>CM040183.1:37593553-37961053 GCA_022606455.1 Callitettix versicolor | reverse complement strand
CTCGGTGGCCTAGATGATAGCGTACTGGGCTTTCACCCAGAGGACCAGGGTTCAATTCCCGGCCAGGGCTTGGCATTTTCATACGCTATAAATCATCCCTTCGTCTGCATTAGCCCAAGTGTGCACAATAGTCGGACGTTAAACACAAAAAAAAAAAAAAACAGCATTAAAATCTGAAGTCAGTATTAACAAAATCAGCATTAACAAAATCAGCATTAACACTTGACGTTTCAAATTACGTTGAAAATACGAATATAAATCCTGACCGCCATCAAAACATTTCTTACTTGCAACAGCCATCATTATTTAAAATATATGAAATAAAGGTTTTATTTTTGGTACGTTTATAACATACATAATGTGTACTCCAAATATTTTCTATTTCCAAAGTTTTTTTTGTAAAAAAAATGGCTAATATTTGGGAAATTAATTTTTTTTTTATTTTTTTATTCTTAATTTTCTCTTTAACCTGACTACCCAAAACAATATCTTAAAGTTTGGCGAACACCGTTTATGAAATAACAATTTCTTTGAAAAGGAATATGGAATCTACTTTAAATTTATTATTGAATGATTTTTTCGGCGTTGAAGAATATATTGGCCTCATATGGTCACATATAGTTGTCACAGTAGCGAAAGTGTAAAATGTTCCATGCAAACACAGAAAGCCAAAAGTTACTTATGAAATCATGTAACCTTTCAGCTAGGTTTGTTTGGATTAATCAGCTGTTTTTATTATATTCACGTTTATTCTTAAGACGTTAATTCTTAACGTCGGTTAGAGTTTATTTTTGTTTTTATCGCATTTCCATTGGAAAGTTAGCTCCAACCATTCAGGCCAACGTGATAAACCTGGACCTGAAACCTTAAAATGAGCGAAGATCCTCAATGTGTGTGTGTGTGTGTGTGTGTGTGTGTGTGTGTGTGTGTGTGTGTGTGTGTGTGTGTGTGTGTGTGTGTGTGTGTGTGTGTGTGTGTGTGTGTGTGTGTGTGTGTGTGTGTGTGTGTGTGTGTGTGTGTGTGTGTGTGTGTGTGTGTGTGTGTGTGTGTGTGTGTGTGTGTGTGTGTGTGTGTGTGTGTGTGTGTGTGTGTGTGTGTGTGTGTGTGTGTGTGTGTGTGTGTGTGTGTGTGTGTGTGTGTGTGTGTGTGTGTGTGTGTGTGTGTGTGTGTGTGTGTGTGTGTGTGTGTGTGTGTGTGTGTGTGTGTGTGTGTGTGTGTGTGTGTGTGTGTGTGTGTGTGTGTGTGTGTGTGTGTGTGTGTGTGTGTGTGTGTGTGTGTGTGTGTGTGTGTGTGTGTGTGTGTGTGTGTGTGTGTGTGTGTGTGTGTGTGTGTGTGCGCGCGCGCGCGCGCGCGTCTGATTTCATTCAAAAAACAATTTCGGTACAATTACAATTACAAAAAAAGATTTCGGTAATAGCTTATTCAACTTCGTTATTCACCAAAATCCACTCAATAGTTCAAAAAATATCATAAACTTTTCACACTTTATTGAAAATCTGATTTCACTATCGTAATCAGGGTAAATATTTGTAAAAATTAGAATGTCAGATTTTCAATATCATTTATTTTGATGTTACCTTTAAAAAACGCAAAAATTTTGAACACACACTCAACAGCGTTCATATAGTTTCACAAGTGAAATAATTTGTAAATAAGCCTAACAGTTATTATTATCAGTATGAATGAACAACGTTTTCAATTTACGGAGCTGTGATTAAGAATGTTTTGCCTAAGACATTGCACTGTTTTCAGTACAATAGACCACACCGGAGTTGATGACTTTGCATAATTGAAGTGGTGTTGCGATTATTTTAGGTGATATCAATGGAAGTATCGATCTTCAGGCGTACAAGCATCGTCAGAGAAATTGATTAGAGCAAGCCAAAGCCAAGTTAGCACGAGGGCAACTGTTTTATTTTACTTCTCCGTTAACGAAGTAGCTTACGTGAAAGTTCGTTGAAGTACGTGAAAAGAAATCGATTTTGATATTTTTATCGGGAGCTGTATCTCAATACATTTGCACTAAACAACCCCCGACTGCATGTAAATAGTTAATCAAAGATCAAAATTTTCTAAGCGATACAAGATACATCGTGCGCTCTTCAAATAAGGAACGTTTGTGTCAGGGATATAACATAACGTAACATGTAAATTCGTAATTTATTACCTAAATACTCGGAATATAATCATCAGAATTCGTTGTAATATCTTGTTTTCATAATTTTAAATCAATTATATTTCATATTTTCATTTCGTTTAATTATAAAATATGAAATTTTGCTGTATAATTTATTTTTGTATTTTGTTTAACAGTCGTGTTATTTATTTTTTTTAAGTAATTATTTTATTTTGTCATTTTTAGTGACCAAGCCACTAAAAAATCAGTCATTTTTAGCCAAAATGTTTAGAACACGTTCAGGCTAAGTGGACATTTTTAGCCATTTTTTTTGTCAGTGGTTTTGACCATTTTTATTGTAAAATAGCTAAGGTAGATTAAAATATGTTAAGCCGTTAAGAAGTCATGGTGTATGTATCATACAGATGTATCAATCACCTATATCATGCAGTCAAATTTTACCCCACCCCCACCCATTATGGATGATTTGGATGAAAGTTGTGTAGCCTATGGCACTTCTGGTTAAATGAGGAATCCAACGACCTACGGTATTTCAAAGTCGGCTTAAGCCTTTAAGAAGTTATGATGGAACAAAGAAACAAACACACATACATACACACATACATACATACACACACACATACATACATACATACATACATACATACATACATACACACACACACACACACACATACATACTTACCAACTCACTAAAAACACTAATTTTTTGGCAGTCGTGTAAAAATTAAATATTAACTTCCTAACAATATTCGCTGGCAATTTGCAAGGTCAGGTTAGGTAAAAGTTGAAGAAATGTAAAAAATATGATAAAAAATAGCCTATATGCTACTCAACTTTTATAAAGGAAGTTAGGGGTAGACTCTAATAAAATAAATTTCTTATATTACACAAATTACTTCGATAAAACGTAAAAATATTGTTTAATGAAAATTAACCTGATTTTCGAAAACTATATTATTTCAAATTTGAAGATTATTATTCAAATAAATTTTGAATAAAAGACAATCATGGTCTGAGAGCAAATCGAAAAAATCAACGGCGGTCAGAGAATACTTCTATTGATTTACTTCCCAACCATCAATGTCTTGTATTTCAAATTTGACAGACTTACTTTGAAAATTTGGCAGATTTTTAAATGGTTTTTCCGATAGTTCCCGAACAAGAATTTCCGTGGAATATTTAAATGAAATTTAATCAAAATTATTGAATCAGTTACGAAGAAATTCAAATGTTTAGAAGTTTTTTATCGTTAAAAAACCATTTAATTAAAAAATATTTCATAGCTATGGGAAAACAAGACGCACATGTAAAACTTAATTTTGTTTAGCTTCAAGTGATGGTGACAGACTACTGGACAAATAAAAATTAAAATCTAGTTTTTATCTCAAGGGTTCTGTAAACGAACAGATCCATAAAAACAATGCGTATAGCCTGCTTCATATAACAAGAAAAACGTATTTATTGCAACACTATAAATAGTTATGGAAGGAGTAGCTTACCATTCGCAAAAAAAAAACAACAAAAACAGTATTACATTTCACACACTGCCATTGTTACAGCTTGAACTTAATTTGGCTAGAACGAGATATCCCCTCTAATTGGATTGTCTTGTCTCTCCAGAAGCCGTACAATATTTTAGGAACTATGGCTTCAAAAGCCTTTAACGGCTGGCCCAGATAGTACGGGTTAACGAACGTAAGTAATGAATGGGGTTCGAAGGTTTTTTTGCAATGGATGCAAGCTTTTGCACATTTATTAGCGAATTCCATTGAAAAATGAACTATTTGAGCCGCCATCATAGTAAAACCCTCAACCATGAAATTAGCTGTGATTCTGGTATTTGGAACACGTTTATAGAGGGCATTAAAATTGTCATTAAAATAGAGGACAGTATACACTTGCCGATTTGACTTAAACTTGGGAAACAATCGATTTCTGTAATACACTGTTTGGACAGTAAACGATAGCCATTCCAAATTTTAAGACATCTTTTTAAATGTTTTTTAAAAAATAGTTTCACATGTAGTCAGCGGAGTCAGAGTAAAAATCTGTAAATTCCTTTAAAAATAATGAGACGGCGGTCAGGGTTCAATTTCGTATTTTTCAACGTAATTTGTAATTTTAACAGGCTAATTTACGCCGATTTGATTTCAACTTGATTCAAAAACCGATTTTGGTAATAACTTTAAATGTTACTTTTTTCAGCAAATTCCGTTCAACCGTTTCAAAATGGAGGCTATTTGAAATCGTTAAAAAAATCATAATTTTGTTATCTCACACTTTATTTAGATATGATTTCACCGTCGTAACCTGCGTTATATATAATCTGCTTATATTAGCACTTTTATTTCAAGTTAAATTTGAAAATATTAAGTGCTATACATGCAGGTCTTGACGATGAATAAATGAATACCTAGAATTACTATTAAACGTAACCTTTGAGGTGTGAGGATCTCGTGTTGTGTGTATGCTCAGTTACGGCTCTTTTCCAGAGTTTAAGTCTCTTACTGAGTGGATTCAAGGTGAGTCACTCCCCTCACTTGTAACTGGTGACTTCCCAGTTCGTTATTGAGGTGCTCGCAGATGCTTGCTCTTCTAATATGTCATTCTCTTAAGCCATGTCACGGAAGCTGTGCAGTGAGATCGCGTTCAATTCTATTTTACATTCTTACTTAAGTTGTTTCCACGAGTAGCTAGGGAAATTACGGCCGCCCATATAGAGCCGCTTATGCTTGGGTAAGGAAGGATAAGGTCGCCGGTTATCCCAGGGTTCTGTTCGATTACATCATTAGGCCGGAGTTGTTCACTGCATCAGCACGGTAATTTTAGAATTACATAAAATTTGGCTATGTTATATAGCCATCTGTTGTGTGTGTGCGCGCGCGCGCGTGCGTGTGTCTTTAGCAGAAAAATGAGAACAGTATGATAGATAGTACGAGATAGAGGTATTGTAGGATCGCTAAGCCCTTTAGCTTCCTCTGCTTATGAAGATAGTGAAAATCAGGATTTTTTAAAAAAAGTGTGTGGTAAAAAATATTACTGAAATTCTGTTGTTAACACTTCACAAAGTAGCTGCGTGCCGTATTTCTCTTGTGCACTGCCAACATACTGACGGTTTAACTGAATATAAACGGTTTCGCTGACGGGATGGAAGCGACTATCTAAAAGCAATTATTTTCTCTTACCCTCTTTTTAAAACCCTATTCAATCGAAAATTGCATTGAAAATGCGAAAATGAACGGTGACCACAGTCAAATTAAATTTATTCAAAGAAATTTTAAAAGGACGCTAATTTATGCTGTTCTTAACGCTAATTACGATGTTAAAATCAGATTTTCAAAGTTACTTAAGACACAAACGTTATAGATTTTTCAAGATTTGAAATGGCCGCCGTTTTGAAACTATTGAATAAATTTTCCTGTTCAACGAATTTGTCCAAAATATTACAAAAACCAATTTGTGTGCCAAATAAGACTAAAATTACAAAAATGAGCGTGCTAAGGTGCGCGCACGCGCGCACACACACACACACACACACACACACACACAACACACACAAATACAATATATTAATTTTAATGACTCCTCAAAAAGTGGTCTAGAGGTCAGGATCGGCGCTCAAATCATGGTTCCGGGTTTAGGTATGGTTAGCATAGATGGCCTCTTCAATAACTTATTTCTAACGGGAATTGGCTAATTATTTCATAATAATTATATTTACGTTATTAGAACAAACTGGAAAAACAAAATTCAATCTGACTGTCGTTGGCTTTGTTTTGTTTTCTTAAGTAAATTTCATTAACATCAAATTTGGTTTATTAAGTTATAAATCTTCATCTAATACGAAAATTATAGAAATTAGGCCGGTTTTCTCAGTTTTTTGTTGATAGCTTCCAAACAGGATTCTCGCAAAAATAATTGAGCTGAAGAAAGTTTCTAATTTTGTCGTCACACCATTTATTTCAAGTGCTTCATATTGCGGACTTAGTGGATTTAAATGAATCTTTTATTGACATTGAGCGGGTTCCGTACCGTGGCATGTCAGTGAATAATGCGTGTTGCGTGCAACCTTCTTTTATTTACCAAATGTTTTTGCAAAGAAACCAAAGACGATGTTTTCGCCAAGAATAGTACGGCAAATCGATAGTCTGCAGCTAATGACGTCATTGTTGCTCCAGTTCCGCGCTGACGTCACACTACCTATAGTGTAACTGACAAATCACGGTCCTCAGGTAACGTAAAACATCCGCGTTTCTTTTATAATTAGCGTATTTCTAACGGAAAATATTATAGTGGCCATCATGGTAAGGTCCAGTCTTTAATATGTATTTTAAATCTGATTTCACAATCTTAATCTGCATCAATTAATAATTTAGATTATTCAAATTCGATTGACGGCGGTCAGAGTTCATGTTCGTATTTTCAATGTAATTTGAAAGTTAAAAGCGCTAATATATACAGATTTTAATGCAGATTATGAAGAAGAAATCTTTTACAAAGTTTTTCTTCTTAAAAATAATGAAAGAAGAAAGTTTTCAAAAAATTGTAAGAAGAAAATTATTGTAGGAAATTACCTTTAACAAATGTCAGAGCTGTATGCCGCGACTAATTATAGTAGAACCTAATATGAATTAGTTTATGGAATATCGTGTGTTTATGTTGGAGACTAATTTTGTATTCAAATACAATAATCGCAGCACGCAGCTGTTTCGCTGACTTGATGGAGCGAATTTACAATATTACTTTTTGTTAGCTCACCCTTTTTTTGAAATTCCGATTTAACCGTTAAAATCTGCATTAAAATCTCCATATACTAGCATTTTAAACTTTTAAACTGCATTGAAAATGCTGAACCCTGACTGCCATCAAATTAAATTTCTTACTTTCAACGGATTTTGAAAATTCAAAATGTTAATTTATGCAGTTTTTAATGCTAATTACGAACAGATTTTTAAAAATTATCGCAAAAAGTTACGAATTTTTAAGGATTTAAAATGGCCGCTACATATATATATATATATATATATATATATATATATATATATATGTGTGTGTGTGTGTGTGTGTGTGTGTGTGTGTGTGTGTGTCGCGCGCGCGCGCGTGTGTAAATTACTTCGAGCGACTCGAGCGGATTATTATTTTTTAAACAAGCTTTATTTATTACAATTAGTTTGAAGTTTAGTTGAAGTGCAATAGAAATACTAACTTAAATAACTTAATGCTAACATCAGCTAAGAAATGTAGTGAGATATAGAACTACATTATTTGTAGTGAGATATAGAACTACAATTTTGTCTATTGTATAGCAAAATTTTGTATAGTAAAATATTGTATATCTCCTTACACATTTTATATAGTAAAACTGGAAATTAATATATATATATATATATATATATATATATATATATATATATATATAACGGCCTCCACAGTGGCCTAGTTGATTGTGTACTAGGCTTTCACTCCGAGGACCAGGTTCGATTCCGGCCAGGGCTTGGCATTTTCATAAGCCATCGTCTCATCCCATCGTCTGCATTAGCCCAAGTGTGTACAATAGTAAAAAAAAACATATATATATATATATATATACATATGTTCACATATGTATATACATATATACATATAGATAGATAGATAGATAGATAGACATAATATTACTATTATATTGTTTTATATATATATATATATATATATATATATATATATATATATATATATATATATATATATATATATATACATATATATGTGTGTATATAATCTTAGTAATTCCTAGTTTATAATATGAAGGAAAACTGGGTACATTTCTCGTTCCTGGATACAGTAAGCAGCTATAATAAAGTACTTGGTGTGTCAGATCACTGCTGCGTTACTATATAATTATCGAAGTAGCTTAACTTTTTTAAAAAAAGTACAGAAACTCGCCAACTAGATACATTCGAACCACCGACATCCGGTTTTAAGCACACATGAAAAACTAGCGGTTAAAGTAGCACTTATGCGATAAAACTGCTTATTACCGGTATACATTCCAACGACAGCTGATGGTGCTAAGGTTGTTTCGTCCGAGCTATGGTTTGTTGTTCAAGGTCACAAACTGTGCGTGCACTTATAGCCTATAAACAATGTTAATCGTTAATAAAGTGTTTGCGTGCCTTACCAAGTTAATGTTTTTGCTTATAATTAATTAACAACGATAATTATCCTTATTACTTATAACACTTACTTAATACCACTTATAATACTTACTTAGTGGTCATTCGTTTCAAGCAGTACCACTTATCAAAGTAACTCTAGGTGTGCGTCTCTTCCTTCAAGCTTCACAACTTTTTAAAGTACAGAGTTAACTAGAGAGTTTGTGGGACAACAGAACTTTCAAAAGAACAGAGTTAACTAGAGACTTATGAGTCTATTATTTCACGTTTCACTACAACAAAAGTTAACCATATAGTTATTCCTATATATATATATATATACATATTGCGTTTATTCCTTCAAACTTCACAACTTACAAAATTACCGAGTTAACTAGAGAGTTGTGCGTCTGTTCCTTCAGCCTTCACAACTTAGTGAAGTGCATGATTAACGACAGAGTTGCGCGTGCGTTTCTCTTTTCAAACTTCACAACTTACCAAATTACCGAGTTAACTAGAGAGTTGTGCGTCTGTTCCTTCAGCCTTCACAACTTAGCGAAGTGCATGATTAACGACAGAGTTGCGCGTGCGTTTCTCTTTTCAAACTTCACAACTTACCAAATTACAGTTAACTTGCAAATTATGCCCTTCAACTGAAGCTTCTTTTGTCCACTTACAAAAGAACCAAATTAACTAGGAAGTTGTGCGTATACACCTTGAAAGTTTTACCGCCTACGTAAGTTACCTGTAGTTGTGAGTTTCTCCCTTCAACTTTCACAACTTACCGGTGAGCTTTATATTTAAAATAGTTCAATGAGTTATACAAAAAAATAGATTTACATTTAGCTCAGTAAGTGACGATATACTTCAACTCGTTTAAGATAATTTCATGTTTGGATCTGGTCTTACTCTTTTGAAATAATCCGCATTCAAGGTAGGATTTTGCACAAAACTATTGCCTCAGATATTGATTCGATAGAAATAATTTATATTCATTGTTCACAAATGTTTAGGCAAAGTAGACCTGACGAGAGTTACTCATAGGCCAAACTTACTGGGCTTAACAGAATGGTACATGCTAGTACGGACCGAGGGGTAAACCCATCGATTGAAACGGTTGCAGATTATGTTTAACCATGCAACACTGTCCACAAACGTGCTGAAAGAATTAGTTTTAAATTAGGTCTACTAGCCTACTAACGTTCAAATACGTTTAAGGCATTTATGCAAAACTTAACATCCTTATAACTTTACAGTTTTTAAAAAAAAAAACTCTCGCGTAGTTTCAGTTTATATCCAATTTTTTTTCGTTTTCAAATTTTATTTATACAGAAAACCCTTAAAAATTACAATATCCGTTTATTCAGTTATAAAGGTATATTCCAAATATTGCACAATTGTAGATTTTAAGTACTCAAACAATAAAAGGTCTTATATATCTAAAAACATATGTTTCGGATATAATCAACTAAAAACCGCTGAAATGGCCTAATTTCTCAAAAATCGGCACCTTATTTGCTCGATTGGTCATTTATATAGTTCCATAATTCGTCAGTAAACTAGATTTTAAATAAATTAAATTCACGGTTTTGTCGCTAATAGATGCATTAGCGAACTCATTATTTAAGCGATGCAAAATTAATTATTTTGTTTCAGATTTGGTGCAGTGAGGCGTCTGAATGTCCAACATTTGAGTGTACATAATGTGATAAGCAGATTTTTCTGGTTTTTTTGTCGATTGCTTTCGCATCGGATTTTTAAAGTAGACATTACTTTATGCTAGGTGTAAATCGATATTGGAAATATGAAAATGACAACACACGAAACAAATAAATAATTATCACAAAATAACTCACTTTTTTCAAGTGCGTATCTGCAGTTGCAAAGTTTACGTATACAGTACATAGAGATAAGCAGTTCATAGAATGTTTTCACACAATGTTATTGCTTCTTAATGTTATAGTTAGAGGTTGGCAAGAGGTTACTGTACGATACTGCATTTTGTTAAATTTTTTCAACAACTTTTTGTGTTTTAAAATAAGTATGATACAGTTAAACGTGGCGTAGAACAGGATTTTTGTTTGTTTTTAATAAAGTGTTTCGGAGTTTCTTGTTATCCGATCTTTGTGCGTTCACGGATAAACAGGATTCAACTGTATACAGTATTTTCCATTAGTTGCCTGGGATTTGCACCACGACTGTGCTCTGACGCGATCACAACATTTTCCCAATTTCACCAGTAACAGTAATGTTTAAGAAAAATGTCACTGGGCCAACTTTATTGAAATTTTATGCTTTGTCTCCATAAAGGGTCAACAATTTGGTAGAACACGTTGTTCACCAGTCTCACCACGCTCACCATCGTTAAATCAAAGGACGCCGTCTCGAATTAAAAGAAAATCTTACATATGCGTCTTTCGGGCTTTATACAAGGTAACTTCGCACCAAAATTTCAAAACAATCGGTGTGTACGTTTGACCAAAACTACGTAAAAATCACAGAAATCAACCGAACGGCCGAGTTGCATCAGAACTCGTATCGCGCGGTCAGTTCGCTGGTGTAGTTAAATTGCCTACTCTACGCCTTTCTTCCTTTTTGCATAAAAAATTTCAAAATATTATCAGTCTATTGTACGTAGTACATTTACTGTACTGTACAAGTTAAAATAGGAAATATAGCTGATAGTGGGTAAACACTCTAGTTCTCTGTCCTTAAAAAGAAAATAAATATTGCTAAAAATCTGATTTCACTAACAAAATCAACATTAAAATCTGCTTAATTAAAATTTCAAAATTCCAAATTAAATTGAAAATACGAAAATGAACCTCGAACGTCGCCAAGTTCATTTACTATTTTCAGTGAAATTTGCTGTTTACAATGGTGGTAAACTTCAATTTTCAAAAAAAGTAAAATATAAAAAAAAGGATTTTTTTCGAGATTTGAAATGATCATTATAGATTTTCCCACTACTGAACGGATTTTGTTAGGTAACGAAATGACAAAAACTAATCAATATATATATATATATATATATATATATATATATATATATATATATATATTTATATATATATATATATATATATATATATATATATATATATATATATATATATGTATGTGCTGTACAATCAAACTTTATACTCTATGCCAATTAGTTTATTACTTATTGCTTTGGCTAGAGATCAGCATTAATGTAAAGTGTAAAGCATTTGGTAGTAACTATGTCTTGAACCTATGTCCTTGAGGTGCATATATATATATATATATATATATATATATATATATATATATATATATATATATATATATATATATATATATATGTACATGTATAATATATACTGTATTTTTAAATTTACTTGTAATGTAAAAAATGTGTTGTTTTTGCTCTGATTTTTGCATTTTACACTGGTTTTCTCAAAAACTACTTGACTTATAGCTCTGGGTCCACCTTTATTCAATTTTTTGGGTAAAAACCGTAAGAAACCATCAACCTCTTAATTTAGGTTCCTAGATTTCAGTATGGCTTAATTTCCTTCTTTTTCCAGGAGTCATGGAGATTTTTCACCAGCTGTAACATGCTAATGAAGCGTTTCATGTATAACATGTTACCCATGTATAAACATGACCCAAGCTTATATAACGTTTTTTTATCATTTTCACTGGTAGAACTAACTCTGAAATTCTTTTTCAGGAAAAAACGGAATTCTAGGAACCTAAATTAGGAGGTTGATGGTTTCTTATGGTTTTTGACATGAAATATTGAATAAAGGTGGTCCAAGAGCTGTAAGTCAAATAATTTTTGAGAAAACCGTTGTATAAAGTGCAAAAATCAGAGAAAAACAACACATTTTTTTTACATTTGATCTAAAATAACTATTTTTTTAAATTTGTAGAAAATTTAATTTTGAACAAAATTATGTAAATAAAGTCAATATAAAAAAAATATATACAAAAACAAATTTTTATTTACATCAAAATATTTATAACAAAGCAAGAAAATAAATAAATTTTCAAACAGAAAAAATAATACCTTTTAAATTCAAGAATATCTAGTATGACATTTTAAAAAAATAATTAAATGGTAAAAATAAAATGGTGTAAAAGAAATAAAATCTATAGAAGTCACTTAAAACATCAGTTACTTTTTACATTTGTTACAAAAAAAATGTAATGGAATTTTGTTTTAATTTCTAAAGTTGGCAGTATTAACAATCAACAATCTTAATAATCTGTGTAGGGAAATTAAATAATTTTTAAAATGAAATGTCAGGAAAGATTTTCTAATAGAAGGATTCCAAATCTCAAAACCTTTGCTTCAGTTTTCCAATGTTTACACACAATTGGTTCTTTTTGAACAGGTTCTTATTCTGTTTAAAGACAAGAACATCATGTTGCTCATAAGAAGAACATAATACAGCAAGTTCAACATAACTCGGAGCTTAGTACGAGACCAATTTCAAATTGTGTTGGATTGCCACACAGTATAGTATGGTGAATATTTAACAAAGAAAATCTGTACTTCCATTACTATCAGAAGGTTTACAATTTACTGCCTGGTGACTCTACATTGTGCCTAATTATTTGTAAATGATTTTAAGAAAAATGTTGTAAAATAAGTTCTATTTTGTTTACTGATGAGAGAACATTTACAAGAGATGGAGTTAATAACTTGCAAAATAAACATCAATGGGATTTTGAAAATTCAGATGCCACAGTAGAAAGTGATTTTCAACACAGGTTTTCTATTAATGTTTGATGTAGCATTATTGATACCATACGATAGGACCATTTATTTCTGAAGGTCGCCTCACAGGAAACGAATATTTAATTTTTTAGAAAATAACCTACCACAGCTTTTAGAAAACATTCCACTAATAATGAGACAAGACATTTTTCAACAAGATGGGGCTCAATACATTTTCAACTCAATACATTTTCATTGAGAAGTTAGAAGTTATTTGAATGCAACATTCGGGAAGAACTGGATTGAGCGAGACAGATCAATTAATTGACCTCCTAGATCACCTGATCTGAATCCAATGGACTACTACGTTTGTGAACATATGAAAACGATTTTTGTGTGGGGGCAATAATTTTCAATGCATCTGAAATTCTAAGAAATACTGTAAAAAAGAGATACTGTAAAGAAGGACACCCAAGGAATTTTGAGACAAGCAGATTATTGTGTTAATAGTGAAGGTGGACATTTTGAACAGTTGTTATAAATACTTAATATGGTTTTAACAATTTAATTGTTGCTTTTTACTATTTAATTATTTAAAAAAATTGTATTAGATATATTCAAATGAAAAAGGAATTATTCTTTCTGTTGGAAAATTAATGTTTTTCCCGCAATGTTATGAATATTTTGATGTAAATAAAATTCATTATTTGTAATTTCTTTTTGTAGTTGACTCGATTTACATAATTTTGTTTAAAATTAAATTTTCTACAAGTGTTATTTAAAAATTTTATTTGTTTGTTGGGAAGATAACAGAGTTATTGTTGGCCAAATTAAAGATGTGTTGTTTTGCATCTGATTTTTACATTTTACACCGGTTTTCTCAAAAACTACTTGACTTACAGCTCTGTGACCAGTTTTACTCAATTTTTCAGGTCAAAAACCATAAGAAACCATCAAAATTAGCTCTTAATTTAGGTTCCTAGAATTTCAGTATTTTAGAATATCAGTATAAAATAGTATACAATTAATTATATATATATTTCTTAAAAATTTTATCAAGAATCAACGCTATTTCTATATGCTGAGTTTGTCAATGGAAATTCAATATAAGTAAATTCATCAGTAGTTGCTCTAGCTTGTTATGTAAATTAATTAATTCTTTCTTTTTGTGATTTAGGTTATGAAGCGATAACATGCTATGTTTGTAATTCTGCACATGATCCCAGATGTGGGGATCCATTTGATCCATATTCTCTTGGAAAATTGAATTGTTCAATGCAAGCTCACTTAGAACATTTACCATTTTTGGAACCTACAGTGTGTCGCAAGAACGTCCAAAGAGGTAAATTATTTAATGTTTTAATATTATTTTTGCGTGTACTTTTACACTATAAGTATAAAGAAAGTGTGACCATGAAAAAAATCGATTGTTGGATTTTGATGGATAGGCCTGTACCTGTTTTCAAGTACAAGGCCTTGTACTTAAAAAAAAGTGGTTTTTACCTAGATGTCTCTTTACCTGTATCTGGAGGCACATCACTTGAGACTAAATAAATTGAATAATTTCTCTCACATTTGGTATGTAGTTTGGTTGGTTCATTTCTCAATACCATTACCTTAAAAAATAAATAAAGCCCTTTTATAGTAAAAAACAGATTTTCTCAAAATTCGTTCTAACAATTTGATAAATTTTTCTCAAATATGATCCATACGTACCCAAACAAAAAGAATGAATCTCTATCACCACAAAAAAATCTTGTCTGACTGCTACTGACAAAAAACAACAAAATTAATTCATCAGATTTTGCTTAAATTTTAGTCAATTTGAAGACTTATAACTTCAAGTTAATGTGCCAAAACTTTTAAATTTCTTTTTAATTGCAAAGAATATTTACTTTTTTTTTAATAATATTGAAATACTAGTCTCTTCTACTTTAATCTCCATTTTACAACTTAATATTACAAATTATTTTGTAGTTTGAATCTTTTTTTTATCCAGAGCTTGCAAATTGTCAGGCTCAACAGTAGACCTGAGAAATAGTTATGTTGTTAAAGCTGACAGTATTCAGCAAAATTTGTAAAAAGGCACTGTATGATAACATTTCCAGTTATTAGCTATATAACATGTTATTTTTAGAGAACTGCACTTTTTTCAATATATTCAAAGTGCATTAGTTTGTCACTTGACAAAATTTCCATTATGGCAGGTGCTACGAGCCAGTGTAAGCCTACAAATTTTCACCTATAGTCAATGATCCCTGTTTAATGTCAAGAGAATTTCATTCACCAACCATTTTGTCAAAATATTTGGTACTTAATACATCCTTCCAATATTATCTTTACAATCAAATTTTTTCTAAGGAAATAACCTACCAAAAATTGGTGCCTTGATCTGCTTGATGGCTATTTAAGTGGTGATCACTTGGTTAGTGAAGAGATCACTTATATCTAGACAAGAAGGTAAACTACAATTGGTACCAAAACTTCAATATTTACTTAAATAAGTTCTAAGTCTAGTAAAATCATTCATCACCACTTATTTCCCTTATTATGGAGTAATTTTTTTTTTGTTATTTTAAGGCGAAAAGCATATTGAGGCTATTATTGCCTCCCTAAATGTAAAGTGTTAAAGTTGTAAGTGTAGTGTTATAAGTGTAAGTGTGTGTTAGACTCAGGTACCACGAGAGATGTCGCTATTATCGCCTCCCTAAATGGAAAGTGTTAAAGTTGTAAGTGTAGTGTTATAAGTGTAAGTGTGTGTTAGACTCAGGTACCACGAGAGATGTCGCTATTATCGCCTCCCTAAATGGAAAGTGTTAAAGTTGTAAGTGTAGTGTTATAAGTGTAAGTGTGTGTTAGACTCGGGTACCACAAGAGATGTCTAAATCTTCTCTAGCTAGTCTGCACCTCCTGCGGGGATTATGGAGTAAGAAATATTACTCCATAATTAAAGTAATTAAATATTACTTTTAATGAATGGTACATACACATAAAGGAGTACTGGGGTTGGCAAGCAAATCACCCCACCCCACTACTATTAGTGTAATATCCACTAGTTTATTAGGAGTGGATGAATTACTACTGATAGTACTCATGATAGTACTCATAATAGTGTAGTTAGCTACTAATGGGAACAGTAAATGAAGGAAATATTTATATTTTAAGTAAAATATTAAATTAAATAAATTTTAAGATTTCATATGTAAATTTTGTTATTTTGCAATAATTTATTCTCTACTTCTTTATTTTTTAGTGTATGGTAAAAGAAGAGTTGTTCGAAGTTGTGGTTTCATAGCTGATGACAACCGTGATGGCAAATCATGTATAGATCGCAGTGGCACTCATGATGTACACATGCAATACTGTGTCTGCAAGGGCGATCTGTGCAACCCAGCTTCACGGCCAGCTGCTGACATCACATCGATTTTCATTTTTAGTCAAATCTTAGTTATTTGTGCTGCCAATTTATAACAATTACCTACTGTGTTCCAATAGGCTAACAGTAAGGCGAAAATCTGTGCTACTTTCTGTTGTTTTTGTTTTGTAACAGTTAACTTATTTGGTATATAGAGAGCTTATTCTGTTACAAATGTGCACTAAAAGTCATTTGTTAAAAGTGTGCACTTGAAGAAAGGTCTATATGTTGGTTGAGTGTGCACCAAAGGTCTATGAGTTTGTAAAAGTGTGCATCAGACTCTGGAGATATAGACTTTGCAAGCTTCATATGAAGATTGTCTACTTAAGCACATTCTATTAATTATTAATTTTAGAATGGCTTTGCACATGATATGAAACCAATAAGCGTTAAATAAGATTTACATAGGTAACATAAAGTTACAGCTTTTGTTTAATTAATAGCTATCTTAATTTATTGATTTACATAATGTTGTAAATAGTGTATTGTTTGCTGTTTCAGTAAATAAGAATGTTGCTTAGACCCTTGTATTTCATGTAAATTGAAGTCACAGATACATTTTCAGAAAAGGAAATAAGGATTTAGATTGATTATCATAAATACTTTTTAGATTTTAATCATTTATTTGCAAAAGTAAATAAAAAATGTTAAATAATTGAACATAACATGCTGTTAATTTTGAAAAAGAATGGTTTTGAATAAATAATAACACTCTTCTAACCTTTAAATCCATTTAAGGATAATTTTTAATATTGATTTTTGATTTTTGTTATTTTATTATGAGTTATACCTTAAGTGTATCTAACTGGCTTTGTCTCCCTGTAACATTAGGGCTGATATTTAATATGTACATAGAAAAGAAAAAATGTTTTAACTGTTATTTGTAGAAACGTTTTTTTAAATTGAAAATAAATATTAGTAATATTAAAAACTATGTTTGTATAAATTATGTTTTCTATTTTTAGAATTTATTTGTTTTTGATAACAAATGTTATTAAAATGGAAAAATATTTACCGGTATTTAACAATAAGATTGTTTATATCAATTAAGAAAACTGAGGACAGTGAATATACTAAATTATACTAATTAAAATATAATAAATTTGAAATATAATAACAGAAATAACTTCTAAAAACAGTCATTATTTGTTTAAGTTCACAGTTATTTGTCTAAGATTAATTTCTGCTCTAAAAATTTCCATCATTTTATTCCTTAAAGTTAAAAACACACAAATAAAGATATATACATTTTTTTTTGCTTTATGTAACAGTTACATAAATACACCAAATTAAACATGAAAAAAAATAAATAAAGAACATATATATTTCAATAAAAGTACTAAATACTGTTAATTTTGTGTAATATCACTAAAAATCTGAATTGATTTTTAAACCACTTTCTATCAGATTTTTAAAATTATTTTTGAAGTATTTGTACAATGTGAAATAAAATTATCATTTAACTTCTTATTAAAAATAGCAAAACAAATTTAATTAGTTAGGCTCATGTTTAAGTTTGAAAAACTAATAAACTACACTTTTAATTTAACTGATCTTTGTTTTCTCTAAATTCCATAAAAAAATTGTTCGCTAATGAAGTAAGCTTTCATTCTAAAATAATTTAACATGCTATTATCAAAATACTATGTGTTGATATAGGCCTATTTTATTTTTTTAAATTAAATGTTGTTTCAGATTTTTATATTAAAATAAAATTTTAACCAGCCTAAGTTATCTCTTGTCCTCAATAAACAATTTACAAAAATTGCACATTAAAGTTTATAAAAATACAAGATATTAATATTTCTTTGCTGTAAATGTTTTTAAAAATTGTTTTTAATAATTATTGTATTAGAATTTTAATTTTTTTTATAAATCTAACTTTCATTTTTTGTAAAATATCAAATATTTTTAATGTGTTATTTTATAAAAACACAAGGCACTTTTAACTTTTCAGGTGGTTTCACTTCAGGTGGTTTTTGAATTGAGTTTATCATGCTTTTGAGATTTCGCAGTTTTCAGACAAATGTTTTCAAATTTTTATTAAAATAGGGTTGAAAGCAGGAAGTAAGTAACATTATTTGTTCCTATTTGAATCTGTGCCTTTTTTTGGTTAATGTACATGTGGTATTTTATGTCATTACTTTAATAGCGTTTTCTGTATGATAACTTACCAAATTAGTAATGACACCTAGATATGCATAAGGCAGTACATTTGAATTTATATTTTAACCAGTAGCTATTAAAGTAATTATATAGTTTCTCCTTGCTGTAACATTGTGTTACTTACTAACATATTTTTTTCATTTATTTTAAAGTATCAATGTGCAATAATTTTTTTAGTAGTTATTGTATTTTCTATATACAATTTTGTTAATCAAACAAAATAACCACTGCCTTTAGAATAGTGTAGGATGTAAATATATACTTGTGTTTAAGTGTTTCGTAAGGTAATGGCAATACAAAATTCAATTTAGGTTCAATGTATATTTACGATAGTGGTTATTTATTTCAGTTATGTTTGTTACATTTATTATTCAGTATTTCTCATATTTATTATTAAAAGTTGTTTTTATTGCCTTAATAAAAATTTGAAGTAATTACCATTTCCTTATAATAATTATAAGAAAATTATTTACGTAATAAAACTATAACATGATTGAAAATTTATGTTTATTTAAAAAAATATAATTAGAAGCCGGAAGTTATTAATTAGCTAATTGTATCAATTATAATTAACATAAAAGTTTTAAAAATCTTTATTTAAACTTTTTTCAAATATAAATTTGATCTTATTGCAAAATAAAATGAGAAAACTAATTTCTTTAAGATATAATAGTTGAAGTAACTGAACAGTCTACATAATTATTGTACTAATAATGGGCATTATGATTTATGGGCTCATTTTTATGTGTATTGGTCAATATCAAAAAGTAAACATTTTCTGTTCAGGGTAAACCTCTGTCACAAACCACATAAACTAAAAAATTATACTTTTTCACAATTTTTTAGTGTTTTTAAAAATCTTTCAAAATATTGTGTTTCACAAACTTTTATTCAAAAAATTATAATAAATACTGTAATAGTTTTTTACCGTATTTGTATTAGTTTTTTCTTTTGATACAACTAGTTTACTTGATTTCATCCTATGACATGATATTACGTTATGTGTTACGTATGTGTTTTACATGTCACATATACTTTTCCTATGCCTACGTAATTTCTCCAAACATAGTTTCTGCATCACAAATAATCAATTAATAATTTAAAAAAATAATTATCAGCAGCCATTTTAGAATTAATAATTTTTCAGACATTAATGTGTTATTATTGCACATGATTTCAGACCAATATTTTTTTACTGAACTCATCAATATTTTTTACATTTTTTAAATGTTCATTTGTTCCTAAAGATATTGGTAACTTTTTAATAGGTAATAGATAATACCTATTTACTCAGTGAATTTATTGTGTCAATATGTTTTTCCTTTTTTTTTGTCTCTGCCCATAATTTTTGAGTAATCAATATTTTATTTTTTACATCTATTTTTGGTTGCTGTTTTGAATCAAGAACAACTTATTTATTACAAATATTCATGTGGTTTGAAAACATATGCTCAGGCTAATTCTTTTATGTCAAACACAATTCCACAAATTGCTTTCCAAAATCAATTTAATTTCTAAAGATAGCAGTAATTTTTTGCAATGGGTAGTATAAAACTATCAACTTCTTTAGAGCAAATAATGATTTTTAGATTGGTTTGGGACATTGTGTTAATCATTTAAAAATGGTTCGAAACATGTGTCATAAGGCCATATTCACATTATAAAAATTAATTCATGGCTGAAAATACTAAATTAGTCAAAATTAAAACAAATTTTAAGACTACTCATCAATGACCAATAGTTGTTCAGAGTAAAATTTGGAAAAAAGTATAAAAGTAGAGACAGACATTTGAGGAATTTATAATATCCTGTGTAATAATCAAACATCCTGTGTATTTAATTGTCAGAAATATAATCCAACTATTAGGCATAGTAAGTGAAGAATGAACTAAGTGGTAAATTGTAATATTTTAATATTTTCTATTGTTGTTGAAATACTTTGATAAGAAAAATTAGCGGTTCTTGTTTATTAAATGGTATATAATTGAATCTTAAGTAAAATAAAACTTAATAGGTCTACTTTGAACATGTGTATAATAATAAAGAAATTAACATTTGCACTTCATATAAAGTGTTGCCTTTATAAACCTAATTCCTACCTTAGATATAAGTGTTGTAAATTATAACTTTATGAAACTATTCTTATCGGAAATACCCAGGGTCTGTTATTCCATTTTCAGGTTACTGTTTCAATTCATGTAATATTGTTACTCTTTCCAATTTGATTTAAAGAATCAAATTACAACTGTATTTTGGATTTTATAAATTATAATAAATACATTACAGGGCTTATTATCATCAATATTATGAGAAACAAATTTTAATTTCTTTTTCAAAAATGAATACTTTTCTCAAATGTGCATTTGATATAAATTTTTACCACTATATTAACAAATGATATAGTAGGACTGTTATAATTGAAACAAAATAATTTAAACTATTGTTTTTTTAAGTAAATTTAAAAGTTGAAATCTTTCGAACCACTATAGTATTTTAAAAACTT
This sequence comes from Callitettix versicolor, assembly GCA_022606455.1. NCBI lineage: Eukaryota > Metazoa > Arthropoda > Insecta > Hemiptera > Cercopidae > Callitettix > Callitettix versicolor. The sequence goes on along the minus strand of CM040183.1, from coordinate 37,940,005 downwards.
TGAGTTATGTAATTCTCCTTTTATGATCACTGAATATTACTTATCCTAGTAGAAAGACCAAGAGAGTAACAACTGTGAATGTAATTAGTTGCAAATTTAGTTACAAAATGAATTAAAGATTAAAAAAAAAAAATAATGCACTTTGGTATTACAAGTGGTTTTCCAGAAACCAGTGTTTGTTGTTTTAAAAATATTATTGGATAAAATTGCTAAACATTTTGTTTCAACAAAATCTTTTTTTTATTTTAGTTTTTTAAAAATAAAATGTCATAATGGTATATGTTCATTTTGAAAATTTCCTCGTCTCTGATCTAATTTCAAATATGTATTTTTTGTGTGCCTTTTGTAGTTAAAAAGATTGCGGGGGAAAATATCTTCAATCATTAAAAAGTCAAAGCTGGTGGACTAACTTTTCAGCTGCAGTGTATCAATGTGTAATTATGACTAAAATCCTTTTTAAAATCAATAGATATGTAGGAAATTTCAAGCTTTGTTAGTTTTTGCCCTTGAAGTTTTAGTCATAAATTGGTAATATTTACCCTAACAACCTCTACTTTACATGTTATTATAAAATTTTAATTTGTGTATTTTTATGTGGTTACTTTTTCTATACTTTTTTCTATGAACAATAAAGCAATAAAACTAGGTATATGGTGTTACCTATGATTGAAAAATCACAAACACCAGCACTGTGCATTCAGAAAATCTAAGTATTTAGAGTTAGAAATATTGATTTCCTTCTTTAGAACATAATACAATGTAGTTAAGACTATACAAAAAATAATTTGAATGAAATGATTTTTTTCCCAGTTTTTATTATTTCATTATGATAATATTTTAATATACTGAAAGAAATTGTTTGATTGATCATGAAGATTTTAATGATTTATAATCATTATGCCTTACTTTTATAATCTTATCACTTTATAATACTGTTAGGAAGTTTAATTAAAAGGAAACTTGTATTGACATATTAAAAAAGAAATTATATTTTTTGTTAATCAATTATTCTGTGATTTAAAAAAAACCATATCAACATTATATTAATACAGTAATATATTCTTATACATTTATCAAAACATGTTTGTTAAACGAGTTTGGTAACTCGTATCTATTTTGCCTAAAGGTAAAGTTATTTTAATTATTGATTTGTACTCCATTAATTTAGAGTGCTAACATATTTTACTGAATATTACTAATATTATGTTACGTAGGTTAATATAAAAATAATTATCTTGTTCAAAGTTGTCTAGTGAAACATATTATCTAGGATATGATGTGATGTAGCTAGCAGAGCTAAATGCAGCTTGTCCTTAGAATAGAAAGAAGGCTCAAGCTTTTTTTACCATAGAAAGGTTCTGATGTTATTTTGTTTTTATGTTGGTAAATTTTTTTTTTTTACTGTCAATATAAATAAGTTCTTATTCTTAAGTACTTTCTCTATGTAATGTTTTTAATAATATTTTTATTAAGGTAAAACCAAAATTTTGTTTATATTAAATACTTTTATCCATCATTTAAAAAAAATAAAAGTTTGTTTACACTTAACATATGTATTTAATAATATAAAAACTGTAAAATTTCTCTGAACACTTTCTATGTTAATTGTTGAAATTATTCTTTGCCATTAACTCTAACAATGTGGTTAAGCACAGTGTGTATATATTATTAGGGACCCAGAAGATTAGTAGGGTCTGGTGGCCAATTTTTGTAGCAGAATAAGCAGTTTTTCTAGAGCTGGTTTTCCGTTCTAGAGCTGGTGTTTTGTAGGCTTATATTTTGATACAGCCTAATAGCTTTTGTTGCCTGTTAAATGGAAGAATAGTATTTGCTTTCCAACTAACACTTTTAAATACTAAATGATCTGATTTATTCAGGCCATATCTTTCATAAATATGTTTTAAATATATTGAAAATTTATATTTCGTAAACATTAATTTTAATTTGATCACTAAATGTTGAAAATTAGTGTTTACAAAGTATATATTTTATTGTAACATATTAACAATGAGTACTTTTTTTATAAAAGAATGATAATTTTTTGAAAAAAATTAATAAAAAAATTGTATTTTAAAATGATTTATTCTAATAATTAATGTCAAAATATTGTATGAAAAAAAAAACAAATTATAGTTATAGAAAAAATGATTCATCTAATAATAGTAAAGTCCAAAACTACTGTTATTAAATTATAATATAATTATAATAAATCAATGAAGAGGCAAATAGGACAAATTGAAAATAAATGCTATTTTCAAAATTATACTATGCCAAAATTTAATGAAAGTTATCAGTACCAGATTTCTATATTTATTTTCAAAGGGCATCAGAAATAGTAATTAATTTCTTTTTCATATTCAAAAGTCTAAGAATATTCATTAGTCTATGTACTGATAGTAAACATTTAGTTTATCCTCCTTTTTAACTGAATTGTGAATTGTGAATTTATTTTTTGAATAATTTTTCTGAAACAATGAGAATAAATCACAGATGTTATGTTTTTTTTGCAATGAATAATACTTGTACAAGAATATTAAAAGAAGAATAATTACAAGAAGAATATTACATGAATAATAAGTTTTTAGTATTAATATTTCACAACAACTGGTAAAGAAAAGTTAATCACTGTTAGTATGTAGGCTACTTTCTATGTTATTTTCATATGATATACTATTATAGTTATAATATATAGGTACTAATTTTATTTACTTGCATTAAATGATGGCATTAAATATACACATAGTATAACTATAGAGTCTAAACATTGCTTTGGTGTATTTCAAAGTTTTGTAAATTTATACAGATGTCTCATTTTACATAACTTTTTAAATTAAATCCATTTAAAAGCAAATACTGTACTTACACTGAAAAGCTAAATGGTTACAAAGGAATCTTTTGTTTGATTACATTATTATAAGTTAGTAATACTATGTTTACTGAATGGTTTATATTTTATCATTTAATACAGAAAATAAGTTTATTTATACACAAGACAATTTTATTAGTGAAGTTCATTAATATTATTATTTAAACTAAATTTAAATCAATTAGTTTTAAAACTTTATATTAAATATATTTTAAATTTAACGGTGCTGTAAAATAATAATAAGTTCATTAAATTCATAATATATTTAGTTAAGTTAAAAATTTATTACTTTGTTCATTTATTCTTAATTTATACACATTTAAATAACACATATCAACTTTTTTTAACTATATTAATATATTTTTTAATATATATTATTAAAAAATATATTAATATTAATTAATATTTTTAATATATTATTATTTTTAAGTACTATTATTATTATTATATTTTAAGTAGTCCTTTTTCATTAATAATGTGTAATACTTCATTTCGTATCATTAACTAAATGATCACACTCATATTATGTAAATTTTGAATATGGTTTGTCTATTATTGCATACAAATTATAATTAAAAAATTGTTTGGGATTAACTGTCAACAAAAATATCTTAAAGAGTACAATTGACTATTAAGTTATTTTATATATGATAAATTAATACTTTAATTATGTATGAAATATGTTTGATGTTTGTATGATTATGATCAGTTATAGAAAATTTAAAAAAATACAAGTGATTTATTAAAGATGTTTTAATATATTACTTAAGGCGTTTTTGTTTAATGTAAGGAAATCAACAGTTAAACAATAAAGCATAACTGACTTGTGGTGAAGTTTTGGTTGTTTTAAAATATTTTTAATGTCAGTTATATATATATATATATATATATATATATATATATTAATAAACTAAAAAAAAATTATTACTTTATTACCTAACTTTTATTTTCAATAACACTGTTTTAAAATAAAGTGCTATTAATTGATTTATAATGTAATTAATCACTACTATTATTTTTTTTACCAAAATAGAATAACATATGATGGATTATACTACTACAAAGTACTGCCATCAATTTATGCAATATTTAATATTAAAGTTATAGGCTTCCTAAAATGACAGCATATTCTAAAGCAATACTAAATATAATTAACAAATGGAAAGAATATAGAATAAGTGATTGATTGACTTTGATCAAGTAATTAGGATTATGACCTATTCTTCCCATCAGTGGTCTATCCACTTACCTCATAAAGGCTACCACCGTTTTGAAACTCTATCGTTTCATCTTCAGGCCGTGATACAAAATGTTAAATCCCTCTGTTGATGTTGTCACAAAGTCAAACAAAACATTAAAAACATACATTACAAACACTGGTTATTTTCATATGATATACTATTATAGTTATAATATATAGGTACTAATTTTATTTACTTGCATTAAATGATGGCATTAAATATACACATAGTATAACTATAGAGTCTAAACATTGCTTTGGTGTATTTCAAAGTTTTGTAAATTTATACAGATGTCTCATTTTACATAACTTTTTAAATTAAATCCATTTAAAAGCAAATACTGTACTTACACTGAAAAGCTAAATGGTTACAAAGGAATCTTTTGTTTGATTACATTATTATAAGTTAGTAATACTATGTTTACTGAATGGTTTATATTTTATCATTTAATACAGAAAATAAGTTTATTTATACACAAGACAATTTTATTAGTGAAGTTCATTAATATTATTATTTAAACTAAATTTAAATCAATTAGTTTTAAAACTTTATATTAAATATATTTTAAATTTAACGGTGCTGTAAAATAATAATAAGTTCATTAAATTCATAATATATTTAGTTAAGTTAAAAATTTATTACTTTGTTCATTTATTCTTAATTTATACACATTTAAATAACACATATCAACTTTTTTAACTATATTAATATATTTTTAATATATATTATTAAAAAATATATTAATATTAATTAATATTTCTAATATATTATTATTTTTAAGTACTATTATTATTATTATATTTTAAGTAGTCCTTTTTCATTAATAATGTGTAATACTTCATTTCGTATCATTAACTAAATGATCACACTCATATTATGTAAATTTTGAATATGGTTTGTCTATTATTGCATACAAATTATAATTAAAAAATTGTTTGGGATTAACTGTCAACAAAAATATCTTAAAGAGTACAATTGACTATTAAGTTATTTTATATATGATAAATTAATACTTTAATTATGTATGAAATATGTTTGATGTTTGTATGATTATGATCAGTTATAGAAAATTTAAAAAATACAAGTGATTTATTAAAGATGTTTTAATATATTACTTAAGGCGTTTTTGTTTAATGTAAGGAAATCAACAGTTAAACAATAAAGCATAACTGACTTGTGGTGAAGTTTTGGTTGTTTTAAAATATTTTTAATGTCAGTTATATATATATATATATATATATATATATATATATATATAATAAAAACTAAAAAAAAATTATTACTTTATTACCTAACTTTTATTTTCAATAACACTGTTTTAAAATAAAGTGCTATTAATTGATTTATAATGTAATTAATCACTACTATTATTTTTTTTACCAAAATAGAATAACATATGATGGATTATACTACTACAAAGTACTGCCATCAATTTATGCAATATTTAATATTAAAGTTATAGGCTTCCTAAAATGACAGCATATTCTAAAGCAATACTAAATATAATTAACAAATGGAAAGAATATAGAATAAGTGATTGATTGACTTTGATCAAGTAATTAGGATTATGACCTATTCTTCCCATCAGTGGTCTATCCACTTACCTCATAAAGGCTACCGCCGTTTTGAAACTCTATCGTTTCATCTTCAGGCCGTGATACAAAATGTTAAATCCCTCTGTTGATGTTGTCACAAAGTCAAACAAAACATTAAAAACATACATTACAAACACTGAGCACAATTACACTATTAAAATATGTACAATGAAATTCGGCTTGGCCAAGCGACACGCACAACTCGTACGTCTTTACATTCCTAACTTTGATCAAAACACTACTTTTTTCATATTTACTAATCCCATATAGCTATGAACATAATGCAAGTAGAAGTGAGACCCTGCTGATGACAACTTTCTTTAACTTTTCATTCAATCAAATTTTGTTTCCTCAGATTAAAAAATAATTAATTTTGGTTACAGACTTACAGTTTGACTTTAATTAAGAGATTTACATTTCAACCTCATATACATATTGTATTATTACTCTGCTGGAACAAATATTTTTTAACTGGGCTGTGGCAGTAGATATATTTAAACTGCCTCCCATTCTTTCTATCTGTTGACTGTACTTTCTTATTGAAAATTAGATGAAAAATACACAATTACTACATCATTTTTAACTGTGTCATTTTTCTTACTTTCAACACTTCAACTGCATACTTTTTTGTAATTTTTGCTTTATAAAAATAATCTTAAATGCCTGAGTCTAAATGTTTTTGTAATTATAAAGGAATAGTTTGCATTATAATTAATTAAGTGTGTTTATTATAATTAAATGTACTTTATATAAATAATGAGTTTTTAATAACTTAATGTAAGAAAATTAATTAATATCAATAATAAGATGTATTATATTCATATTTTGATAAATGCTATAAATACTGTGTTACATGAAAAGGAAAAATTCTAATCTTCTTTTAAGTAAAAAACAGTGGGTTTTTGAAGAATACTTTAAATTAAATTGAGAATGATTTAAATCAGTAGCTTATATGCTTTTGTTAAGCGGGAGGATATCTGACTTGGAACAAACAAACCACTTATGGAAATCATTATATTAGTTTTAAAACTTTATATTAAATATATTTTAAATTTAACGGTGCTGTAAAATAATAATAAGTTCATTAAATTCATAATATATTTAGTTAAGTTAAAAATTTATTACTTTGTTCATTTATTCTTAATTTATACGCGTTTAAATAACACATATCAAGTTTTTTTAACTATATTAATATATTTTTTAATATATATTATTAAAAAATATATTAATATTAATATTTTTAATATATTATTAATTATATAATTATTATATAATTAAATATAATTATATAATTATTAATTAATTATATAATAATATAATTATATAATTATTAAATGCCTCCTAGCAGGAGAGAGTCTGGGATTTTTTCTCATCAAAATATAAATTTATAGTTACATCTTTAACAATAAATACAATATTGTTTAGTATAAAAACATATATTATGCATGATCCAAATTTTTTTTTCTTAATGTTATTAATCCATTGAAGAACTCATAAATTATAAAAAAAACATCTAAAAGGTATAAGACATATTTCTTATAGAACACTTATAAACACTTGTTTCTTGTAACATATTCTGTTACAGAACATTTAGAATTAAAAGTACAAACTTCATAAACATGTTATAATGATTCATTTTACATGATCAAAAATAAAAATATTTTTTTACGTACAGCATTAAAAGTGAATGATGTTTGATAATAGGGAGTATTGTATGAACTTTTTTATCAATAGAAGGGAATGAAACATTAAAATAAAGAAAATAAAAACAGTTGTTAGATGCCAACTTTACAGAAGACCTATTGCATAAGTACTATGATGGGGACCACTGGTGGGTTAATAGAAAAAGTTAGAAATAACTTTTTGTTTATTATTTAACTGTACACTGCACTGTATTTAACTTCTTATGATCAGATTGGAACTGTTGAACTAGCTGCTACTGTTAAAAGAAAAAGTGCATTGCTTGAGTAAATATGTCAATTTCCTATGCACAAATGCTCTGTCTACATAGTGCTACTGCTATAGCATGCAAGCAAGAAACATGATTCTTACTAAGACCAAAAATTATGTGTTTTTGTACAAACATTTTTTTGTTTTTTGTTTTTTCCTAATCATGATTTTTCCTTTTTTTCCAGATTTCAACTAGGATATTATCTTTTTTAATTAAATTAATGTATGTAATATATATATATATATATATATATATATATATATATATATATATATATATATATATAATATACACACACATTACTATTTATTTATTACTTATCATATAAATTATTAACTAAATATATTTATTTCATTAGTATATTTTTATAATTATATCAATGCAAGAAAATTTTAAAACTCAAAAATATAATAAAATTACAAAAATATAAACATATACAGACAATGAAAGTAAGTACCTATCATACCTTAAATAAAAAACAGTTTAATTGGAATTTTTCCTTTGTCCAAATTAAATAAATAGCCTAGTTATTATTATTTGTAAGAAATAGAGTTATTATGTAAATAAACTACATAATGTCCATGGTTTGCTACCTGCCATTTTATTTCTCTATAAGGAAAATATATTCTAATAAACAAAAGCGCCTTAAAAATTTACTTTATTTGTATAAACCTAAATTATAAAAAAATCTGTACACAATATATAAATAAATTATTAAAGACACCACTGCTCCAGTGATAATAGTACCTGCATTTGTAGATATTAGAAATAGAGTGTTGTATTTTCGCTTCTCATTGATATTAATAGTCAACCATTTCATCTCTGAAGCCATTATTATTACTATCCTCACATTTGAAGCATGATTTAATTGTATATTTAGTGGTTAAAATAAACTAGAATTAATTGTTGACTATTATTTGTTGTGTATAATATCTTACTTGTTTCAACATCTTTCCTTTTTAACCTTATCTTTTGTGCTAATAATCATAGACACGACATAGTGTTGTTTGAGGTATGCAATCACTATAAAAGTTTTGATTTAAGAAAATAATTACAAATTTATTTAAAAAATATATAATTTCCATTTAAAATTATTTTTTGTTTGTTTTACTCATTGAAAATAAAATAAATGTTGTCTCTTTTACTGAGCAGCTAAGTTCAAAGGCCATTAGTTCTCAATTCATAAAGATTTTGTTAATTTAAAATTAGATTAATTTATAAAATTAGTTTTAGAAAAGGGTGCAAAAATGATTATCACTGTGGGGTTAAATGAAACAAAACAATTTGTGGACAATAAGATTTGAAAAAACATAAAGCAAAAAAATTAATTAAAAAAGAGGAAGTTCATAGATATTACCTGCATTGCTCATATGTAAAGAAAGCTTATTTCTCTGTAAAATCTCACTAAGGACAAATTCATAATTTTATTATAGTGGTGGCGTTGTTGAAAACTCTATAAGAAAACCCAGTATTCCAGGTTTGTTGAAAACTCCCCCTCAGATGAAAAGTTATCCAACAAGTATATTTCAGTTTTTGGCAGTTAAGAATACATTTGTACCTACAGATATGAATATCTATTTTGCTTTTTATCAGTTAAAGTTTAGATTAATGTTGACGTTCTTAGATTCTACAAAGGCTGTTCAGAAAGTAAGTTCCGTTACAGTATAGTTCGTCAAGGTGTGGGGATGGAAACATGTTCTAGGCATTGGACAGCCTGACTCATTGTGCATCTGGCTTTGACGCTTGGAAGGTTGTTACACCATTTTGTGCACTCCGAAACTGTGATCAAGTAAAAATAATCCTGCCATACAATTGGTAGTCTCACCACTGACTGTGAATTCTGTGCCGTAATTCGATTTATATGGACGGAAAAAAGTAAAATACATAATTATCCATGAGGAACTATATTTAGTATATGGAGAATACATTATGAGTAAGAAAATTATGTCATTTGTTTCAGGAATGATGCACTAATGTTTATGATGAAGAGAGAAATGGTCAATCCTTTGTGTTCTCCAATGAACTTCTTGAGAAAATCAATGCAAAGGTTAAGGAAAATTGGAAGTTCATTACTACAGAGCTCTCAAATATCACAGACTATCCTTTATGAGGCTGTGACACAGAAACTCAGGTACCATAAATTTTGTGCTCATTGTAAAAAGCACAAAAAATGACTGATGCAAACAAAATGAAAAGACTCAGATCTGCTTTAATCTTCCATAGTTATTACAACGAAGAAGGTGATAAACTTATTAATCACATAGTGACAAGCAATGAAATGTGTATGTCTCAAAATAATGTAGAACCAAAAAATCAAACAAAGGAGTGGTGTTACACTGCGTTGCTGCATAAACCTGTCAAATGCCACTAAACTTTTTCAACAAAAAACAAATGGCAATGGTTTTTTCGAATAGAAAATGGATTGTTTTGGTAGAGTTCATAAGAATGGGACACTGTTCTTCAATGGTTCAATGTATTAATGTTACCAAATAAATTGAAACTTTAAAGAAACTGTGGAGAGTAAGTCAAAACAAAAGTTAGGAATATTGTCCTCTGGCATTCTTTTGATTCATAATACAGCATAGCTTCACTCTGCAGCACACACTCATGAACTTCTGAACAATTTTTAGTGAGTTATTTTTGATCACCCACCCTACTTCCCTGATTTAGCCCCAATAGTTTGAGTCAGAGTACTTTGTACATGACAATGATTTGAAGGGTGCCGTAAATGGGTAGCTATGTTTACAGTGGTGAGATTTTATTCATTGGATATTGTAAAGAATATTATGCTCACTAAGCACTGTATAATCAAGTGCTTAAATGTAGGTGTTAATCATGTTGAAAAATAGTTTAACAATGAACAGCTCATTAAGATATTAAATATATAGGGACTCATTCCTGTACATTTATTAACAATGAATAGTGAATAAACAATGAATATCACAAAAATAAAAGCAAAATAATTTGTTATTTTTTAATATTTATCAAAATTTAAACTATTTGGAATTGTTAAACTTTCTCTTTTAATAATAGGACTCTAGGCACAAATGACAATGTGATGAATTTCTCTAGATTTTTTTTATTAATTGTAAACTAATATTATTTTTTTAAATAGAACAAAGTACAAAAATTGTTTAAATTATGGAATATTTTTTAAAGTTACTGAATAGCAAGCTAAAAAATCAAATTAAAGAATCAACAAATAAATCAAAATAAAAATATAAAATATAAATTTTATTTGAAAAAGTACTAAATAATTTTTCATTGTTTGAATTTATTTAATTTAATTGATTTTATTTAAAGAGGTTATCAATCCTCCCTTACTGGATCAGCCAATGAATCTCAGCCCAATGTGTGATTTCTGTATAATGTAGACTGTTACAGCTAAACGATAAAGCTAAATTTACTTAAATTCAAAAATAAATTTGTTGATTATTTTTACTTGTTAAAAAAACTAACTTGGAGATACACAGGCAACAGAGCTAAATCCCTGTTTGTCAAATTTGAAAAGGTATTTATTTGGTTAACAAATAAATGAGGTAACTACTAGGATTCAATGATGCATCATGTTGTAAATTTATTCTGCCTCTAATTAAGTATGATAATAATAACACAAGTTTCTTAGTTTTGATAGTACTATATGTTATTTAATTATGATGAAATAAATACGCCGTGAAAGCACAAGAAAATAACTCAAATTTACTTTTATTTTTCAATTTAAAGATTATGAAAAAAGTACCTATATTAACAACTTCATTAAAATTAACCCTTTGTACTCAAATATGTTTTTGAATGTGTTCTCTGGGATCAGATGTCCAGTTGTATGGGCCACAGCCATTTCCTTGACAGGTTGAAATTTTTGCACAAGTTATATTTCTCTGGGATCAGATGACCAGCAGTAATGAGGAAGTTAAAATCACTCGAACATGCAGATGGCCATCATAACTCGCTAAATAAACAGCTATGCTTTTATATTAATTTAGTTGTCTGATTTTACTTGGATTGTTCCATAAATTATCAGGAAACTCTTCAAATAAGGATTCACATCTTATCTCCACTTTGTGAATTATTAAAACAATGTAAATTTGACTGTAATTTGTCAATCTAGCCACTTTTAGTGTTTTAATACACAAAAGTATTGTCTATACTCGAGTGAGTTTATCCATTTAAGTATTCAATATAAAAAAAAACTGTATTCAGTATTAAATATACTTATAAAAAATACCTAATGTATGCAAAATTAAAAAAAAGATCTGTACTTTATGAACTGTATTATTATATTTTTTTGTTAAAATGTTTGTTTAACATATGTTTGTTTTAGTGTATCTGTAAAGTTATAATAAAATTATAACAATATTTTATAGCTGAGGTAAAACATATATAAATAAATATATACCTTCACTGCCTTTTTTTATATCAATAAAAATGTGTTCCAAGCTGACAAAAACATGAGCAGTCAGTCAGGGTAGCATCCAACCTCTAAGCACTGTCAAAGCTTTAAATTTTCATAGCTGACTGAAAATAATAGACTATGGCCAGGAGTACTGGCCAACAAAGTGCAAAAGGGTTAAACAATATTAACACTCCCCCCACTTTATTCAACTAATAATTTCATAAATTTTTAGTACAGTTAATTGACACATTTCGGATTATTTCGAATTTAATAATTTATAATGTATAATTAAATTTGTTTTTTAATACACTTGTCTGAAATTAATATCTTAACATTTAAAAATTACGCTAAAAACAGTTCACAAAAGAGACATCGGTTATGTTATCTAAAACACAGATATAATATTTTGAGATATCAAAACTTAATAATCTTTTGTTTTACGGTTCTTAAACCAAATAATTTTAATGTGACCATTAACCATGTATTAAAATAATACATTATACAAATTTGAAATTTATAATTCAAATTATTATTTAAGTCATATTCTTACTTCAACAATGATAAAGAATATTTTTTTAAATTAAAAATGTGTACCAATATAAATATTTTAATAACACGATTAAAACGAATTCTGAATCTTAACGAATTTTGAATACACTATTACAGTAATTTTGGATTAGTCATATTCGAAAGATGTCGACTAAACTTTTCGGTACGAACTAGGATATAATATTGTACATTATAAGTAAGGGTGCTCTTCGATCTTTCTTTTAGCATAATTATAATAATACTAAATCGTTGTTCTTGGTCGATAAGCACTTTTAACAGTTTTAATAATTTTTATGCACGGTTCACCTATTCTGCAGAATATTTTTCTCTAGTGTAATATAATATTACTCACGATGTAAGTCATCGTGGTAATACTGTATTAATATGTATTTCAATAACATTAACATGAAACACTGTGCATAATGCGTAACAAGATGGCGGATGTTGACAAATTAAGTATGAAGGAAAACAATTGTGTTGGTGATAATAACGTAACAATAAAAACAGAAAATAAGCCTGAAATTCTTCATAATGATAAAGGAACTGGTGACAATGAAGATACCGAATCTCTTGAAGAACAGCCGTTGGATATTGGAGAGCATTATTTGGTTAGAAGATCCGATGATTCTTGGCGTAAGTAAAAAAAATAACCTGCAAGCTCCGTACTTTGTGATTTAAGCCCCTACCGGTTTTCTCACATTGTTTTCTAAATTACGATTTTTCTAGTAGGAAGTAGTAGAAATCTAAAGAAGTTAAACTTGAAATAAAATTCTTGGTAAAATCTTTTTTTTTTAATATTTAGGGATCAATTAATAATGTTTCCAATGAATGTTCCAGTTAGGCCTAAATCATGTTATTGTTTTATGAGAGGTTAGAGATGCAAGAAAAAAATTGTTTTGCAGTTAAAATGTTTTGTTGCTTAACTTTCTGCACTTTTGTGTCTCATACAAAAGGAGTGATTTTAACAATTTTTTTTTATTATGTACTTTAACATTGAATTAAGAGATATTCATCAATGGAAGATTAAATTTATTATTATAAGTTATGGTTTTAAGCTGTTAACTGATTATTAAGCAATGCTTAGTAAGCTAATAATTTAACTTGTCGAGGTTAGTAACTCTTACTCAGTACTAGGTATAAAAAACGTCCTGAAGTTTTAAACAGATAAATGTGACAGATTTTTACCCAATAACCATGTTAGTTAAGTTTAGTCTTTTTTTAAGTTGATATTGTTTTCATTATTAATAACACAGTATACACACAAACTTATATAGAGATGCACAACTATGTCAATTAGGTGGTATTAATGTAGTGTAGATTGTTTTTTTCAAATAGTGATTTTTGACTATTTTATTCTTTGTTACAAGCTTTATTATCCAATTACCACATTAACACATTTACAAAAAAATATTTTTTTAAGGATTATTTACAGTCTGTAGTGGTTTTTATTGTGATGTTACTGCTATAGATAGATTGCATGAAACATACTAGATTTTTTTAACTGACTTACTGCTCACTTTACTATGCCGCATATGCGCTTTATCATATTCTAATAAGCATTACTTTATATGTATTACTTTGTTCATTCTTGTAGTGAATATGTTAAAATGGCATCCATTTAATTAAATATTTTTTTACCCAACAGCCATGTCAGTTTCTTCATGTAATAACCGTATCAGTTAGATACTTAAATTTTTTTTTTTAAATACAGGTTTTTTTATTGTTTTAGCGATCAAAAAGACGTTACCTACATTCATGGGGTAGAAAGTTTGTGTGGTAGCAATTTTGACATTATGTGGGCTACTTCAATTTTCAATTTCAATTGTACTTCCTGTACTTTCCACATTTTTATATTTTGGATTATATGCTTTTGAGCATGTAATAAAGTGTTTTAGCAAAAAAATTACGGAAAAATAAAAGACAACCAAAAAATATGTTTTTCATGAACATGAATTTTGGGTGCTAGTCATTTCGAGGTTATGTTTGTCACTTTTATTTTCCATTTTTTTCTAACTTCTCATGTTTCCATACTTTTATGTTTTGATTTATTAAAATTGGGCATATAATAAAATGTTTTTGTGCAAAAACTATTGAAATTGACATGCAATTCAAAATTGCAGTTTTACCTTTGCCTACATTATGTGACCACTGATAATCCAAGAATTTTTATAATGAACATGGTTGTTGGGTAAGAAAAACACGTATACTTAAAAAAAATATTACTCAACTAATCTAACTGACATGGTGTTGGGTGAAAAAGCTATTTAATTAAAGTAGTTATCCTGCAGGTAACGTGTTTTTGATTGCTAAAACAATAAAAAAAAATGTTCAGTAACCTAATTGACACAGTTGCTGAGTGGTACCTATTACAAAAAGAGGCCCATCGCAAATTTCACAAATAATGGATGCCAATTTGAGAATGTTTTTGTTATGAGAAAGAACAAATGAAAAAAAGCAATAAACCGTAAATTTTAGTAATTGCTGTCAGAAAATGTAACACACATGAGCAGTAAGTAAATGTCTACTTAAATAATAACGTTAATAACACGCATGACCAGTAAATCCATTTTTGAAATTTAATACATTTAATGTAATGTAAACAGCAATGATGTTACAATATAGTTCTGCAAAAAAAGCCTAAAATTTTAAATAATCTTTAAAAAAATTATTTTCTGTTGATGAATATGCGTTAATTAGATAATAAGGTATAAAATAAAACAAAAAATATTCAAAAATAACTATTTGAGAAAAACAACCTACACTTCGTAAATACGATAGTTTTATGTAATCATAAAAAAAAATATTTATATAATTACTCAACTGCTGTACAAGTAATATACAAGTCTACATTTCACACAAAACCATGTCAGGTTTGGTTGGCCAAAGTTAAAAAAAAATGTGATCCTGATGCATTACAACAGTTAAATTAAGTATGTAGACCTTAGCCTACTTTAAATAAAATATGGTTAGTAAACTTTGTTTGGAGAAATAAAGCAATTATTTAAAGATAAAAATTCCCTAATAACATTGCCTGTTAAAAAAAAATATGCCATACAAATTTTTTAATGTATGACAGGCACAAAGAAACTTTGGGTATTGGTTAGAACAGTGTAACCAATGATATTGTGTTTTCATTAATTTTGTCTAAAAATACATGTTGATCTGGCATTTCTGAATTTTCAAACTTGTTTTTAAAGTTCAGAAGGCTCTGAAGATGATTTTAGGTTTTGACTTTTTGTACATGGACAACATAAACACAAACATTTTAATGATTGATAGTGCTGAGGAAAAAAATAATGGTGCACAAGGTACAGGATTAAATTGGTGGCACAATGGTCTCCTTTATTGTATTGCCATTCATTGTTAAACTTAAGAGCCATGTTATGTTGTCAGTGATAAGTCACTATTAGCGATTTATTCTTATTTCGTGGAACTCCCAATTATTTTATTGACAATGTGGGGCCTACTTATTATATATTCCAAAGTGTTCATTATTATTAGTTCGTCTCCTCAAACCAAATATATGGTACAGTGTATTTTCCTCTTAATAAGATTACAGTCTGCTAGAAGAGCTTCAGTAGTTAAATTAACAAATTATATTAGTTATATAATTTAGTATATTAGTTAAACTAAATTATTTAGTTATATTAGCTTTATGTTAGTATTAACTGTTAGTTTTCAGAAATGCTGTCTAATAAAATTTTACTTGTAATTTTCAGTAGAACCTCGATTTAACACACACTAGCATAATGAATTCCCAATTATAATTATAATTTTTAAAAATCTTCAGATCATGTAACACTCAGTGTTAAAAATATCCCCTGTATTCAGTAGTATTTTGCCTTATAACTTCGATGTAATGATTTTTTTTGTTTTTGTTTTGGCTTGAGGTATTTAATAAAACAATTACATTACTAATATCTAAAGTACAAAACCCCTACATACATGAATAAAAAACTTTTTAGAAAAACTGTACAGTACACTTTTTAATGACAGAAGTACATCTTGACATGAAAACAATAACACTTGCTTTCCTTTCTCCTTTGTATCCCCTCCAACCATCAGTCACATTGTTGTCTACGATGTAGTGCATCATATAATATTTTGTCAACGCACTAATACACCAATGTAGATGTAGGGCCCACAATTGAAAATCATTCGTAAAATAGTGGTTGAAATCTGATATATTTGTTATGTAAAAGTTCGCATTAAGTTTTGAGGAAACAATTTGTAGTGAAATTGGCATTTTAACCTGAATATATAAAACTCACTTTTTAAGAATATTCCGATATAATGCATTTTTTCTTTGAACCGTTGAGATTTGTTATATTGAGGTTCTACTGTACTAAGTTTTTGTCTTTATGAGTTTAAGCTAATATAATGGGGCCTCAACTTACGAATGACCTTACTAACAAAAATTTCAACTTACAAAATGGGATTTCGGAAATTTTCCGCACTAACTTACGAAATGTGCCTCAACTAACGAAACAATATGAAGAAAAACATCCCGAACAGTGTTAACAAATAGGGCAGCCATACATTTTGATGATATTTGTCTAACACATTTCAGAAGCATTCTTCAAAGTCGGAAAACAAAATCGTTGCTGGATCATTATTTCAGCAAACATTCATCAGAAGAAACTGGAAAAGGTGAAAATGAACCCAAAAAGGCAAAAGAAAGTGATGATAATTAAAAATTAGGTTCTAAAAAGTGTTAAAAAAATCATTAAATAGTTCAAAAAATTTTAAAATTTTTTAAATTGTTTTCAGTTCTTAGTGTTAGAGTTTATTTTGTAATATACTGTTTAAGTGTGCACATACAAGGTGTGTTCAGAAAGTAACAAGAATTTTAATTTTTTGAACAAAATATTTATTTATTCTTCTACATTGATGTTATCGCCTTCAAAATAATAATTGGAGATTATGCACTTGTGCCAGCGCTTCTTCCAATCCTCAAAACACTTTTCAAACTCGATCTTTGAGCTAGCCTTTAGTTCTTTCAGCGATTCGCTTTTAATGTCATCTACAGCTGTAAAACGACGGCCCTTTAAAGTTCTCTTTATTTTTGGAAATAGGAAAATATGACAAATATGGAGGCTGGGGCATTATTACAGTACTGTTTTTGGCCAAAAATTCACGAACAAGCAATGAAGTGTGAGCTGATGCATTGTCGTGGTGCAAAAGCCATGAATTGTTTTTCCACAGATCCAGGTGTTTTTTTTGGATTGCTTCACGCAAACGCGTTGAACTTGTAGGTAATACTCATTAACCATTTCACCTGGTGGCAGGAATTCATGATGCACTATGCCATTAATATCGAAGAACACAGTGAGCGTTATGCTCACAGAAGTCACTTTCGACCGCACTTGTTGAGCCTTTTTCGGTCTTGGCGAGCCAGAATGCCTCCACTGGGATGATTGAGCCTTAGTTTCGACGTCATATCCATAAACCCATGTTTCGTCACCTGTTATAATACAATTCAGTAATTCTGCATCGTCGTTGACTTCATTTAGTGACTCCTGAGCAACTTCCATTTGCCGCTGTTTTTGTTCTAAATTCAACAATTTTGGAACGAATTTTGCTGCCACGTGTTTCATACACAAAACATTGGAAAAAATGACATAACATGATCCAAGCAATATGCCAACATCATCAGTGACCTCTCTAATTATGATTCAGCGATTGTTCATAACCATTTCTATCACTTTTTCCATGTTTTCATTGGTTGTTGATGTGCTGGGGTGTCCAGAGCGTTCGTTATCTTAAATGTCGTCACGGCCTTCTTGGAAACGCTTATACCACTCGTAATCTCTTGCTTTACTTATAGCAGACTCACCATAGGCCTTTGTTAACATTTCACACTCTTTATTCTATTTTTTATGCAAAATTTGATACAAATTCTTTGATCCATTTGTTTTAACAAACAAAAATCGCCGAGCTCATAAAAACATGTCTAACCGTAATGGATGTTACAGACAAAGTCTACTATGAAAACAGCTAAAAGTTTTATCATACTTCAAGGGCATGTAAACCAACATAATAAAAAAAAATGTTTGACAATCAGACTGTCAAAGCCCACGAAATTTAAAAATTCTCGTTACTTTCTGAACACACCTCGTAAGCTGTCTCTCTGCTCTCCATGTCCATCTCGTCCTCCTTCATATCCACAACCTTTGCCACCACCTTCTCCCACGAATTTCGCTATGTCCAAAACTTTAGACGTAAGAAACTTTGTTACGTATATTATTTTGTATTAGTATTATGTATTGTAGTTTAATACATATTATGTGTAATTAATACATTTTTTTTATTTCAGGTTTTATCTGTGTTATATTACTGCATATTTCTTCCATATGTATATTTTTAATGTATATTTTTTAATGTATATTATATTAATGTATTTTTTTTTTTATTGTATGGGGAGTTTGGGGGTGGTGGAACAAATTAGATAATTTACATGTAAAATGCACCTTAACTTATGAAATTTTTAACTTATGAAATGACTTACGGAACAAATTCAATTCATAAGTTGTGGTACCACTGCATATTTAATAATTAAGAAAGTGTGTGTCTAACATGTTATTTGTAATTCACTAAAATATTTTCAATTTTATTTTACAGATCCTGCAGAAATAATTCAAACCCGTTACAATGAACAAGAATCTCATTATGAATACTATGTACACTATGAAGGATACAACCGAAGACTTGACGAATGGGTACCAAGAGTTAGGTATGTATGACGGGATACTGTAACTTGTACGTACCCAAGAAGCAATATCGTTCACTGTCAGTATATCTGAAGATTCTTAGATTTTCCATTATTCAATGCAAGAGTTGGAATCTGCTTTGGTGTCTAGTAAAGATTTAGCTCCTGGTCATTATAGTCTTGTTTATTCTGTGATTAAAAGTCTTCTAACTTCAGGGAGGGTTTTCTTCATAGAGATATTGAAACATATGTTTGAGAAACATATGAAAACATCGATGTTTGTGTGCCATCCTTAGTACTTGAAACACATGGAATTGCAACATTTAATTACACATTTGTTAAGAAACAAATGTAATTCCTGTTCTTTAGCCAGGTAAAGATAAAACTTATCCAAACAGCTACCATTCTATTTATCTACTATCTTTTAAGCTGATAGAGAAAAAGGTAAATCACTAATGTATTCTCTGAATACCAGTGTGGTTTTAGGCAACAACAATCTTCTGATGTTAGTTTTATTAGAGTCTGCAATCCAAAATATCTTGCTCTTGCATCAAAACTCTTGTTGCAGTATTATTTGACCTATAGAAGGCATATGATGTGGCTTAGAGAAGAGGATTATTAAGTACATTAGAATCATGGAATATTCATTGTAATACTTTTCTTTATTAATAACTTTCTTTCAACCAGGTATTTTAGGGTATATCATGAACCTATATTATCGGATTGTTTCTGCTTAGAGAATAGTGTCCTGCAGGGAAGTGTACTTAATGTAATCCCTGTTCACTGTTGTAATCAACTACATAACCGCTAATGTGCAGTCTCCTGCCTGTTGTTCTTTATTTGTGGACAACTTTTGCTATTTATGTGTATGCTAGAAGTTTGCCAACAGCTAAAAGATCACTTCACCATGTAATAAGTAGATTGCAGTCATGGCTGCGATCTACTGGATTTTAATTTTCTGCTGTTAAAACTGATGATATTGCCTTAGACAGACCCGGCCTCCTTCATTATTCCTCGATGGTATGAAAATATCATCGATCCACGAATGTATTTGTATTTATTATAGACTGTTTGATTTTTGGGTCTAATATTTAGTGAGAGACTATCATGAAACCTGTACTTACATGATTTAAAGTTATGATCAATCAAATTCCTCGATAACCTGAAGGTTCTTTAAAAAATAGACATTTTTAGAACAGATTAATTATTGTGATAGGTGTAATAGAGTTAATGTTAATTTCCCCCAAGATTAGAAATGTATTAAGAGATATATAAAGACTCATAGTATTCATAGATAGACTGTGTGATAGACTTTAATGACCTCTGAAAATTTTTAACACTATTTAGTTGTTAGAAGGATTACAATATTACTTTTAAGTATATTTTAAGGTTAGTGGTTAATGTATTTTTTTCTTTTTAAATTTTATCTCAGTAGCATAAGGGATAGTGGATTTCTTTTTCATTAATTCAAATCGTGTATTACAATTTCTTTCAAATTAAATACAATGAATATTGATCGATCAATTTTTAATTTGAATTAGACCTCGAATTAAGTAATAGAGTGGGAAATTAAATATTATCCTTGCGATATTAAATGGTTTGTGTTATAATTAAATATATAATCAGTTAATCAAATGTTATTGTTTATAGAAATAGTTAATTGATTTCATAATATATTATGTTACTGTTTTATTTTTTGTTTCAATATGAGAATCAATCATAAAATCATTTGAATCAGAAGGAAAATGATGGTATTTCAGCTACTGGAAATAATAATAAATTTTGTTAACTTGAATTAGTGTATTAAATGTTAATCTTTATTTATTGTTTATCTTTTTTTTATTAATATTTGTAATAATAATAGTAGAAAAACAACATTATTTGTTATTTTACAATATAAAACAGACATCCAATAAATTGGACTTTGGAATTAAAAGGGTTAAGTAGTGTATTTATCCAACTCCAAAACTAAACCTCCAGATTTAAAGATTTTAAAAGATGCTTCTCCATACTGTTGTAACAAGGATAATTATAAAATTAAGTGGGAAAATGGTCTTATATAAAAAAGAGAACTAATTAGAATGGCTTCTTTGCAGTCTTGTGTTGAATGTTTAATTTATCAACTTTTATTGTTAATTAGTTTTGGTATTTCGATGATCACTGAATTAGTGTGCAGTGTTATTTGATTCATAAAAGTTATTTTTGTTCATTATTTATTTTTTACTTTGTTTTTAAGGCCTTATTTTAAAAGTAATTAAGTGAATTATCTAAAAAAATCGAAGCAGGTGGTGATAACTACATTAAAAAAAAAATATATTACAATTTGTTTATTGGCTACAAAAAAAACTAAAGGTAAACATTGAAAGATCCAAAAACTATGATTTCTAAATGTCAAGTTAGAATGTGAATTGTTACTGAGAGCTGGTACTGGTATTGCAAAATAAATAATTTATAAATGACTGTGATTTTAGGCTATGTATTAATGCTGGGTTATGCTATAATGTGTAATTTACACCTAATAGTAATTTACCTAGTATTTACATGTATTTAGTATCATGCTTTTACACTTAAACTAAATATTGAATTAATTTAATTCATACAATCATATAACTTGTACACAAAATATGATTAGATCTAAGTTATTTAGTTGGTATTACTTTACTACTATTAATTTCTGCCAAACCTAGTTTTGTCACTTCAGACCTTTTGGTGCATTTTTGAAAACATTTTATCTTGATACCATTAGCAATCAGCAAATAAATCATTAGTTGATGGGCAAATACAGCTCATTTTTGTGAACTGCTCCTTAGCCACTCTTTCTTCAGCCTTCAGTTCTTGTTCATAGCGAACCAGCTTCTGTGTGCTGTTAGCAATGCAAATCTACTGAGCTGAGACTGAGATTAACTACCTAGCTATGAACAGTGAATGGTTACGAGACCTGATAAGTGTTTAGAGCCAAGCAATTAAGTCACTTCTTAGCCGGATTAAAGTGTTAAACTTTGCAGTGTTATGGTTACAGTAAGAGCTTTTATAAATTTACAAAGATGTTTAGTTTTTTTGGTTAAACAAATTAAGTTATCTCCACATAAAAGTTAATAAAAAAACTCTAAAATAAAAATAATGAAGTATAGGGATAAAGGTAATTATGACATTAAGATAATATTTATGGTAATTAATGATTAAACCATATTTTTATTGATCAACAAGATAATGATTGTATTTTTCATATATAATGTTACATGTGCTTCTTTTTTTATTTTGACACATTGTATACAATTTTTTATATGCAATAAAGGAGTATTATTATTATTATTATTATTATTATTATTATTATTCAGAAATTTGCTTTTTTTTGTAAAATACTGCACAAAATATTAATATGTTTGCAAATGTCTTTTCTTCCAAAAAACTTGACTATTTAAAAATATGCTTAGTATTCTATATTTTTATTTTAGGATAATGAGCTCCAGGTTTGATATGTTGGATCAACAGTGGAAAAATAGTGAACGAAATGCAGTGGAGCTTCTAGATCAGTCGGACAGAAAAATCACAAGAAACCAAAAACGACGACATGATGAAATTAATCATATCCAGAAAGTAAATTATCAAAATTGTTAAAAATTAATGTTGGAAGAGTTTTATTTATCTAGTTGTAACATATTTTAATAACTAGGCTACATATTTTTTTTAACTCTAGAAGTTTTAATATTTCGATAAATAGTTTGAGTTTTTATTTTGAAATTTTGGTCTATGAAGCTATCTATATATCATTTATGCACTACTAATAATAATAACAAATTTCTATAATAACATATAATAAATAATAACTTTATAATATATATAAAAGGGTCATTTGAAAATTTAAAAAAAACATGTTTTTCTCTATTCACTTTTATTATGATAATGAATAAAACTTATTTTACAATTTGTTTGACAACAACCTTAGCTATTTTTTTTTTACATAGTCACCGTTTTTTTTTACAAATGTTAAATTTAAACATTTGTCATAACATTTTATCAACTTTTCTATGCCTTCTATATACTCAGTTACCACCAAATTGTTCAGCCACTCACTAGCGCTTTCAGTTGTTGTCACTTCCATAATGGCAGAAATCCTTCATTTTGGATCAGGAGCAAGTCCGGGCTATAAGGTCCTTATCTCCCTAAGTAAAGTTCAGAAACTTCCCACTTAAACTTGCGCATGCCGAAGCAAGTTTGTTGTCAGTGCTTCAGCATGTGAACACACATTATCATGAAGAAGCACAATGCTGCTTGATAACAATACATGCTATTTTGAATGGTGTGGTGTAAATTGGTGAAAGGTCTGACAGTAGGCTGCTGTATTTATAGTCTTCCCTCTAGGCTTGTAGTTGATGAGTAGGACACCAAAACACTGTACATTCTTTTTCATTTTTATTTAATTTTTTTTTTTTAAGTGGGGATCAGGAATGATGCCATTTTATTGATTATCATTTACATTATCATAAACCTCGATTATCTGTTTGTAAATTTTGATAGGGCATATTTTTTTGCATTCAAAAGCGTATTACACTATAAACCTCACACTTGGTGGGATTGTTAATTTTTGTTACACATTTTAAATTTACAGAGATAAATAGTAAATGACTGTAGTAGCTTGCTGTTAGCATCAGACTAGTGGGAAAATCAGTGACATCACAAAGGCAGTGGAGGAACTGAGTAGCTTGTGAGATTAAAATGTTCTTTATTTTCTGAATGACCCTTATATATATATATATATATATATATATATATATATATATATATATATATAAAACTAATGCTCACTAAAAGATGAAAAATGGTGCAGTTCCCTCTTTCTGATTTGATTTAATTTTTAAGGGACATCTCATCTTTAAATGTTACTTTTATAGAATTTATAGAGTGATTACTAATAGGAATGATCTTGATTATATGAAAAAAAAACATTCTTATCAAATAGAATGTTCTAATAACTTCTTAGGAGACATATTTTAGTGAAACACATGTTTAATTTTTAATAAAATGCTCTAAGCTTATTGCCATTAGAAATATGACTATTTGTGATCTTTCTGTTTATAATTTCTTTAACACTTTCCCTCGCAATTTTTGCACTGCTATTAGCCATATCCACTTTTATTTTAATTAGCTCAAAATGTTTACTGATGAAGTTGCACCTTATATAAATTTTATTTCTAAATGTACAACAAAACTGGGTTGGAAAATATTGACACAGAACTTGAATGTGGGGTTTATAAACATAAACTATTCAGTCAGGTAATTATATTTGCATAACTCATACTATATATTTACAAAATAAATTACTAAAAACCATTTATAAACTTATAAAGAAACAAAGATTGAAAATAGTGATGCATGATTGTAGGTTTCACAGTTATAGATGATGTACCAAAGCCTTGATTTAATTTCTCAAAATATACCAAAATGTCTAAAAAGTATTCAATCTTTGGTTCAGAAAATATATTATGTACATGATGGGATTGGTACCCTAATCCTCTTTGAAGTAGGCATCTTGTGCCTCCACACACTAATCCTACCGATCCTTCTGCTTCTGAAAATGTGTCTGGAAGCCTTTTAGAATGGTGTTCATCTCCATCATCACATTCCATTACGATGATTGTGCTTTTGTTTCCAGGTCATCATCCATGACTCGTCTCCAGTGATGGGGATTAGTGTTTTTACTATCCAGCGTTATACGCAACGTCAAGATGGAGTTCTTTCTATTTCACCAACAGCAGTTTGGGCATAAATTTTGCATCCACTCTGTGCATGTTCAAATCATCACACAGAATTGCATGTGCAGAATCTTTACTGATCCCAACTTCTTCGGCAGTTTTTCAGTACGGTCAGATAAGGGCCTCCCAATATCAGATTTTCCACCCTCTCAACAATAGTTGCATTTCAAGCAATTTGTGGCTTCCCAGAACACTGTTCACGCTCCACTGATGTGCAGCCATTTTTGAATTGGTTGAACCATTCATTAGTTTGTGCTAGCAGACAGCGACTGGTTCACTAGAATGTGTTGAAGAAATTCAAACGTGTGCATTAAAATGTGTCCCTCCATTGTGCATAGTGGCACCACCCTACCATCACTACTGTGCATGAGAAAATTCAAGGTCAGATACATTTTAGACAGGTCTTGAATACTATTTTTAGTGGAGAATAGTTTCAAAATAATATTCGGTAGAGGGCTGAAAATACTTGAGAAGTTGTGTTCCTTAATCTTGAAGTGCTTAATGTCGAAGTTGTGTTCGAGAATGCTTTATCACGGAATGGATCTCATCTCTGTCTTTGTATTGTAGTAGTGCTTTGAATTCCTTTACGGTTGTGATGTTTTGTACTCTTTGTGTATCAAGTATTCTGTTTCCAAAATGTTCCACTGGGGTAGCGATGTTATCTTCATCCGGTGGTTCAGGTATCATAGCCCTGATGAGTACTCTGTCGGTGAATTATTTGCTCTTGGTTGATATTGCTCCAGTTCTAGTTTCTGTTGGGCTCTCTTCAGCGTTGCTAGTACTTTGCTCTCCAGAACTTTACTGTAAACTCCTCGCTAAACTCATACCATAGTCTTATAATAGTTAACCTACATTGCTTTAAGCTTTGATCTATAGTCTAGTCACATTAATCTAATCTAAAAATGATTGGTTTGTGTTATTACAACTCATGGGTAAATCTAGTCCCTCTTACTGATCAGTGGCATAAACTCTTCAGTCACACCTTGAATAAAAAAAGTATTGTGATTGTGGAAAAAAAACAAAATTAAATTTGCTCAAAATTAACTGTAATGATTTTGTTAAACTTTTGCTTAATTCTAGCCCATATTTACCCATTCAAAACAGAGTTGTTACAGCTTCAAAAAATCTGTTGGGAACTAATTAAAAAATTGGCATGATTTCTCAAAATCTAATCATTAAATTGTGGTTGTATTGGTAGGTTATAATTCAAGTTGTTGTAACTAATTAGAAATAAGAGATTTATGGGTTGGGGAAAAACAGTAATAATTCCAGACTACTGTTGGTTTTTTTTATCCATTTACTCTCAAATTGTAAACATTTTTTATTTAAAATCTGGTACATTGAGATTCATGTATGTGTGACCAAAATTTTAGCAAAATCTGATGAACTTATTTTTTGTCATTAGCTTTCAGACTGAAATTCCTTGGGAAATAATTGAGTGTGAGAGTTTGTTTAATATTTTAACATCATTTATTTATTTTTTTTTTCAGACTTATGAAGAAATGGACCCAACAACGGCTGCTTTAGAAAAGGAACATGAAGCTATAACCAAAGTTAAGTATATTGACAGAATTCAGATTGGAAAATTTGAAATAGACACTTGGTATTTCAGTCCTTATCCGGATGAATATGGTAAACAACCTAAGCTTTGGATATGTGAATATTGTTTACGTTACATGAGGCTGGAAAAGACATATAGATATCACATGGTAAGATTTTTTTTTTAAGTTCCTTTATATTTTTAAGTTTAATTCTTACCCATTCAGGAATAATAATAATTAATTGACAGTAATTACATAATTGAGGAAATTAATGTCCGTATTCAGTATTATCTAATTTAAATATATTTAATGTTACCTAATTGAGGAAAACAAAGTCATTGTTTAATATTGATATAGGCTATTTTAATATAGATAAATAACTTAAATGTTAGTTCTTAATAGGAAAGATGTTTATTAAAAACTTTTGAAAATTCAAAAAAAGTCAATTGTAGTCATTCAAAGGCACAGAGACAAATCAAAATAAGTCAAAACTATATAAAGATATCTAATTTGAAAAAAAAACTATGGGCTAGCTATTGTTTACACCTATCAGCAGCAGCTCATCAGGTGTATCCCATTATATATATCCCAAGTTGCAATCCCATTATATCTAGTTCATACTGTTTTCACTCGTCTACTCAAGGCACATACGAGGTGTGTTTAGAAAGTAACGAGAATTTTTAAATTTTGCGGGCTTGGAGAATCCAATTGTCAAACTTTTTTTGTATTATGTTGGTATACATGTCCTTAAAGTATAATAGAACTTTCAGCTGTTTTCATTGTTGACTTTGTCTGTAATAGCCACTAAGGTTAGACGTGTTTTTATGAGCTCGGCGATTTCATTTGTTAAAAAAAATGGATCAAAGAATTTGTATGAAATTTTGCGTAAAAAATGGAATAAAGTGTAACAAAGTGTGTGAAATGTTAACAAAGGCCTACGGTGAGTCTGCTATGAGTAAAGCAAGAGTTTACGAGTAATATATGTGTTTCCAAGAAGGCCGTGTAGACATTGAAGATGACGAACGCCTTGGATGCCCCAGCACATCAACAACAGATGAAAAAGTGAAAGAAATAGTTACGAAAAATTGCCGAATCACAATTAGAAAGGTCGCTGATGATGTTGGCATATTGATTGGATCATGTCATGTCATTGTTTCCAATGTTTTGTGTATGAAACGCGCGGCAGCAAAATTCATTCCAAAATTGTTGAATTTAGAACAAAAACAGCGGCGAATGGAAGTTGATCAGGAGTCACTAAATGAAGTCAATGGTGATGCAGAATTACTGAAACGTATTATAACAGGTGACGAAACATGGGTTTACGGATATGACATCGAAACTAAGGCTTGATCATCCTAGTGGAGCCATTATGGCTCGCCAAGACTGAAAAAGGCTCGACAAGTGCAATCGAACGTGAAGGTTATGCCCACTGTGTTCTTCGATATTAATAGCATAGTGCATCATGAATTCCTACCACCAGGTGGAACGGTCAATAAGGAGTATTACATACAAGTTCAACGCCGTTTGCGTGAAGCAATCCGAAAAAAACGCTTGGATTTGTGGAAAAAGAATTCATGGCTTTTGCACCATGATAATGCACCAGCTCACACTTCATTGCTTGTTGGAAGAAACGCTGGTACAAGTGAATAATCTCCAGTAGGGACTATTTTGAAGGCGACAACATCAGTGTAAAAGAATAAATTAATATTTTGTTCAAAAAATTAAAATTTAATTACTTTCTGAACACATCTCGTACACGTTCACTACTCTGCATAGCTTGGCTAACTCTTTGTAAAGCGATCTGTACTGATGGAGTAAATGACACTGGCATAATGATGTATCAAATGGGACACCTTTTGACCTTTTAGTGTACTTCAGAATTACACATACATGTGGAGCTCTGTATTACGGTATCATTTATCTAGTTCTCCGTGGGAACAACATGAGTAAGAATATTAGAATCTCATTGTACAACTGGCCATAAGTGAGCTTTTCAGGAATGTAGGAAGAGGGCACAATAGTAAGCCTAGAATGCATTTGTTCATAAAAATGAACATTAAAATAAAAACGGTATCAGCCTTTGTTTTGAAGCAATACACAGTCTAAATTTACAGAAACTAAATATACTAGCCTACTTAATGATTGATAGTTTAATACTAATGCATACATTATCATCATCATCACCAACACCGCCACCACCAATACCATTACTACCACTACCAAAAACACCATCATCAGTCACTATTCATCATAATCATCATCATTATCATTATTTTTTCCTGCAGTTTGAGTTTGTTGAGGGGGGGCTTGAATGAAGAGTAATATTTACCTATTTAACAGACTTACTTTTCTAGTTCATTTGACAGATTTATCCACTTTTTTTACTGCAGGTTATGGAAATATATACAAGACTTCTTAAATTTATTGGTGGTATATCTGCAAAAGGTTTTAAAACAATGTTACAAACATGATTAACTGTGAAGTTTTTTTAAAATTTTTTAGGTTAATAATCTTTTTTATGCCACTACATCAGCTTGTGTTCAGTTCATCATGCTCAGCGTGTGTTTGTTGAGGAAGCAGCAGTTGTTGATGAATATTGTTAATGCCTTTAACGTTTGTGAATTATCAAAAGTTATGAAATATTTACCGTATTCATAGTGTGTTCTACAAAATAATCTAAAAATTATGATAATTATTAGTCATAACTTAATAGTCATAATGTAATAGTAAAAAACATTTTTGTTTAACTAGTTTATTTTATTTAATGAAACTTTGAGTTTGTAATTTACCCATAATGTTCTCTTAAAGAAAGAACAATATTGTTTTATTTTAATTAAGGGTGTATGATGAAAACATCCACAAAAAACTGATTTACAGTGGACATAAAGGATATATCTGCTAAACATTCTTGTTCAATAAACTACCATTTTATAAAATATCCATTTAAGGCTTCCTAAGTCTAAAAAAGTAGGATCTCATTATCTTTCTGCTTATGTTGAAAACTTAACCGATGGACCACTTTTGATTAAATTTGGCATGTAGGTATAGTTTGTAATTTTTTAAATAGTCAGTGTTTTGCTTTGTAATGTTCCAGAGCGAATGTACATGGAGACAACCGCCAGGAAAAGAAATCTATCGTAAAGGAACATTGTCAATTTGGGAAACTGACGGAAGCCATCACAAGACATATTGCCAGAATCTTTGTTTACTTGCCAAACTTTTCCTGGACCATAAAACACTTTATTTTGATGTTGAACCTTTTCTATTTTATATTTTATGTGAAGTAGATAAACATGGTGCACACCTTGTTGGATATTTTTCAAAGGTAATCAACTTTGTACGCAATGTATAAAGTAGCTTAAAATTTATTGTATAAAACATAATAAAACTCGTAATTAAAAATAGAACTTTTAAAAATTAAATCTGTAAGGAGTACCACAGTGCCAGAACATCTGAATATGTAATGTCAAAATGAATAATTAAATGTCAAAATGATTAATGTCAAAATTAAAACACAAAAAAGTAGTAAGGAAAAAATTTCAAAATGTTATGAAATCAAACTACTTATGTTTATTATTTATAAAAATAAAATAATTAAGTTGCAAAAAAACATTAAACATTGAAATTTTTTTTAAATAATACTCTTCGAAGTAAGGATGTACACAAAGTCCCTAATTACATTCACAAAACTCAAAAGTACTTTTAATTTTTTGTGTATTTGCATAGACAAGTCATTTTTTTGTATTTCCTCTTTCCTTCTTCAGATATCTGTGTTAATAGCAAATACTGTGCTGGCAAACACTGCGGTTGTTGCTAGATGCTGCATTGTGCTGATAAAAACACATTATTCAGAGATAACGTTTTCTCATCTGATAAAACTAGGAGTCTATGGGCTGAATTTTTAAAGTTCTGGCTGGGGTTTTTTTCAGTGCTCGGGCTTTTCAGATCGGGTCGGGCCAAACGGTTAAATGAGGAACCCCATTACATTTTTAGCTAAGCCTGAGCTAAAAAAAATCAGAAAATTTTCTTTATTTCATATTTAAGCCTTTGGCTACCACTAATCAATACAATGAGCTTTTAAAGGTTGTTTGAATAAACCCACAGGCTATTTACATTGGCTCACGAAAGTTGTCTGAATACCGCCACAGGTCAATGTAGTATGGGTTCTGTTGGTCTGACTGAATACCATCATGGGTCAATATAATCGGCTCTTTTGGTCTGTGTCTGAACACTGCCATGGGCCAGTTACATTGCTAACGAAAGCTGTCCAAATACCACCTTGGAGCAATACAATGTGGGCTCTGTTTGTCTGACTGAGTATCACTACGGGCTGATTACATCAGCTCTCAAAAGTTGTCTGAATACCATCACAAATCAATGTAATTGACATTGTGGGTCTGTCTGAAAGGCCATGGATCGATAAAATCGGCTTTCAGAATATATGTTATTTCATCAATTTTTTGTTCTTAACTAGCTAATTTTATATACTTTTGGAAATAAAATTAACTGTTCTATCCATTTATTACAATAAATTTACATTTTATGCTTTTATGGACGTCAAAATTAATGTCACTAATGAAGTCTGGTTTATTCTTTCTTGATAGTACTAATCACTAAGTTTACATTATTTGTGAGATACCAAATCATGTCTGTTAGTGCTGACTGTTAACTAAGGATGTGTTATCGTATTATAAATATATCAAACTACATTATTGACTATAATGCTGTTTATTTCAAACAAGTGTTTAATTTTGCTCAAGTGTCAAGAAATAAATTAATACAAGGCAGTTGCGTTTCATTAGATAAAGACATTGAATACCGCATTGCATACGACAATAAATTACTTTCATTTAAAAAAATGTATGTCACTTGAAATCGCTTATTCTTAAAAATAGTTTTTTTCAGTTTTTTAGAAAATAAATTTATTTGTTAAAAGTTAATATTTCTTAATGAAATATTCAGGATTTATTTCTACATAATTGCTAAAAAATAATATATAAAGATTAAATGCAAAATAGTTTTTATACACTTGTAGAGTTTTAAATTTAAACTTTTTGTAAAAACAAAAATTACTGAATACCATACAAGACTATACTAAAATTATGTATCTCATCTGAAATTACCGTGTGAAAACCTAAAACACAAAAATACCATATTTTGTTTTTATAGTTTTAACCATTAATTTTTATTATTTTGAGTACACAATTAATACTCATACATGCTTTCATATATTATAAACATTTTATTAAAAATTATTAATAACTTGATTTACCATATATCTTATGAAGTATCAAATTATGACCAAATATGGTAATATTACTCTATATAACACTGCATAACCAAATTTCCCTCTTCATTCAGTTTACTCAGTTAATCAGTCATCGTGAGTTTAAATACAGGAAATGTTACTTGATCATTACAATTTGACAATTTTACCCATCACAATGATATTTTACCAAACACAGAATTTTAAATCACAACAGTATTTGCAGATTTTCGAAGGCAATTAAAATATTTATCGGTCTCATTTCATAATTAACAATGAATATTTTATACAAAATTTTCTTTAATAAACAATATTCTTTCAAAATTATTACTTAACGATTTACACAACTGTCCATGCACACTAATGGCAACCGACAACACTGTGCTGCAGTAGTTTTCAAAACAAACAGGTTTAACTATCCAGACATTTACAGCCAAAATGTAAAACTATTATGTAAACGAAATAAAAAATAATATTTTGTTTTGGGATAAAATTTAGAGTGATTTGTCCGCGTAGACTGAACTTATATGATTTAAATATTTAATTAAATACTTAGTTTTACTTGTCAGACATTTATAGAGTTTTAAGATTAATAGTGAAAGGCTTTCTGGTGGAACTAGGGATAGAACCTTGTTTGAATGAATTAAGGAAAAGAATGAATGCTACGATGAAAATTTAGAATCTTGCATGCTTCAGTATAATATATAGTCAGAGATTCACTATTGAATTAAATATAAGTAATGATGGTGTTTAAAGAACTGGATATAAATCAAATTTAAGAAATGTTTTAACAAAAGGATTATACAGGGTGACACAAAAAGAACACAAACTAATATCACTGGCTTTATTTTAGTCATGTAAGAAATGTACTCACAAAATAACAATATGTAATTTATCAAATTTATGAATTTCACTATATAAATTAGTCAAACACTTGATATATATATATAAATTAGTAACACAGATGGCAGCCTCCTTTGTAAATACACATTAAAAGTCTTTCTTCAAAGTTCTCCATTACTTTCATCAAAGTGTCATTTGAAACAGCAGCAGTTTCTTTTCTTATTGCAACTTTCAGATCATTCAGTGTACAAAGTTTGTGGGAGTAAACTTTACTTTTTAAGTAACCCCAGAAGAAGAAGTCACAAACTGACAAATCTGGCTAGCGTGCAGGCCAGTGGACATTGCCAAAACAAGAGATCACGTTTTGTACAAACATTTCTCGAGGAACTGCCATGGAATCATTAGCCGTGTGGGCTGTGGCTCCATCTTATTGGAACCACATTTCTGCCATGTTGATCCGTAAAGTGTCAAGTTGAGCTTAACATTGCAACATATTCATAATTCACTGTTAATAACACCGCCTTCTTAAAAAAAATAAGGCACAATGATTCCCACTTTGGAAACTTTATACCACATGGTCACTTTTGCCCTGTGCAGTGGTTTTTGATGCAATTCTTATGGTTTGTCTGCTGTCCAATAGCGACGGTTTTGTTTGTTTACATAACCATCTCAATGAAAGTACACTTCATTTCTTATCATCAACAAAACATCAATGGTAGCAAGAATATCAAGCATTCTGTCATAAAACAGTCTCCGTTGATTATAATCACATCCGTCAATCTTCTGCACAATCATAATTTTGTATAGATGAAATTGTAACTCATCCTGCAGGATACGCTGCAACGAGTGACAAGACAAACCCAGAACCCAGTGGAACACGTTGCCCATTAGAACAGCAAGGACTTTCAAAAAACAGTCACTCTTACTCAGTTGACATTTTCTGGAGTTCACACTGTGCGAGGATGACCAGACAACTTCTGCTTCATACTGATCCAGTTGTGCAAAAAGAATCAATCCAACGAATTATTGTGTTGTGATAAGATATCAAACTATTTTGTATCAAACCATTGATGGTTTGATCAATCATTGAACTGTGTATGGAAAAGCCGTTGAACTGTGATAAAAGATTCATTGCTTTTGGAAAAATGTTCAACAGCAAAACCACTTCGCTGCATAGTCCATTGCGCTATTGTTACTGAAACTGGACGCTCTAACCTACAATAAGAGGTCCCACCTCTACATCCACTCCCACCACTTACATTACTCAACTCAAATCAGAGCATTCTTTTTGTACCACCCAGTTTAATTTAACAAATTTATGCGTTGAAGTTAATCAATTAAAAGATCATACTTTAAATTTATGAAATAAACTTATTTGTTTTGATTTATTTATTTTGTTTAATTTTTATATTAAATACTACTAAATATGAATGGTACTTTCAGGAAAAAGAGTCACCGGATGGTAATAATGTAGCATGTATCCTGACCCTTCCACCTTACCAGCGTCAAGGATATGGTAAACTCTTAATAGCTTTCAGTTATGAATTGAGTAAAATGGAGTCGGCTGTGGGAAGTCCTGAAAAACCATTATCTGATTTAGGAAAATTGAGCTACAGATCCTATTGGTCTTGGGTTCTTCTGGAAATACTGAGGGACTTTCGAGGTACACTCTCTATCAAAGACCTTAGGTAAGCTTTTTTTTTTTAGATACAAATATAATTTTTTTTTTTTATTTTGATAGTAATTAACAGTGTGTATAAACCCGCGAAAATTGCACTTCTAGTGGCCTTGTTTTAACATGAAACATAGAAAACTCTAAAATGTTGCCTGTATGGCAGTACAGTGGAACCTCGATAATCCAAACAAATTGGGATTGAAGGTGGTTCAGATTTTCAAATAGTTTATATTATAAAACATAAATGTTATTAAAAACAGTGTTTAAATTGTACAGTACTGTATTTAAATGGGGTTTAGAAATAGTAATAGACCTGCAAAATAAACTGCCACTAAATGACAGAAAATCCTCTTATTTAATACATTGGAATGCTATTTTCATACCATTCTTGATATTTTGTTGTGGCGGAAATATATGATTAGCAGAGTTCAATTCTGAGAAGGTTTAATCTAAAGTACACATGCCTGATGGTTAGTATGCATCCAGACAGCGGTATTCACAGAATGTCTTTCTTTTAATATTTGTGCGAAAAACCACCTAGATTTTATGCTACAGCTGATCAGGCAAATCTTTGTTTTGCATTATGTATCATTGACAGAAGATAATGGGCAACTGCCTTTATCAGTACAAAACAGAGCCAATCAACACAGACTATAATATCACATTTCATACACTATATGCATCAACCCAGGTATCCAAATGGAAATAAAAGGAAATTACGAAAAAGGTGTTTTTATGTGCACATGCGCGCGCGCGCGCACACACACACACACACACACGTCTAAAAAAAAGCAAAAATATATTACATTTGAGTGTTGTTAATGTACAGTGGGCCTTTGTATATA
Source organism: Callitettix versicolor (assembly GCA_022606455.1). NCBI lineage: Eukaryota > Metazoa > Arthropoda > Insecta > Hemiptera > Cercopidae > Callitettix > Callitettix versicolor. The sequence goes on along the minus strand of CM040183.1, from coordinate 37,904,778 downwards.
ACCCCCTTTGTATTGAAAGTATAATTTAAAAGTTTTTTAATTTTCTTAAGTTTTATCTAGGTTATAAGTTTTTTTGTGTAACATTATTTCTATGAATAGTAAATATAAATTAAATTATAAATTTTAGAACATTTTAAAATAATTTTTACTATTTTTAGTCGTATATTTTAACATAGTGTATCAAAACATTTCAGAACTGCTATAATCCCAATGCAACTAAGAAGCTTGTGCAAAATTTTCAACTACTATAGCAAAAAATAATTTTCCCTACGTTAGGTTCAGATTATCTAAGTTTCTACTGTAATAAAAATCTAGTTATTAAGTTATATCATTTAAATTTAAGCCTAAAATTCATTTTATAGAGGCCAAAATACTTTAGAACCTCCAATACCTGAAATAAAGGAGGCAAGTGGCCTCTATGAAATCTGTATCCAAACTTAGCAGTAAAAATGCAAATATTGTAGAATCCTGTATTAGCAGTAAAGTAACATGTTCTGTATCCATATTGTAAGTTCATGAATGCGACTGACTGGATGACCATGTAACCACAAAAACTTTAAATACACATTGGATTTAATATACCTTAAAAAACATGGAATAAACTATATATTTTTTTAATCCTTGAAAATCAAGAGTATTTTTGATTACACGATAGCTTCATATGACCTTTTTGGTGAATCAGACTCGTACTATTGATGGTACATATGCTGTACAGTTGATGCAACCTAAAATAAAATAAAATCTTCTAGATAGCCCACCGAACATGGTACACATGCCACCTGGTGTTGCGATAAGAAATGTAATTAAAGTAGGAGAGGAGGTCGGTGCACAAATAGGCAAAATGAGACCCCTCTCTCTTTCTGTGGCTGGAGTCCAAGCGAAAAAGAGTTGCCAATGAAGTAGAAAAAAGGGAAGAATTTCAGTCAATCCGAGCATATATAAAATCACCGCTCCACGGATCAACAAATTTTAGGCCCCCAGCCTCCCAGAGGGTCTTTCAAAATTAAATAAATTAATAAAGGAATAATCTGAATATATAAGTATCAATGATACATAAGTGGATGTAAAACCACTTGGCTGAAGGTCCATTCCTTTAGTTTAATAATAAACTGTATTTAAATCAAAATTTAACCTTTAAAATTATAAACATTGTATAAACCTAATTTTAACTTTAACATTGTAAAGAATAATTCATTAAATCTATTTTGACAATATAAATTTGTAAATTAAAAAACGACCACGGCACATTGGATGGCTGTGAGACAATCACCATAAGTTCCAATAAATAAATAAATATTATATATATCTATATACATAATAATTTTGATCTGCCGCGTGATGTAGCACAGTTTATATTTTTTTGTTATGTTTGTAATAAAATGAAGGTTTTTGCTTCTGACACACATGACTGATCAGAAGCGAGTTTGTTGGTCAAGAACTCGTTGGCATGTATTCTATTGATTTCTATTGATAAGTATATAAGAAATTACGCAAATATTTTTATTCTTATTTCAGGTAGGCTCTTGTTTACAGTTCTACTCATTCAGTATACCGTTGAAACCAAAAAATTATAAATCACTTTGTAGAGACCAGTTTATTTTTACACGGACCCGCTTAAAATGGTTGACTTGATAGTAGCTTAGAATACAGTAGATTGCGTAATAAAACATATTTTAGAAGTTCATTTGATTGTGTTGAGTAAACTGAGCGATTATTGTTTGTTGCAGTGATTTGACAAGTATAACTCAAACTGACATCATCTCTACTTTACAGTCCATGAATATGGTGAAATATTGGAAGGGCCAGCATGTGATCTGTGTCACACCAAAATTAGTAGATGAACATATTCGTTCATCACAGTTTAAAAGACCAAGGCTAGTTGTGGATAATTGTGCTCTGAAATGGGTACCACCAAAAAAAAATCAACAAATTCGAGCTGGAAAAAAATAGGTAAGCGATCATATACACCGTTAAGTCCTGTTTATCATGTTGTTTGTTAAACTTTACAGTAGAACTATGTATGTAACTTCAAGCTATGTAACTTGATTTCTTAAAGGTTATTTTTATTGGTGACAATCTTATTTGCTCTGAAACTATTTGTGGTTGATTATTTAAGGTAAAATCAACCATACTAGCTTTCTGTACAGAAGATATTTGCAGAAAAAATGGCAATTTTTCAAAATTAACTCAGATTTTCATCTTATGTAAAAAATCATAATTAAAATTTGTATACAAAATTTTAAACAAACAAATTCATAAAAACTATAACCAATTTTATCCAGGTTAATTTTAATGTTTATTTTTTTAAAATTTTAATGTTTATGATTTAATTTTATTTTAAATCTTGTTTTTACTTCATTTATGATGTAAATTAATATTTGAGCCTCATGGTGAGTTAATTTAGTCAAAATTTTGCTATATCCATTTTTTTGAAAGCAGTTTTATGTTTTGATAAATAGCAGTTACCATTAATTTGGGGGTGGTTAATTTGGATTAAGAAAGGTGGTGAAACTTTTTGTTTTAAACTTCAAATCAAATTGTAATACTAGTTTTGCTAGTTATTGGTAAATTTGTTTGTGTGATGAAACATAATTTGAAAGTGAAAGAATATTATTTTACATTGAAACTTGGTTATAATAAGATTTAAGGGGAATACCAAATATGCCTGTTAAAACCGATTGCTTCCTACTTTCAAAGCATAAATATGAGCATAAATTTGTCTCATAATCTAACATATTAAAAAAAATCTTCAAAAAAACTTTTTGACATGTAAAAAAATTTTTTTAAATGTAATATAATTTTTAAATGTTGATAAGTTTTGCTTTCAATAAAAAAATAGTAGCACATAATTAATAAAATCTGCGTATGATTTGTTTTTAGATTGACCTGTAAGTTTCTCACTATTTTTGCATGCTGTTTAAATTGTTGATGAAAGTCATTTTTTACAAACTTTTAAATTTAATAGTCCTTGTTTCAATTCCTGTATGATTTTCATTTTGTCACTCTCTAACAGTTGTTCCATTTTCACGCCTAACATCGTGCATTAAAAAATTATCCCAGGATAAAAAAGTGCACAGTAGCATGAAATATTCAAATTAAAATGCAGTCACGCGTCAGTCACAGATTGCTGTATTTGTTATGTAGAGGATGGTACTTACCTCAGTGTGTTTCACTAACACAGTTTAAGAATGGAAAGTTATGACAACTGAACTTTACTATTGTTATCCATTTAACTGTATAACCTACCTGTTGGGGTAGGTTTAGAATTAGATGGATAATGGAATTGTTTGGGCAGGTATGATGAGTCATTGTTATTTGGATCAAGACGATTCTGGAAATTTGTAAACAAAAATACAGAATACTGATAATTAAAATATCATGCTTTAAAGTTACAAAATAAAATAGTATGTATTGATTTATGTATTTTGTTTACTTTTGTATTAATTACTAAATATAAATGGTATTTCTAAGAAAAATAGTGACCCTTAACTACCTATTTTCAACTTTACCAGCCTTTGTAAAAATGAAAACTACAATTGTTATAAACCTTTTGTTTACACTTCTGAACTGAACAGCTGAACAAGCCTAAAATAAAATTCACTAATTGCTTATCATATTGTGTTTGTAAATTTATGTTTCATAAATTAAAATGGGATTTCCCTGGTATAAAGACATTGTGTTGGAACTGTAATTGTTTTTTATAAATTCACATATTTTATATAATTTCAGAAAATGAAAATGCTTTTCATAACCAAGTCTGAGATAAATTGTTGCCAAGTCTTACTTTATTTCTATTTTAATGGGAAAATATCAAGCAATCAGCCACTGTCCTGACAAAATATTTTTAGTGAATTAAACCACTTTATACTTGTGATGTACATAATAAAACATGTTTAATTAAAAGTTTAACTAAACAGTCTTTTTATTATAATCACATACTAAAATTTATTGTTTAAAATAATGTGGTTACTAGTAATTTAACAAAGTAAAATTACTTATCACTGAAAGTACAAAACTTACTAAATTATTGTAACTGAAAAAAAATTTTACTATAAAAATACAATGCAAATTATTAAAATTCATTAGGAAAGTAGTGTTTAGTTTTTTTTCAAGCAATTGTTTTTTTTATTTCTTTTAGACTTTCTTTTGTTAATCATTGTAGTTCAAAGAGTTTTACAAATTATACATTATAACTAACACAGGATCAAAACTACATTTATTCCCAGGAAAACAAACTTTGCCATTGCTGCCCCACCCCCGAAAATTCCAGATTTACCAGTACAATATCTTATTTCATAAAAATATTAACAATATTGTTTAGTAAGTGTTTAACTAACTAGTGTTTAATAAGTTATAAAATAATTATACAAATATTAGAAAATTGAGCGCTTATATTTGAAACAGTAAAAGTTTATTACCCTGAAATGTTTTTATATTTAATGTTAATAAGTGTATTGCTGTAGATATAATTAGGTATATACATAAAGGGAAGTACATACATAAGGGTTAGTATATTATAAGTATGTAAATAAGTATACGTAAAGGGTTGTTATAGCACTTGACACTTCTCTTTGATATGTAAAATACTTATTCATCAAACTTTTCTAAAGTATTGAAAAAACAAAGTATTTTTGAGCTTGAAAATAATAAAATAAAAAAGTCATATTAGGGGAAAGAAAGCACTGTTTTAATGTAAAAGCTTTTTTTAATTTCACAATGCATTTTAAAATATTAAACTTAGCCAAATAAATAAAGTAAAATAAAAAAATAACAAATGTTTAGACTTGTGAAAAAAAGAAAGAGAAGTCAATCATCTGAACTATAATCTTTTGAGCTTTCTTTGCTGAAAATTTATTTATTATATCATCTAAATATAATCTGAATAAATTACAGAAACCTTATCATGTTCAATTTAAATAATCTCAAGTTAGTGAGATTCATAATATTCCTTATATTATTATATATATATATATATATATATATATATATATATATATATATATATATATATATATATATATATATTAGTGAGTTCTGAAACATCTTTTAGCAGTTGCTACTAATTGTGGAAAATTTTGGTATTAGGAAAATTTTCAAAGCCACTCTTCTTCCAGCTTGAACTATAAGCTGACGAGCAATACCAGTAAAGAACTCACATGTGAATGGCTGCCATGTCATTCTTTCATTGTGGTTTGCTGCAGTTGAGTTAAGGAAACAAGTTATTGCAAATACTATATATTTATAATGAGTTATCAGTTTATCATGTCCAAAATATTAAAAGAAACTCAATTGTATAGTTTTTTTTTTATACAGGATGGTCCACGGGATGGTTTTGAGAAAAATCACTGCTCCATTAATTCTAAACACAGATAATTTTTATCTATGCAGACGTGAAGGTAAAGTTATGCCATTTAAAAGAAAAATTACATTACTTCAATTTTTTAAAATTACATCACCCAAATGACGGCCATTGTGACGAACACACATTTCCAGTCTTTCTTGAAAATTTGCTTCCACTGCTCCCAGTAATTCTTTGTTGATTAGCTCAGTTTGGTTTCTTATTGCAGCCTTTAATTCTTTCAGAGTACATGGTTTTTCTTTGTAAACATGTGCCTTAAGGTAACCCCACAGGAAGAAATCACACATGGATAGATTGAGTGAATGTGGAGGATACGCAACATGACCAAACTGTGAGATCACTCGTTCAGGGAACAACACTTGAACTGCAGCCATAGAAGCTCGGGCCATATGAGCAGTAGCTCCATTTTGCTGGAACCATACGTAATCCATATTAATGTCTCATCTTTCACGTTCTGGCCTAAAAAAATCTGTTATCATATTTACGTATCAATTAGAAGTCGCAACCACAGTAATTTCATTCTCTTCAAAGAAAAACAGTCCAAAAATCCCAAACTTTCCTACAGCACACCAAACGGTCATTTTTGGACTGTACAATGGTCACTGCTATAGCACACGAGGATTTTCCAAAGCCCAATAACAATATTTCTGTTTATTAACAACCCCATTCAAATAGAAATCAGCTTCATCATCCATCAAAATTGTCAGTTCCTCATAATATTCAAACATTTTTAACATTTTCTCAGCAAACGTGAGGTGTTCTTGATGATCTGTTGCATTTACCTTCTGTACAATTATAATTTTATATGGGTGTGACCCTAAATCCTTGTGTAAGATGCGCTTTACTGTGATCATACTCACTCCAAGTTCCGTAGCATGATGCCTAGTAGAACGGCCAGGACTGCGCTGAATTGCCTCTCTTACTCTATCCAGAGTGAGTGGGGCCAGGTGGACTTGTTTTCATAACAGATCCCTCAGATCTATATACATTCACCCACCTTAAAATGGTGTTGCAACTCGGTATTTCACCATGGCGCTCGATAAGAAAGTGATGCCTGAAGTATTGTTGAGTTTCAACCACAGACTCACCACTTTTTACAAAAGTATTGTTTGCAAAAACGCAATGATATTTTGTCCATAGTGGCATAATGGCGAATAAATGGCGTGAAATGAGGAGTGAATGATGTCCACCGCGTGGGACCGAATGATCAGTCTCCCTCTCCACCAGTCATCAAGAACAATGCGATTCAAAAACGTCCGTTTTCCGTGGACCACCTTGTATTAAAGAAAACATATGAAAAACTCATTATTGAAAAAAATCTGAAGTATTTGAAAAATTTAGCGGTGATTTTTTTTTTTTTTTTTTTTTTTTTTTTGTGGAATTTATTTTTATAAGTAGGGGGAAATATTGTTGCAGATTTACCAGTACAATATCTTATTTCATAAAAATAATAACAACATTGTTTAATAAGTGTTTAACTAACTAGTGTTTAATAAGTTATTAATTATACTAACTAGTGTTTAATTAAAAAAAAAACTAACTTGTGTTTACAAAATAATTATAAAAATATTGAAAAGTTGAGTACTTAAATTTGAAATGTAAAATTCTTATTCAGCAAACTTTTTTAAAGTATTGAAAAAACAAAATATTTTTGAGGTTGAAAATAAAATAAAAAAGGGGTATTTGAAAAATCCAGCTGTGATTTTTTGTTTGTTTTTGTTTTTTTGGGGAGGGAAATTTATTTTTATTTTGACCACTTTCGTGTAGAACTGCCTCCAATGTTTAAAAGGTCGTTTTGTTTTGTCCCTCCATGGACTATTAACATGTCAATGTTCGATTTCTCTTTATCCTCATATGTCAAACGCAACACCTTTGAGCTTGTATATTGTCAAGAGTTTTGCCATCTTCTTCATTCCTACCCATCTAGTGAAATTATTTTCACAGATGGCTCGTAATTGGAGAATAATTTTGTTTGCACATTTTACACAATTGGTCAAACGGAAAAGTATGGATTACCCTCAGTTTGTAGTGTCTTCAACACCGAATTATTTGCTATCTTTAAGGCTTTGACAACAGTTGTATCTGACTCTGCCCATTATCTAATCTGTTCCGATTCTAAAAGTGCACTGCAGGCTATCCAGGACATGTACTCCACAAATCCTCTTGTTCAATGTATTTTGTGCTCAATCCACTGGCTTGAACTGCTTAGTGCAAAATGGTGTGTCATTTTGCTGGATACCTGGTCACTGTGGAATAGCTAGAAATACTAGAGCAGATAATGCGGCGAAAGAAGCTACCTTGCTGCTGCCAAGCACACAGTTTGTGATTTCATCAGATTTTCTATGTTATGTAAAGCACTTAAATCATATGCATTGGGAAAACGAGTGAGCAGTTATCGGTAATAATAAACTGAGGGTAATTAAAAATTCTGTTCGTCCGTATGTCTGTATGTACAAGTCATAGGGAAGAGGTAGTGGTTACCTGTCTCTGCATTGGACATTCTCTTTTCACACATGGTTTCTTGATGAGAGGCGGGGACCCGCCCCTTTGTGAGTTTTGCCAAGCACTCATTACCATCGAACTTGTTCTGCGAGATTGTAATGGTCTAAGGAACATGCGCCAATTATGTAGACTAGGTGTCAATTTAGAGGAAATATTAAAAGATGATTCTACTGCTATTGACCGAGTACTAACATTCTTGCGTCGCTTGAATCTTTTCAATAAAATTTAAATTATTGTTGTTATTGTTATTATTTTTATTTTTAATTTTGCTTTGTACATTGTACTTACATTTTATTTATTTATTTATTTTTTGTTTATTTTCTCTAAATAACTGCATTTCTGTTATGTTTATATATACTTTTACGAATTGTTATTAAATTTTATTTATTGTTATTTAGTTTTTAAGTATTTGTTATTGTAATATAGTTTTAATTGTTATTTAAATTTTTGTTTAATTTATTTTACAATTTTATTTTGTTGTTGTTGGTTTTTTCTTATGTAATTTTTATCTATATTAATTTTTAAATTTATTTAAATTTTTGTTAATTTTTCTTTATACTTTCATTTTGCGTGACGGCGATGATAACCTTAACGGTTTTTTACCGCAAAAAAAAAAATTATTTTTACAATTAGGAGGGAAATATTGTTCAAATATCCTAGGCTAAACTTAATTTTTGTATATTTTATTTTCACAGAAACTAAAACTAATAATTTACCTTATCAGATTTGGTACCTTTTTATCAATATCTTCTCCCTCTTTGCCATACATCCATATTGCTGTCAGGCTCCTGGCATTGAACACATACTGTGGTTTTATTGTATCACAAAACAATTTTAAGTAACTTAACACTGCTTGTGAATTGGTTGACAATGTTTTTATAATATTCAGTGTTGTAACATGCATTAATACTTCTTTTTACTTTTTACAGAAAAAAACACTTTGTTAATGTGATATTCTGGCACCAGAAGAGTAGTGTATTACAATCCACTGCAAGAGAGATTTCAGTATTGTGATAATGGCACTTTTCCACAATTTAGTCACCCACTAAGTAGATTCAATAGATTTATGATTTGTATTTTGTAGCTGTCTGTTATTATTACAATTTAATGCTTCTGTATTGATTTATGAATGTTCAGTTAATAAATTTTACAGTTTGAAATTTTCACTTTGTGAAGTTCAACATTCTTTAATTAATGTTGAAATATGCATTATTTGAGAATAGAGCAAGTGAATGATGTATCTCAGGGTAATAAAGAGAGTTTTTTACTGAATTTAAATATTTTATTATTGTAGTTGAACCTGATATTTCAGTTATCTTTAATTTATTATTGTATTAAGCATTCTAATCTGTTTTGTACAAAGAATAAGGATCTGTGTTATTGAAATTACTTATATGGAGTACTTAACGGGTTTTCAGAACACCAGGAAACTCTCAAGCCTCATACTTTTCAATTTTAAATCAGTCTTTACAGTAAAACCGATAAAAGGTTTGTAAAAAAAATTCCAGCACAGTACAAAGTGTTCCCATGAGAGTGCAGTATAATGCTAGCATATGTAACAAATAATTAACTCTGTGTGTACCAAAACAGCTGATTGTTAAAATAACATTGTTGAAAGAGTAATATTTAAATTATTACTATATCCAAGACTTAATTGATTATTGATTAAATCAGTCTGAAAGTAGAACTAGAAAGACAGTGTTGGCCAGTCACTTTATGTAAATGTTATTAAACAAAAGACTGCTTTTAGTAAACAGTAAATATTGTATTAGAGTACATTTCATTTTTAAATAGTTCAATAAAGTACTATGTTAGAATTGTCAATAATTTTATAGGTTATAGTTTTAAATATGAAAGTAGAACAAAGTAACACCTATTATATTAAATAATCTAAATATAATGACTGGTATTGTTTTGTTAACAGGTCATACAAGTATTAAATATTAAATCTAAAGTCTGTTTTAACAAAAGTTCATAATGAACAAATAGTAGGCATACATGGTTTTGCAACGATTTTAGTTAGGAAGATATGTACAGTAATCTTAAAATACAAGTATTTAATTAAAGATTAGTGTATTACAATAATTAAATACCAGTCAATGTTATTATTTTATTTACAGAATTAATGCTTTCTTACATTCAGTTAAAGATAGTGATTTGATAAAATGTCCTAACCTTTATCATTCATGTACGAACAAGGAAAATTATGATTGCCACATTTTTCATAGATCATATATATTTCAACCATTCATAGTTTATAAAGAGAGGCTATAAACACAGTTTAACTTTGTGCTGTATATTCTTACATATTATTCATTTACATATTATTCATTTATTTTTCCCATTAACTGTGAAAGGCTGTATGGGCTCACTAATTATTGTTTATTAGGACACGCAATCATTTGTGTATACAAAACAACGCATATTGTTTCAAGATTATAGATCTCAAGTGCCTTAACTTACACTTGAAAAAACAGTAAAACCAAGAATGCTAGTTTATTATTTACTTTGTTTTCCATGTTTAATGAGATTGAATCAGGAGTGTTATTAAGCAATTTAAAAAAATGTTCTAATTTATTATCTCCATGAAACTACATAACAAAGGTGTCATCTATGATCTGAGTTACATTTTAGATATGATTATGATTATAGAGTTACATTTTAGGTATGATTTCTTTTTTGAATTTCTTCATACAAGTACGGAAAGATATGACTCTGTGGACTACCCATTGTCCTAGTAATATGTTTGTTTATTGAATAGAAAATAATTTCGTCTGTACATAATTTAAGGAGATGACATTAAAGGGGGGATTGGTTCTTTCTCGTATGAAAGGTTTCCTGAATTGGTACATTAGTAAAACATTTCTCAACTTTGAAACTAGTTATTCTATTCCTCCTAATTCAATTTGATGTCCCTACACACTTCAGGAATTTTTTTAAAATTTTTAATGAAAGTGTTCAAAATATTCTTTGTGCTTTCCAAGTGTTATTGCAATTTTATTTTTGAAAATAATAGTGTCTTTTAAAGCAAATTGTATTTCCTAAGATTCAAAGGATCAACAATTTTGCTTGCACACATGTTGGCACAAAGGAAAATTGTGGCATTACCTTTATCAGTAGATAAGATTTTTACAATGTTTCAAGCATTAAAAGCATTTACAGTTAATATAATCAAGTTCTTCCTTTATTCCACCGAACTACCTCACATCAAGTTGGGGTTCTTACAGATAGAAAAAATTCAGCATCTACAATTTTATTATTGTTGGTTTCTTAAGTTACTTAATACTAAAAAACTTTTAAAACTATCCTGATAGTTTTTGCTAATATATATGTTAAAAATAATTTAAGTATTTAAATATTTTATACATTTCAGTTATATGTAATAAACCTAAAATTCCTTTGATTTTCAGCCACTGCCTAAAACAAAAAAGATTGTATAGTTTGCTTTTCCAGTAGATGAAAAAAACAATTTGTTAATCAATCTACTTCTTAAATGTTGAACTACTACGCAGGGCTACCACAGTTTAAAGCCATCACATGATAGATGATATTAATACAAAAATTTAAATATCTTAATATATATATATATATATATATATTGAGGTATCTTATTATATTTAGTTCTTGGTAGAGATTGTTGTTTTAATTAATACAGTATTCATTTTTCTAAATTTTAACTTCAATTCTTCTTAAAAGAAATTACCATACAGAATGTTAAAATTATTACTTACCTTATTTTGAAAAAGTATTAAGGGAGTAGGTAATTATTGAATCTTGTCTGGCACACTGTTAACCCATACTTGGTCCTACTGCTTGCATCTCTTCCTTCAGTCATTCTCAAATACTGTACACCTTCAATGATAAGGTACTTTTTCAGCAAAAGAAATTCTCCTGCTGACCAAACATCCACAGTAAACAGGGCAAATTTTCACAGAGAAATTAAGTGGTTCAAAATAACGATGTTTATCTGACATGTCCGATTATACATTAGTAGTTGAAGGACTTTCACAGTGTTTGAGAAGTGTAGTACTTTTTAATGTTAAATAGCAAATAAAATAAGTGACTTGCATATGCTATATATTTGCTTGTTTAAATATACACTTGTGTAAAAATACAAGTTTTCTATAAAAAAATATTTTTTTTATAAACAGAGCAAGTTCAAATACTTTAATTTTTTAAGATCCTGCATTAACATTTTGTAACTTACGAACCATATACTTCATATATTAATATTGTGTTGCACTTATAATTAATTTATTTATGTCAAATATAAATTTAGAGATGAAAACCTTAGTTTTAAAAAATATTTGATATGCCTATATAATACTTTCGTTTTAGATTTTTCAATTCATAAAAAAAATTATCAACTGTTTAAAAATGATTTGAGAGCTTGTCTTGTGATTGAGACTTTTACCGTGATATGAACTTTTACCGAGCACAAATTACACAATCTAAATCTGTTCACACACATAACAAATTAGGATGTTTTTTTTTTAGTCAATATTTAACAATGCAGTTGAGTCACCTGCAACATTTGTAGGTCAAACTGATTTGAATTAATTATCCCTTATTGCAAATAAACCAGTTTTCTTACAAGGGCTTTGGACCTTACATTAACGAGGTCCAGAGCCCTCATAAGAAAATGCCACATTGATTAGATACTGATAATATTAATATTAAAAATCTGTGCACCTCTTGATTTAAAGAAAATACATAATTCACAAAACTAGAAAAATGTAAGCACAAAATATTGAAGTTAAATGTTTATAATGATAATAAATTACCTTTCATAACTTTACAGAATATGTTGGTTTACAAAATTAGTTTTCATTCTTTGTAGTAAAAGCTGTTTTTTACTCATTTATTAAAACATTATAGTTATCTTATTGTGAAGTCACTGTCAGTGTGGCAATGAATTTTCCTCTATATTTGGTAAAGAACCCCCTGATTTTGAAAATTAGGGGTGTAACAAAGACAAAACTGCTTTATTGTGTAATAGCCTTCATTATTTAATAATGTATTGAGATAACTATGGTTTATCAAAGTAATTTTAGATTATAGTTGATATTCTTTCCAGCGATGTTAGTAAATTTAATAAAAGATACTGATAAAAACATTTAATTTACAAAACTTTCATATTTTTAAATTTGAAAAAAAATGTAGTGTGCAATATTAACTTGGAGTTAAATTATTATTTCTGTAACATATACTTATTTACTAAATACTAGTTTTATTATTGGCTGTTTAAAAAAATAAATAACTATTTTTAATTTGGTGCCATAGTAAGAAATTATTTACAGTATTACATTTTTTTAAAAAAGCTTTTGAAGTTTTTTCTTATAAACGTTTTGGATTTCGTAGTCTTTCTATTGACGGAAATTGTGTAAGCATTACTTAAAACAGGGACTCTATAATCTCAAACCCTCTACCTCGTGTTTTCTACTTCCGCTCCTTGCTGCGCAGTAGAATGCGCAATTTTCAATCAAAGTCTGCATGTGCTGCTCTACACCTGAAAGTCTGTGCGGATAGTGATTGTAACTATTGTTTAAATTCTACTCCAGTTGTAATTTTCGCAGTAAACATATTATAAATTCCGTGAAAAGTTATATTAATATTTTATTTCTTTTATAATAGACTACACAATTCAATAGTTCCAGGTTTGTATTGTAATAGAAATTAAATCTTTTCAAAATTGGCAACATGTTTTTTTATACCAAGACGACATTAAATCTTGAGATAATACTAGCCGAAATATTACCAAATATTGCTATATTGCAGTTATTTTGATAATGCACATTTAAGACAGTTTTACTTATAAAGTGAAAATAAAATGGCTGATGCTTTTGTTTTAGTACACAAAGACACTTAATGTAGTACGTCTACGAAAGTATGATGGAAATATACTAGACAGAAATTTTCATTGGAAATAAACTTGCAGGTGTAAAACGCCATGTACCAAAATTGTATTTTCATTGTTCTTGTTAGGCCTAAACATCAAGCCTTTTTAAAGTTTGCTAATGATAAATCAAGTGTTCTTCCCTTGTCATATTTAGTATATAATTTTTCATGTAGTTGATTAGTTTTTAGTTTAATTATAACTGTACATCATGATCATGTTATGAGCATTTTTGTATTGACATTGGTAAGCACAGATAGGCTAAATTAAGGGTTAACAATTATAGCTTTGGTTGTCATTTTTTTATTTAGAGGTTTGGTATATTTTGATTTATTGGGTTAATATTTTCCTGGTTTAAGGCCCTATACTATCTAGGATAGATATAGAAAGAAATTTTTTTGTTTCTCTAGCCAAAACAAGTGTTAGGGCTGTTTTTCTTAGGTCTTAAGAGTAGGCTGATTTCAATGTCATCTTTTGTTATAGCCTAAATTAGTTATTAAGCTACATTTTTTTTTCTTTTTTTTTTAGGTATAAGCCTAATGTTTTAATTTAAATAATAGGCTAAATATTTTATAAGCCTATAGTATAATCTGGATTTGATGCATTTATAAGTATAGTACTATAAATCTTTATATACCTGATTGGTTTTGAAAATCTAAATTGTATTTGTAAGTATATCTTTAAGGCCTAAAATTGACTAGTAGAAACATTCATCATTTTGTATGAAGCTACTGACAATAGAACAAGTATCTCGAGTTTCAACTTGTGTTTAAGTAAATCTAACCTGTTTTTATTGGTTGGTACAGTGAACCCTTCTCCAAGTGCACTTTTTCTACACATTTTGGCCCACATATTATGTTTTAGATATTTATGACAAACAAGTTTCACTAAAGAAGAGATTTTAAAACATTTCTTCTTGTTATTTACTTTATTATTAAATTTAGAGATATTCACTTGTGAAAGATTAAATTTATTTTAATAACTTCAAATTTTATGCTATTTATAATGGAGCTATATTGTGATGTTATTGCTGTTTATATCATACGGAGCATGTTAGACGTATTATGTGAAGTATGACATGTCATTGCTTCTGTTAAAGCTCATGTGTATCTATTTCCTTATAAAACCATGTTAGTTTATTCTCGCAATTCTATTTTAATACAAACCATGGTAGTTAGGTTCTAAGTTTTCTTTTAAAGTTTATATTGTTTTCATTATTAATAATACACATTTAATTAATCATTTTTGCAATGAAAATGATTAAGTATGATGCTTACTTTTGTGTACGAGTGATTTTGAGGTTATGCGGGTCATTTCTACTTTTGATTTTTTTCAAACTTCCTGTAATTTTCATACTATGTATTTTATACTATTATTAATAAATGGCATACAATGAAGCATTTTGGTAAAGAAATTACGAAAATTGACAAAACTGGTTTAATGTCACCATATTTAATATTGCTTAGAATATAGACTACCAATTTTCAACACTTGATTTTTTTTATAATTTGAGAATAAAATACCTAAATTTCTCATTTGAATACAATAAGTTCATTCTTTTTATTATTTCCAAAATTAAAGTAATTGTGTGTAAGCCTTCTAAAGCATTACTATATCAATGAAATAATTTACAATTTAAGTAGCCAATGATATAACCTTTCTAATTTGGTCTAATGTGGTAGGTTTTGTATTAGAAAATGTAATTTGGTCTAATGTGGGAGGTTTTGTGTTAGATAAAGCAGACTACTTAAAGGTTTTAGGAAACTATCAAGAACAATACACTGTTAAAATATTACTGTAAGCTGTAGAATAATATTGCTGGTTTTATTAGAAGGGGCCTATCCTATGTTTTTAATCTTCAATTTAGTTTTGTTTGGTTACTAAAGTATACTGGAAAATATTTTGTAGAGTCTTTAAAATGCAATTTATTTTTAAGGTTTGAAACTCATAAGTTAATAACCAGTTGTTTTCTTTTATCTTTCTTAACCTCTTGTTTATATTATTGTATCAATATTATTGTATGGATATAACTGTAGGCTTATTATGTTTTACTGGATAAACTGCCTATGAATCATAAGATTAGTTGATACACGTTGCGTAGAACTGCAATAATTTGATATATATATATATATAAAGTCTATTGTATTTTATTAATCATTGTGACTTGAAAATCATATAGGCCAACTTTCAGACATTAATTCTTTGAAAGATATACTTGAATATATTATTGCTTATGGCTTTATATATTTTCTATGTATAAACTATCTCGTGAAGATAATTTGTTTCATAAATTTTTCTCTTTTTCACATGTTTAAAAAGTTGGAAAAATAGGAAAAGATAAAAATAAGAAAAGATATATTATTCCTATGTATATACATATATATGCATACCATGACAAACTGCTGTCACTTCCCAACTCCTCAACGAAAACGATTTCAGACTTCGGAAAATAAATTTACTGACAAAACATGAGTTAACGGAATGGTTTTGGTTGTCCGGGGTACCATATCTCGTACTTCACTCCACATTTGTTCTGTTTTGGGAGTTTTGGAATTAAGATTGACTTTTTATATATTTTGTTCCTTTTTTCTGAGTTTCTTTAAACATATTA
Source organism: Callitettix versicolor (assembly GCA_022606455.1). Classification (NCBI taxonomy): domain Eukaryota; kingdom Metazoa; phylum Arthropoda; class Insecta; order Hemiptera; family Cercopidae; genus Callitettix; species Callitettix versicolor. The sequence goes on along the minus strand of CM040183.1, from coordinate 37,888,410 downwards.
TTCTGTTCTTTCTAATAATATATATATATATATATATATATATATATATATACACACACACACACACACAAAACTTGGAAAAAGTTGTACCTCTAAACCTTTTTTCCATTTTTGTTAAAACAGGCTGAAACTAACGTGGACCTAGTTAAGGTTATATAAACTATAGGTATATGCAGTATTGTACAATACCTTGTTTCATAATATTTTTCAGCATTACTTAAGGATTATTGTATTTCAACAATATATTCCACATAATATACTGCACAGTATGTTTTTGTGCAATATATATGTTACCATTAAATTGTGTTTTGTAAATGAATGTCCACTGATCCGGCATTTTCATTAATCCTACAGTTGTCTGCTTTGGTATATACCTAATTATTTATATAGTCGACCTTGGTTATAACGCCCTCAGTTGTAGCGCTATTTTCATAGTGTCCCCAATATTCTATATTAAGTGTTCATGTATTTTAGGCTCAGTTACAATGCTTTGCAAACTCAGATACAACGCTGTCACGCTGCTATTATAGTCCATCCACTTTGTAAATGGCCTGCGTGAGAATTTCTTATTTATATGGAATTCCCATCCAGCTCCCTCCAATAGTTCAGGGACACAGTCTGCCAATCTGAGTCTACAAACTGTTACTACTCAGCTATAGTGAAGGAAAAGGAAGGAGCTGTGGGGACATGACCTCTCACTCACACATTTCTTCACTCTGTTCCACTGGTGCTTTTAGCAGTTTTCCAAGCTGCTGACATATAGTCATTATCACTTAAAATACAATTTTAGTTCTATTTTTTAAAAAAAGGTTGAGAATAGAAACGTTTCTTTCTTAAAATTTTGTTGCTGGCTAAACAAATAATGTATATTCTTTTGTTCCCACAAAAGCGTTCTCACACACACATATACTCTGTACGCCTTGGTGGAGGGAAAACTTCAATCTCACAACTGTATATGCATGTATATGTACTAGACTGTTCAATACTTATTTTTTATTAGTTTTAACTAAAATATATTTCAAAATATGTAATATGTATAATAAATTATAATTAAATAGCCATTAATTATGTACACAGTACAAAATACGCTTTTTTTCACTACAAACAGTATTTCCACTGTTTACAAACTTGTTTAGTGTAAACTCATTTACAACACTGTCTCATTCACAGCGCTCATACATTTTGTCCCTTCAACCGTGTTACATCTAAAGTCGACTATAAATTATAACCTGTTCATATAAATCAGATCTTTCATACATAATATACTGATATTACAGGTCCATATAACAACAGCAATAATATTACATTTCAGTAATATATTTAACGCCATCAGTTTTGCATTCCGGCAACTACCCCAATTACAAAGGCAGTGCTGGACTTATAAGCATGAACACCCATTAATGTAAACACATGCAGCTATTGATAGAGATCTTTCGTATTTGATTTATCTGTGTTCAACATTTCCTTTAACATGAACTGAAAGAAAGTTGATTTGTTAACTGCAAAGCTGATCCTCTGCTAAGGAAATTAAAAAAAAAGTATCTGATGTTATGTTAATCAATCATTTTACAAAACAGCTCATAAGAAAGTTTTTGATAGTATGTTGAAGAATTTAGCACCTCAGTATTGCCGTTTGGCCACCATGCTATACAATAATGTAAAAGTATACAAAATTAGCTACTTTATTAAACAAAGAACCAAAATGATACACAAGGTTTACAATTACAAATGGTTTCAGTTATTTAATTCTTATTAGAATTTGAGTATTATAGTTCATACATACAAACAAGCTGGCTACAAGGTTTACTATAATTTTAAAAAGTTTGCTTAGAAATGGATTTCATAATGATATATATATATATATATATATATATATATATATATATATATATATCAGATTTGGGTGACTGTACTGACAAAATAGTGTTCAAATTTAATGATTATTAAGTAATAGTATATTTATAGTATGTTATATAAAAAAAGTAGGTTTTTCCTTTGTATTATTTCCCACAAGAGTGTTATTTCCTAGTGAATAATCTCTATAAAATAGTTCAGTTTAGGTGGAAATAACCTTAAGTTTTGAATTCAAATAATGCTGTGTCAGATCTATGAATTTTGAAGTTTATTATTATTTTTTTTAAAGAAGTGGAATTTTCACACGTTAATTTTTGATATTCATACGATCACAAACTGTTTAATATATAGATTTTTAAATACTTTGATAGATGAAATTCATATAGAAAGATTTTATTTGAGTGGCGACAGTGCATTTTGCTTCAGCCAAGTTCGGGATGCTACTTCAGTTTACTACTGGTACATTAAAAAAATGTGTTTGTTTATGTTTAAAACATCACCTTCGTTAAACCTGTTATACTCTTCCATTGATTCTTGTCTATGCCACTGGCCGGTCTACATTGCTGATTGACTGCTGTTTGCTATTATAGATTTTTTCATGATTATCTTCTTTGAATTTGTGTATGTTTATGATTTTAAAATAATAATAATGTAGGTTCAATTTTTTTCTTATTTCACACTTATTATTTTGGGAATAGTAAACAAACATACATGGATATTTTAACTACCTTTGCTAAGCCTACTTGAGTCACAGTTTTACTATACTATGTTATTTGCAACTAATAATACTATGATATCTAAGACAGTTGTGATTCTTGAGGCAATTTTTTTTTTTTAAGATTTGAAAATGTATTTCCAACTTGGTCTTTTTAAAACTATTTAGATTTTTTTTTTTTTTTTAACGTCCGACTGTTGTGCACACTTGGGCTAATGCAGACGATGGGATGATTTATAGCATATGAAAATGCCAAGCCCTGGCCGGGAATCGAACCCAGGTTCTCGGGGTGAAAGCCTAGTATGCTATTAACTAGGCCACTGAGGCGGCTAAACTATTTAGAAACTGGTATCACATATGTAACTTCAGCATTACATGTTTACAAACATAGCCTTGATCCCAAGTTGATATTTTGTTGCTTGTTCTAGGTCATTGTTCTTTCTTATCTTAAAGGTGATTTGCTGGAATATTGTCAAACAGCTGTGTATAATTTTTTTTACATGCATGGCTTGGAGATTTTAAGTTGTAGTAAGTAAATATCTTTACTAACTACAAGGACACTATATGAAAAAAATGTATTTTGCGTCTAAGCTTTATGTGTAATTTGTTTTAACCCTTTTAGTAAAAATCTAATCAAGCATTTCTTTAGCTCTGACAATGTTTTTTCAACTGACAAAGTAAATTTAAAATATCAAGCAGTAAATTGTAAGTTGTTTAACATAACCAAACAATAATAATACAATAACCAACAATTTATGAGACTTATTAAGTGAAAGAATTTCAGACGGGCAAATGGCCAAGGTGCTGTACCTGGCCAGTATAGTTAGGCATGAGCAGGTTTGAATTCTGCATAGACCATTGATTTTTCATTACAACTCGGACTTCGTCTCTGTGGTCGTGAGAAAGACAAGGCCTACCTCAAATAAATAATGGACAGTTCTGGTCTAACCGGGACAAGTAAATTCTTTGTCTTTTGTATTGCTGACCACAAGTTTTGCTACTTTTTTCTTAATATATACGGTGTGTGTTGGTGTCTATTTAAAAAAATAATTTTTATAAACTATATTCATTTGGCTTCAAATATACCCAAAAATTTTAAAAATTAAATTTTTAACCGTGTAAAAAAGAACATTGTACTGAAAGGGTTAACATTTATATGAAAATAGTCCTGTAAATGTTTTTAAGAACATTAACATTTGACAATAAAATGTAAATATGCTGTATTTTAATGAAAGGATAGAACGGTTGTTTTCATTCCCAAAAGTGTATAAAATTAAGAAGTTAAAAGAAAAAAAATTAATGAAATAATTTATATTCTGAAAGCAGATTCTATTGACTCTTGGTATTATTCATACGGACCAACAGAAGCTGATTACATCAGCCTGTAGCGATATTCAGACAACTTTCATGACTCATGGTTGTCAAAGGTGTAAAGTGTAAACCTAAATATAAAATTTTATTATGAATGTGTACAGTATGTGAAAGTTAGCACTTACTAATTCCTTTGTAATCTGTTAAAAAAGAAAATATTTTATTTCTCTAAAATTACTCATTTCCTGAGCAAAGTGGTGGGAAAAATTGTTTGTGTTCTTAAAATGTGATGCTGAAACAATATTTTGAAACACCATATAATAGTGATGGTAATTTTTTTATCATTTGTGAATTGAAAACAATTAAAAATAGATTATTGAATATAATTGTTACTTTTATGTGAAGCCGCCTCGGTGGTCTAGTGGATAGCGTACTAGGCTTTCACCTCGAGGACCCGGGTTCGATTCCCGGCGAGGGCTTGGCATTTTCATACGCTATACATCATCCCATCGTCTGTATTAGCCCAAGTGTGCACAACAGTCGGACGTTAAACAAAAAAAAAAAAAAAAAAAAAATTATGTGCATAGATTGTTGAGTATAATTATAATTTTTATTGTTTATTACTGAATATAATTGATAATTTTATTTTATATTATTTAATATAATTACTGCTTTTATTTTAAGGTATCTCTTAATGCTTCATTAAAGTAATCTCTCCCCAAAGAAGCACATATTCTTTTGAGGGTAAAGTAATACTGATATCTTAAAGAAATGGTCATGGAAGTTACTCCTAGTCCCCAATGTGTGGGTAGAGAATTTGTACGTCAGTACTACACACTACTCAACCAGGCACCAACCCACGTGCACAGGTAGGCTATGTTCAATGATGAATTCAAATATTTAAAATAATGTAGCCTAGTTTTTAAGATTGATTTATTATTTTGAAGTTGTAGGATTTGGCACCACAATCACAAGCTCTATAGTCTTTGGCACCACAATCACAAGCTCTATTGTACAACCCATTGTATTTTACTTATTTAGTGATTTCTCAATATTACTCTCAATGAGTTTTAGTAGTCTACTGAATAGCATATTTAACTAACGGTCCTCAGGGTCTAGAAAGTGAAACAACCTTTTGCCACGTGCTGGAAAGAATCCATAATAATAGATTACGTGACCTGTAGTTTTCTCTCCTATCCTGCGTTACTTGCACGTAGTTTCTCAGTGTTAAATTATTATCCAGTTCATGTGCACCCTCAGATCACAGTGCTCTGTAATGAGTTCTTTACAATCCCTGTTAAAAACGAGGTGAAGTACCTGGGCTTGGTGGTGGACACCAAATTAACCTGGAATTCTCACCTTCGGCGTATCATGGGGAAAGCCAAGTCATTGATGGCAGTTAAAAGAAAGGTTGGCAAAACATGGGGGGCTGAGACCAGGCATGAAGAGATACATCTATACTGGAATCATTAGACCTATAGTGTACTATGTTGTGGTGAACTAAGGCTGAGCAGAGGGGAATCAGACAGTATCTGAATAAAATTCAAAAGCTGGCCTGCCTGTGCAATACCAGCTCTATGAACATGACACCAACGGCGGCTATGGAGATCGTTCTTGAGTTTCCCCCCTCATTGATACTTGTGTCATGGGAGAGGCACATAAGGCAGCACTCCCTTATTTGGACGAGGGCTATTTTTTTTTTCAAGGTCTGATCGGTCGCAAAATAAAAACCACAGTAAAAATCAAAAATTATTTATTTGTAACAAGTACTTACATAATTACGCTATTTTTCTACATAGTCGCCACTCAGATTTAGACATTTATCGTAGCGTAGTACCAACTTCCTAATACCTTTGTTGTAGAACGTAGCCGTCTGTGTTTTCAGCCATGTTTGTACGCTGGTCTGCAGCTCAATGCCTGTGCCAAAATGTTGTCCTCCTAACCAGCGTTTCATGTGAGCAAACAGGTGAAAATCGGATGGAGCCAAGTCCGGGTTGTATGGTGGATGACCAAACACTTCCCATTGAAAAGACTGTTGGAGCGTCTTTGTTGAAGCTGCAGTGTGCATTGTGGAGAAGGACAGTGCTTGATGACAACATTCCTCTCCGCTTATTCTGAATTGCCCTTCGTAGACATTGAAGAGTCACGCTGTATGAGGCTGCTGTAATGGTTGTGCCACGTTCCATGAATTCCACCAAGAGAACTCTAGCCATGCACTTTCTGTTGGAGAAGGTTCGCTTGAATTTCTCTGGTTTACTGGGAGAGTGAGAATGCATCCATTGTTTGGATTGTTCTTTTGTTTCTTCAGTTTCGTAATGGACCCATGTCTCGTCCCCTGTGACAATTTTGTTCAAGAAAGTTTCTCCTTCATTGTGGTAACGCTGGAGAAACATTAGGGAGGCTTCCATTCTCTGTGTTTTGTGATGGTCGGACAGTATCTTGGGAACCCATCTCGCGCACAGTTTGTGGTACTGAAGTTTCTCGCTCACAATGGTGTAGAGAGCTGACTTTGAAATTTCAGGAAATGAATCGCTCAATTCAGAAATTGTGAACCGACGATTTTCTCGAATTGCCTCATCCACTCACTGAACGAGATCATTGGTTGACACTGACTTCCTTCCCTGACCGCCTGCATCATGAACATCTCTACGTCCTGCTTTAAAGTTTCTGCACCATTGTCGCACTTTGCTGTCACTCATTGAAGTTTCACCGTACACAGTACTTATTCGTCGATGAATTTTGGCTGCATTACACCCCTCAGCCTGAAGAAATCGAATTACCACACGAACTTCACACTTGGCGTGAGATGCTATTGTTGTAGACATGTTTACGTCCTACCTACATGAACACAACTAATCGGAAGTGACACGATGCAATTGATAGCCATACTAGAGACGCTGCACAACACGTCTGTGCACAGGTTCATCCGATTTTTACGGGAGTTTTTATTTCGCGACCGATCAGACCTTGAAAAAAAATAGCCCTCGTAGATTGCAGGTAATTGGTGTCTGGCTATCCTCAACACTGGGACATGCTAGAATCACAGAAAAGATTAGTGACCCAATTCGAATGATGGGAACTGATCAGATGGTCAAATGACACATGTTGTCTAGACCCTTTGATGTAAAGTTAACGTTTGAGGGTGGAGATCATGTGTTGGAAAAATCTGTAGACATAGTATAGTATACAGATGGCCACAAGACAAAGTCAGGCACTGGTGCTGGGGTGTACGTTTTTTTTTTTTTTTTTTATGCCTCCCTAAATGTAAGTGAGTATAAAGTGTTAAAGTTGTAAGTGTGTGTTAGACTCGAGTACCGCGAGAGACGTCTAAATCCTCTCAATAGGTGCAGCTAGCATGCACCCCCCTGCAGGGGAGACCAGGGTTAAAGATATTATCCTGGGACAGTATACAACAGTCTTCCAAGTTGAAGTGATGGCCATTAATGACTGTGTTCGGGAGAACGAATCGAGGCTTCGAGAAGGCACGCATTAATATTCATACTGATAGTCAGGCAGCAATAAAATCACTTGCGGGTTTATAATTCAGTCCCATTGGTCTGGGAGTGTTGGAAGAACCTCGATATTCTGTCCCTGGGCAACTAGGTAACTCTTCACTGGGTTCCAGGGCAAAGGGGAGTTAAGGGTAATGAGGAGACAGACCGATGGCTGGACTTGGATCTGCATCTGGGTTTATCAGACCTGAGCCGGCTTTAGGGATTTCTTTATCATTGGCCAGGTCTGCTGGATGACTAATCAACACCAGGTAAGATGGGATAACCTTCATAGGCATTCCATATGAAGTAATAGTAGACATCTCTTAAGCAAAGTTCCTTTTGGTGAACTTAAAGTTGCAGCAGATGTCGTGGGCAGAGCCCAATGCAGGAGGATCATGGGGCTCATCACAAGGCACTGTGGTCTGAGAGTGCATATGAACAGAATAGGTATGTACCAGGGAGAAACCTTGTGTAGGTTGTGCAGGGAAGAAGAGGAAACTGCAGGTCACATAATCATCATTGTGAGGCTCTTGCTAGTAGGAGACTAGAGGTTTTTGGTTTCCAAGACCCTAAAGATTTTCAGCAGCGTGAACTAGTCAGTGTGCTTCTGGAACTTATTTTGAGGTTTAGTTGCACAATAGGTCATTCGATCGCAGTGCCTGGAGTTGTACTATTCTTTCCTCTACTCTCTAATCTAATTCAATGAGTTCTATAGTTTTTCTGTGTTGTGGTTTGCCCAGGATTAATGTTACTGGCTGAAAGCCCTCCTGTCTTGAAGTATGAATCTCATCAAATTTATTTAGTCTTCACAGTCCAATAAGGGTTGTGTTTCTCACATCCAAGGTTTGATCCCTGGAAGGGAAGGTCTTCTACTTACTTGTTTAATTGCTTGTTACTTTTTTAATTAGAAGCTCATTTACCTTCGCTATTCTTAGTTTGTTCTTTTTCAATTCCTGATAAGACATTTGTAAATGTACAAATATTAGACATTGTAATGTACATTTACGAACATCTTTCTGATATGAGATCTCCTTTGAAAACTGCTCACATTATTACACTGGCTAATGTTTTGTGTATAACTAGTACAACTTTTGCTAGAACATGGTTGCAAACAAATGCTCAACCAATTAAAGTGAAAACTATGAACAATTTCATTTACTATAACATTTTAAAATATGAATTTTATTATATAGTTTTATTTCAGAAGGATAAAATTACTTATTTATTTAAACATACTAATTTCAGTTTACATTTACTTTTCACAGGTTCTACAACAACAATTCTTCTTTTGTGCATGGTGGGTTAGATACATTCAATCAAGAAGGGAAACCTGCAGTAGGACAGAAGCAAATCCATCAGTGCATTCAACAACTTAACTTCCGCGACTGTCATGCAAAAATAACACAAGTTGATTCACAAGCTACTTTGGGCAATGGAGTCGTCGTTCAAGTAATGGCATTTCATTTTATAAAATTTTATATAATGGTAATAACTGTTTGAAAACCATTAAAAATATGTTAAAATTTTTTAGGTAACTGGAGAACTTTCCAATGGCGGACAGCCAATGCGCCGCTTTACACAGACGTTTGTTTTAGGATCTCAGTCTCCTAAACAATACTATGTTCACAATGACATCTTTCGTTATCAGGCAAGAAATTTTATGAAATTTAAATTCTAACAATGTTTTAATATTTCTATATACTTGTAATAGTATTATTATATGTACATAGAAATGTACTATATACTTTTTTTTGTTTTTTTAATGTCTGACTATTGTGCACATTTGGGCTAATGCAGACGATGGAATGATTTATAGGCTGTGAAAATGCCAAGGTTGGGAATCGAACTCGGGGCTCGGGGTTAAAGCCCAGTACACTATGAACTAGGCCACCGTGGCGGCCTATGTACTTGTAATATGAGGGCTGTTCTGAAAGTAACCTCCGAATGATTATAAAAAAAAAATATTAAATATTAAAAACATTAAAAAAAAAAAAATATTATATACATCTTAAAGCTACTTCTTTTCCTTATTTTTCGACATAATTTCCAAAGACATTCAAACATTTATCATATCTTTTAACTAGTTTTCCAATCCCTTCAGCATAAAAATATGCCGCCTGTGACTGCTTCTTTCAGCTCCTAATCATCATCAAAGCGTTGAGATCCAAGCTACTTCTTCATATGCATGAAGAGATGGTAATCGCTGGGGGCTAGATCTGGGCTGTAAGGCGGATGCTTGAATACGTCCCATTGGAACTGCCCCAGAAGATCCTTGGTTGCCTGAGCAGAGTGAGGTCGAGCATTATCGTGCAAAAACACAATACCGGAAGTCAGCATACCACAATGTTTGTTTTGTATGGCCCTTTTTAAGTTTATCAACGTTTGACAGTATACATCTTTATTAATCGTCTTTCCACATTCCATAAATTCCACCAACAACACCCCTTTAGCATCCCAAAAAACAGTTGCCATGAGTTTCCTGCCAGAAAAATCTTGCCGGGCTTTTTTTGGCTTGTTAGGTGAATTTTATGGCCCCAAACCTTAGATTGTTCTTTTGTCTCAGGATTGACATACTTGATCCACGTTTCATCACCTATTACGACCCTGTTTAGCAGTGGTTCTCCTTCTTCATTAAACGAGTGAGAAAGTCCATTGCAGAGGCCATTCGTTGATTTTTGTGGTGCTCGGAAAGAATTTTGGGCACCCATCAAATACAGTATTTCTTGTACCCTAACTTCTCTGTCACTACTTCATACAAAACGGTCCTTGAAATTTGGGAAAATTCATCAGAAAATTTAGAGATTATGAATCGACAATTTTCACAGGCTCTTTCATCAATTTTCTGGACAAGTTCATTACTGACCACTGACGGCCTGCCACTCCTGTCTTCATCATGGATGTTTTTTCGTCCACCTTTAAATGAACGAACCCATTCACGAATAACACCTTCACTCATTACACTTGGTCCATACACGGCACAAAGTTCCCGATGAATAGCTGCAGCCGAATATTATTTTGCCGTAAGATATCGTATAACAGCTCTTACCTCACATTTGGCGGGGTTTTCTATTGCAGCACACATCTTTAAATGCTATAAAAAACAAACTAGCACAGAGACAACATTCACTCGACCATGGCTGGACGCCGACTGATCTGCCGCATATGCAGGCGCAAAGATCGTAGCGCTATCCCAACTACTTCGCTCACAGTGACCAATCGGCGGTTACTTTCCGAACAGCCCTCGTAGAATTGTAATTGTAATTATTTGTTTGTGCTTAATTGTTTTAAAATTTAATATAATAAGGACAAAGTTAAATTTTATCCATAATCTCTGTTAATGTTGAGATTTGGAATACTTTAATATTTATTACGTGTAACTAAATGGTGATTCACTAATAAGTGGTGCCTCGGTGGCCTAGTTGATAACGTACTGGGCTTTCACCCCGAGGACCTGGGTTCGATTCCAAAGGCTTGGCATTTTCATACGCTATAAATTAGCCCTAGTGTGCACAATAGTCAGGCGTTAAAAAAAAATCAATAATAAAATTGCCAGTTTGTAAGTGTTATAATTATTTATTTATGAAATGTAACATACTTCAACATCAATACAAAGGTTATTTGTTGCCATTACTTATGATTAATTATATCTGACGTATGTCCTCCATGACTTGCTCTGCATGTTGTAACTTGATCAGTGAAATTTGTTACTATCTTCAGACAGGTGAATCTTGTATTGTTCTTGTTGTTACTATCTTCAGACAGCTTTAGTTGTATTGTTCAGGGATTATTTTGATAAACTTGAGATATTAAATACTCCCATAAAAAGAAGTCACAGGATGTTAGGTTGTCACTATTATATGAAAGGACTTTAGTTAGAATTTATTCCTCAAGAAGGAATATTATGTGATGGGTGGTAGGTAGCACCATCTGTTTTAATCATAATTGTTCAGCATTAACATTATTAAGGTAAGGCCCATAAAAAATGTTGTACCTATATTACTGTAGCATTGTCTGTTAACGTAAAGTAATTTCATTATTCTTTTTAATAAACATTCAAGATTAAACAAGTAAATGCAGCCAGGTTAGTTCTAAGGCCTACCTGTACTGACTGCCTGGCTCTTTTTTTTGGGGGGGGGAGAATAACTGGCTCTGTGACCTTGACATATCAGCTTAGATGCTTTTTGTATACACCTATTACTTCACTTTAAGTTAACTCCAGAGAATCTTGTATCAGGTATCCTGGTAAAACTCCTGATTTGGTTATTGAGGTCCAAAGAGTCTTCTTTTTTGGCCTCCAGGACATTACACTGAAGGAGTATAAGATCCTTCCCACACAAATAAAATTTCTAACAGTCCCACCTTATATAGATGATTCCAGATGTGGCCATGACCAGTGATCATGGTGATGACCTACCTCACTGATCTGTTAATTTTTAGCAAGTGATCTTGCTATTATAGGGTTTAGTCTCAAAAGAAGATTTCTCCCCCAATCTTTGGCCAGGGAATTGCTTTCATCGCTTGATGTGCTCTTCCCTAGCCCATTTCCTTACTGCTGCTCTTGCAGTTGTGCGACTAATTCTTCACACAGGCTCTGGTCCCATTAGTCAGTCAGCAGCTCATCTTTTAGAAATGAGGGTATGTCTGCTCTCTCTTTTCCCTCAATCCCGCAATGCCCAGCTAACTATCCTAGTTGTACACTTATTAGCATTTGACAGGACATAGAGGGAGCTAAGAGCGTGTAATGCCATCTGGCTATCTAAGTATTAGAATGTCCTCTCTGTGAGTATTAATGTGTTACCTTGTATTAGACAGTATTACCAGTGGTGTTCTTAATGTGTGTTTATTTGATTATGTTTAGAATTTTTTAATTTTTAATAGTGTTCATGATTAATTAATTATTGAATTTGTTATTTCCATTTTAACAATTGTAAATTATTTAACATACAAATTTATGATATATTGGACATATCATAAATTATCTGATATGTTTAAATATAATAAAAATCTAACAATTTATAACTTTCAATATCAACTGCTCGTATAAGTTCTAAAATGTCATAACTTAATGTTTCAAAATTTAACTACATATTGAGAAGATTTATTTGTATTTCATCGCATTTTTATGATGAAAATAATAAAACAGTAAAAAATCACTAATTTATGAATGGTCTTAGCAGATTTTTTTTTCATTTTTAAAACATCTACTGGTTTATTTATTGGTTTATTTAAAAAACCAATATGATAATCCAGAAGGGGTCCCATTCGGATTGTCAACTCTGTAATATGTTTAATCACTTGTTTCATACAAAAATTAAACTGAACTGTTCAGAGTTGCATGATTTGTTGATTACATTTCAAAACGAACTATAATTCTAAAAAAAATTTAACGTTAGAAAGAGTTATATATGGATATACAAAAAGACAATCCACTCCAAGAAAGTAATTACAGTATAACCCTTTTTAACCGAAATAAAGGGGCAGAGATTTTTTGGATAATGAAATTTTCAGGTAATTGATGGAAGTTACATTTCTAAGTTTGAAAATCAAAATGTTTAGGAAAAAACATTTACTTGAAGACAATCATACTGTACTGCAGTAAGCATTTTTCAAGTGTAATTCCAGTATTTATTATTGTAGCACATACCGTACGCTTCCTTTTACAGCGCATTTGATTAATCAATTGATTTTCTTGTGCCCTTTTGTCATATTCTGGCATTTTGCTCTGTTCGTAAGGTTAAGACGAACTCGTACAGTTCACATGTAAACTTCAAGGATTGTCTAGTGTTGACTGTGTAATTGTTCTGGGTAGACTTTGTACTTGCAGATTACAGTTGAATTTGGTTAACTGTAATAACCAAATACCAGTATGGCCATAGTCCATACTGTATTTAACACATTTATTGTATATTTTGTAACCTGTTAAATATTACTGTTATTTATTTTAGTTCATAGCAATGGCATATATGTACTAAAAAGGCAATAATCATTTTGTGATTGTCTTCATTCACTTATGCATGACACAGCTGTTTACATTTTTCTCGACTGGGTAAATGCACTTTTTATAATGTTACAGTACTGCACTGTTGTGGGTTAGGACACAACTGTCTGTGATACCAATTGTTGTAAGCAAACAAGTTACTCTTGTTGTCATTGACTCTTGTATGAGAACATTATGTGTATGTTTGAACCAATTATTGTATTTAGATTTTGTTTTCTGATAACATTTCGGATAACCTGAGTTCAGTTAAAGAGGGTTTTACTGCACATGTTTACTAATAAAATTTACCAACTGAGTGATAATATACGCAATAGCAAGACACAGATCACTGCTTAAAAAAATACAAATTTCAGTAAACTGAAATATTCAAGTCGTATAATAGTTTAGAAAATAAAAATCATATTATAATATTATAAAATCAAGGTGAGTTTGCTAATAGAGCAAAACTGCGTGCAAGTGGTGTTGAACTCAGTTCACCCATTGAATATAAAAGGTTAAGCACTCAAACAAAATATACAGCAACTACCTTACAGAATTTGGACCAAGAGGTATAAAAAACAAGCCATGCCATTATTTTAGATGGTGTTTTAATATAATTTTTTTACTTCAGATTTATATTTCTTTTCTTTCTTAAGTTATAGGAACTATCTTCTTTATCAAGTCATTAAAAGTTATCATTCCATAACTTTACATTATTTTTAGGACATGGTGTTCAGTGATGACGACACAGACAAGGATTCTGGCCGGTATGAAGCAGAAGAAGAAGTAGAGCAGGACCATACACCACCAGTAGATTGTCCACCGGTAAGTATAGACAAAATTGGTATGGACACTAACAGCCAGTTTCTAGAACATATATTTAATACTCCAATAAACATAATGGTTAATCAATTTTTGCATTTTATTTTTACAAAATATTTAATCAAAGATTACCAGACTACCTATCATTAACTTTAAAGAAAGATGATTTTCATTTTTAGGTAATGGTGACTGTTCATTTTTTTGTTTTCCATAATTACATTGTAACTGTTTATATTAAGATACAAGTGTTTTGTATACTGTATGCTATTAATTCTTTAAGAAAAGCGGCACATTCCTACTAGTAATATGGGACAGATACTTTAAAATTAGTCTTAAAATTTAACTTCTTATCAAAAAAATAATTAAATGGTTATAATTAATCATCCGTTTGCAAGTGAAACGGGATGATTGTAGGTGGCTTTGAGACAAAGTTGGCAGGTAGTGGGGTGTGGTTACTTGCACTTCACCACCTGCACAATCTACCATTTAGTTGCAATGGATCGTTGGACAGGTGAACAGCGCGGTTATGCGGTGAAAGTGTATTATCAAAATGGTGAAAGTTTTGTGCAAATTCGATGTCATTTTAATATACTGCTTAAACAACCTGTTCCATCAGATAATGCAATTGAGACATGGATAAAAAACCTCGAGCAAACAGGATCAATGTCTAAAAAAAGAGGCAGGAATGTAAAAACTGTTCAGACACCTGAACACATCTCAGCTGTTCAACAGGCTATGGTTAGAAGTCCTTGCCGATCAGCCAAACAACATGCCCTTCACATTAGAATAAGTGACACATGTGGGGGGGATACCTGTTTTTGTTTTATGGGGATACATAAAAACAAAAGTGTTTCAAGCAGATCTATCCACAACCATTAAAGCCCTTAAACAAGGAATTGTAGACTAGATTACGGCAATACCTGTTAACATGCTGCGGTGGTCATGCAAAACTTGCAAACCAGGCTCCAGGAATGCCTTAACTGCAATGGAGGACATTTGGTAGACGTAGTGTTCAGAAAATAATATTTTTTCGTATTGTACCCATAATGGCTATTCCTGTCCTTTCAATTATTTACTAAGATATTATTTTTAAAAACATTTTCAACAACAGATTGCTTTATTTAATCAACCCGTTTCACTGGCAGACCCTATATTTTATCCAGTTACTTCAATTACGTCTTTGTCTGAACTATTGTTATAATCTTTGAAACTCATTGCAAATAAGACCTAAAATCAGTTTATAGATAACTAGCTGTTACCCGTTGCGGCTTTGCCTGCAATTATAATGTAAGCAATAAAATTTATAGTCAATTTTCAAAATCAGAATAGGTCATTTCATTTTAATATATTGCTATATACAATATTATATGATTTATGGTCATGTCATATTTTAATAAAATTCAGTATTATTAAAAAGTCATTATTATACAATAAAACTGGAATAGTATTGTGTTTATCTCAGATACCTAAAACGTTTTCACACCAAATGTAATCTCATTTGGTCCAGTAGTTAAAGTGTATTTGAATAACAAACAAATAAACAAAAACATACTTTCAGAAATATAATATGATTAGCTGTTACCCGTCACGGCTTTGCCCGCAATCATAATATACATTAAAGATCATGCATTACCGTGTTAGGACCAACAACCGTGTTAGTTAAGTTTTGGAGTACTCTTTAAAAAAAATATAAAGTTTTTTTCATGCATAACCGTATTAGGCCCAACAAAACTGTGTCAGTTAGGTTATGGAGTACTGTTTTGAAAAAAATAAATAAAGGTTCTTTTAATGCATCACCGTGTTAGGCCTAACAACTATGTTAGTTAGCTTATGGAGTATTCTTTAAAAAAACAAAGATTTATCACGCATCACTATGTTAGGCCTGACAACCGTGTCAGTTAAGGTTTGGAAACTCTTTAAAAAAATAAAGGTTTTTTTCACACATCACAATGGTAGGCCCTACAATCATATCAGTTAGGATATGTAGTATTCTTTAAAAAAATATAAAAGTTTTTTTACACATCACCGTGATAGGCCTAATAACCGTGTCAGTTAATATACTTAGTATTCTTTTAAAAAATTTAAAGATTTTTTCACACATCACCGTGATAGGCCTAACAACCGTGTCAGTTAGGATATGCAGGTTTTTTTAAAAAATATAAAAAGGTTTTTTTACGCATCACAGTGTTTGGCCTAACAACCGTGACAGTTAGGATATGTAGCCAAATAATCTTTAAAAAAATATAAAGGTTTTTTCACGCATCACCGTGTTAGGCCTAACAACCGTGTCCCTTAAGTTATGCACTATTCTTTTAAAAAATGGGTTTCCTATCACCTAAACCCGTGTTAGACATATTTTTATTGTTTTACTGATCTGTAGATCAGTAAAACAATAAAAATACGTCTAAAATCAGTACAACATGGTACCGATTTTCGCCGGTAGCAATTTTGAGGTTATGTTGGTCACTTTTATTTTCGATTTTTATCCTGCTTTCATATTTTGGATTTTTGCTTTTGGGCATATAATAATAAATTATTATTATATTGCATTTTAGTAAGAAAAATATCGAAAACTCCAATAGATGTTTACCATTTTTTCATATAATGTAATTACACAAATATATATACTACCTTACAATTAAAGTATCCTAATAAAATTGTATATAATATATGTATTCTGCACTCAGCTTTAAAAACATTGAATAGTCTTAAATGAAAAATACCAGATTGTGATTATTAAATGAAAATGTAACATTAAAAACAATAATTTTGCAATAAATAAAACATAGATTAAAATTTGTAAAATGGGATTAGATCTATGTCCATCTCAGATGCCTAAATCTCATGTTCAGTAAACAGTAATTAAACCTAACTGTAGTTAACAGATGTTACAGAACTAAAAACTGATAATTATTTTGGGCTGGGTAAGTAGTATAATGACGTTTTGTAGAACGGGAATAGGCCTATATGTATCTCTGATGATTAAACCATATACGTACCAAATTTCATCTCAATCGGTCCAGTGGTTAAAGCGTTATTGAATAACAAACAAACACACAAACTTTCAGAAATATAATATGAATTAGATTAGATATTGTTATGGCCAGTAAATAATTTGGAGGAAAAACTTGTGAATACTAAAAATATAATGAATAAGATTTAAACATTCAAATAAAATCATATGCAATATTAACCTAATCAAATTTTGAAACTAGTTAATTAAAGTTAAAATAAATTAGTACATCAAAAAATCGTAAATGAAACTTCGATGTAAATTTTCTAAAATGAAAAAAGTGATAATTAGTAATCTTCAATTACTTAATTTGTAATTAAATCATTATTTTCAGTTCCTGAAACTATTAACCAATGGTTATTCTAGAAACTGAAAATGATGATTTAATTACAGAATAAGTTTAATGATTGTTTCAATAAGTTAATGACTTCTAGGAACCAGCTATAATTCATATAAATAGTTATTAGAAAATGTTAGTTAATTTTTATCTGTATAATGTACTAAAAAGTTTTGATGTCATATCTTACTGAAGATATGACAGTAGGCTACTGTATGGTATTTATAGTAGGCTACTATATAGTTCACATTAAATATTATTTGCATTTGTGGATTCAATTGCTAATAAACAAGGACATGTTTTAGCTTTACATTCCAATGAAACATTATACATGAACAACTAATAAAGACTAGTTAGTAAAATGTGCTTATACAGCTAATGTTATTGTGGGTTTTACTGTGTTTACATTGTGTGTGTGTGTGTGTGTGTGTGTGTGTGTGTGTGTGAACATGCTCACAATTTCAGTAATTTTTGATCTGATTTGGTTCATACTTGGCACAAAAGTTGGTTATGGTAATAACTTTTACAAGTTCGTTAATCAGCAAAATTTGTTAAACAGCTTTAAAATAGCAGAATTTTCAAATCTTAACAAATTCGCATCTTTTTGTCTTGATTTTTTTTTTAATATGATATTACTATCTTAATTGGTGTTAAATTGGTGTTAAATTTAAATTTTGAATTTTCAAAATCCAAAGAAATTCTAAAAAAAAAAATTATTGTCACTTGTATTTTTATATTTTCAGTGTAATCTAAAAGTTTAAAATCCTGATATGTGGAGATTTTAATGCTGATTGTAATTGTGAAATCAGTATTTCAAAAAGGGTAAGACAAAAATACTTTCGGAAATTCACTTCTATCATGTTAGCAAGACAGTTGCTTGCTTCGATTATTTTTATAATTATTGATATTTGTTACAAGTATAAAAAAATATTTGAGAAATTCTTCCTTTTTTTATGTTAGTAAATGCTAAACCAGATTTTTCGAAAAATAATTACATATGAGAAAGTTTATGTAATATATTTCTACAATTTACAAATGTTATTTACAAATTTACTGTTTTGAAAAATATGCAGCCAAGTATGCCAAATATGCAGATCAACCAAGTACAAAATCTAGAATACAATAATGTTTTAAGTTTAAACTTTGTAACTATATAACATAAAAATAACTTAAACATTTCAGGGTCATGTGTCCAATGAACAGCCTCTAGGAGGATATTATGTAACAGGAAATGTACCAACTGTTAATGGGAATCCTCATCAAGAAGAACTTGTGGTGCCTCAAGCTGTGACTCCAGCAGTCCAACAGCAGGTCCCTCAGTCCCAGATTATGCCAGTCCAACAACAACAACCAGCAGCTCCAACTTATAATATGGACATTATGCAACAAGCACAACAGCAACTTGTGGTAAATGAGAACAAAATATTTTAATTCCTGTGTAAATGTTATTTACTGATAACATTAAGAAATATTAGTACTCTGTAACTTGTGCTGCTGATGAAACATTAACTTTTAGGGTTTGAACCAAAGACCCTGTTATAAATAATTGAATAAATAAATCATGTGTTTGTCTGTCAACATGCTTTAAAAGTAATGCCTTGATCAATTGATGCAAAAAACATAATTTGAATGCCATTTAAAATACAGTCGTATTACTGTTAGGGCAGTAAATATTACCGATTATGGAATTTTGGTTAAAGGAAGAAAGTTAGTGAAAATTCTGGTGACAAAACCGTACAGTGTATTTAAAATAAAATAAAGCTTGTTTTGTGTAAATTACTGATTAAATTAACATTTTTCTTTTGAAACAGATGTACAGTTAAATAAATGCGAAACCAGAAGGATTGGCATTGTTTTTTATTTAAAAATTCAAAATAAATACAGAACAAATAACTTTGTACTATATTTGAAAAATGTATAATTTTTCACATTTTTACTTCTGTAACATTTTGATTGTCTTTGAAAATTTAAAATGAAAAATGTCTCCACAGTAAACCTATAAAGTATGAAGAAATACCAATATTTGGTGCAATTGAAACATTTCCTAATATTGTAATAATATGTTGTTTTCCAACGGCTTCCGCTGGCTCACGCCATCTTTGATCTTGCTTCCCAGTAGAGGCCAGGGAAGTCTCCTCTTCTCTGCTTCTTTTCATCTAATTTTCTGCAGACCAGGAGATGGTCCTTATTCATGATGGTGTCTGGGCATTCACACAATGTGCAGTTGTCATAGTTTCGATTTTTAGTTTGTCAATACAATTTGTCAATATATTGTAATAATATTGACTTCTATCTTTTTTTTAAGCCTTTTTAAAACTGGTTGTGAAGACAATGTTGTATGGTCTAGTGGCTAACTAAAATTTTGAATATCGAAATTACTTTCACAAACCACAGTCAAAAGCAGCATGTTCACTTGCAATAATGCCTATGTTTTTATGACTTATGACATATAAATGTCAAACAACTTTAAAGAGATTGTTGAAGGGTTAATTACTTCTTAGTGTCCAGCAGCTATTGTCAACAGTGACTTTAGAATCTGTCCCTGAAAGATTGAACTGGTTCTGTTCATTTCAGAGCAGTTTTTTTCAATTTTTTTTTTTTTTTTTTTTGCATATGTGGTTTCTGTTCTTGCAGTCAAGAAAGATATGTTCAAGCACCTCTAATTCTCTTGAAAGTCTTCTGTAGAATGAAGACCATGAGCTGTATTGGTAAAGGAATTCTTTGGTGACATGAAACAAGAAAGATACTTATTACTGTTTTTTTTTTTTTTTGGAATGTGAATTCATGAATTTGTGTGTTGGTTATCTGGGTTCAAAAATCCATCGTTATTATAAATTATGTAGAGAAATGAAAAAAAAAATGAAAATTGTGTTGAGCTAGACTGCAGAAGCAAGGTAATAATTATAGACTTATTAGTAATTAGTCTGTAAATCAGTATTATAGACGTGAAGAAAGAAATATTCTCGATGTCTGTGGGTTGAATGGCCTGTAAAACATGTAGTAATTAATGGTTTTTCACTTTTGCTGAGCAAATAACTAAAACACACAGAAAGTGGGAAGATAAACTGCTCTCTATATTTTTTTCTGCTTTATATTAATAATTTGCATAAAAACAGCAGCCCAAATCAAAACTTGATATTCTACAAATTCATCTGTTTATTATTAAACTTCCTTCTGAACCTAAGTGTAACAAATTATATAATTTTCACTCTATAAAATTAATAATAATAGCAATTATTTATCTAGCCACAAGGTGTTCAGAGTGGCTATCAAAGTGAAGAATGTGAGCAGGAACATGAAGAGGAGGAGGAAGAAGAGGATACACCCGAAGAGATTCAAGAGGAAGTGAAGGGTGATGAGTGTTATATTGCTGATTTGGAGCAACACCAGCAGGATAATTGTAAGTGATCGATATTCCTCCATCTTAGTTTTTAAATTGAAAGATTTCTTAAACAATAGTTTTTTTAATAATAGTTTACTACAAGAAATTCCCTATTATTCAACGTATGGTCTCTCTATATTTAATAATTTTTTTTTTTTTTTTATTTAAAGAAGAAATGATTTTTTTTTTATTTAATGTAATCTGTTCTTTGTTGCCCACTAAAAGTAAATTGTTTCAGTAATGTAATAATTTATAAACATAAAAAATATATTAATAAATGCGTAGTTATCTAATTCACCATAAACTCATCATTATTTTACAGTGAACATGAAAAAATATCGTATCCGGAATATGATATGTTTGATTCCCAAACATGTTACATTACAATGTCCAAAAATTCAACCCAATGAAACTTTCATGGGTACTCTGAATTTATTTTGAAAGTGAAGAAAAATTGTTTTAACCCACTACACGTTGGTCTACTTTGAAATTGTACGTGAGCACCTACATAATTCTATTTCATTATAGAAGATTAATAATAGAAGTGTGTCTCTTCATACAATTATTTATTTTTTTCTCTTTTTCTGAAAATGATAAAAATTTATACTTTATTATTTGAGTTGTAGAATAGTTTTTCTAATTGCAAACTTGTGTACAATTTTTTCACACCTTTAGGGGTAAATCCTGAAAAATGCTGAAATATATGTTTAATTATTTGTTTTTGAGGTTTTTTGTTGAGTTTCAAGAAAATATGATTAGAAAATAGGATGAATTACATAATATGCTGAAATACGTGTTTCGTAATTTGTGTTCTAGAATATTTTTGTTACATTTCAAGGAATTGAAATAAAAAATATTTCTCTAATATAAACATTTTTACTCCTGTAGGAGGTAAATTCAAAAAAATGGAGAAATATTTTCTTCATAACTTGTGTTTTAGAGTATTTATGTTAGCTTTCAAAAAGATCTGACCAAAAATATATTTTTAAAAAAAGTTTGTACCTCCTTTCTACTCTTCTAAAGGTTGAAAGTTATAAAATTATATCTAAATGCACACTCACATAATAATATGAAGGTATGTTCAAAATTTCAAATCTAGCAATAATAGTTTTGGCTGTATATTGATTTTATATCAGTTAATGAATTTACGTTTTTTACTTTTTTAGAGATGAATTATGAAAAATTCTGAAATATATATTTCATAATTTGTGTTTTAAAATATTTTTGTCAAGTTTCAAGAAAATTTTATAAAAAAATACTTCTTTCCCAGTGCAAGCAATTTATATCTTTTTAACATTTTTACCCCTTTAGGGGGTTAATTCGGAAAAAGATTAAATACATGTTTAATTTCTTGTGTTTTAGAGTGTTTGTGTTTAATTAAAAAAAATATCTGAGTTATCTTTTTCTAAATGCAAACTTCTAGATCGCTTTTTAGAACTTTCAAGGATTTCAAAAAGAAATTTGTTCACTTAAAAAAAGGAATGGTGTTTACAGGGTCTATACCAAAAGTAGTAGGACTGTTTTTTTTTTTTTTAAATTTATTGGACATGTTTATAATTCCTTAATATTCTTCGAAATAGCACCCTTGGGCAGCTACACACGTGGAATAACGCTGCTGCTATTCGCTGTATGCCTTCTGGAACTCAATTTCGGGGATGCTGTTGAGAGCCCTCGTCGATGCTGCTTGAACGTCCTAAATCGTGTCAAATAGATGTCCCTTCAGCTGTCTTCATCCGTGGGAATAAAAAAAAAAGTCAGGTGGAGCCAGATTGGGACTGTAGGCAGGGTGTGGCAACACCGAATCGAGCCAACAGTTGCCTCATGATGAGCAGGCCATGACACAGCGCATTGTCGTGATGCAGCGTCCAGTTGTCGGACATGGTTGGTCAAACACGATTCACTCGGTCTTGCAGGCAAATTAGCATTTGCACTGAGCAGTTCTCTCACTTTGGCCACATTGTTGTCAGTTTGTGCTGTTAATGGCAGTCCGGTGCGATGGTCGTCTTCAACGAACTCCGTACCTTCTTTAAACAATAATGCCATTCACAAACACTGGAGCGGCTCATTGCAGTACCCTCGTAATCTGACCACCATTTCTAGGATCTCTGTTGCCGATTTCCCAAGTTTGACACAAAACTATCGATATCGCTGCTCGAGATTGTGCATCAACAACGACAAAAAAACACGCTTCACAATAACCGTTGTCTATACTCAACCAAAGCTGTAGGTGACTGCGGCTGGTGTTTCTCTATTGCTAAGTGTTCCCTCCATGTCGCCCAGCCAGCCAAACCTCTCTCCAAAGTTTCGCTTACACTACATAAAATCGGTCCTAATACTTTTGGTATTGACCCTGTATGTTCACTTAAATAAATATTCTCTTTGTATTTACAGTAGAGCGTCAATAATTCAGAGGTCAAAAATTCAGACCCTCAGTAATCCGGATTTGAAACTGGCAGGAAAAGTGATTATTTGTTAAAAAGCATCAATGATATGAGTATAAAATTCGCTGTGCTATTGAGCATGTCATTGATCATCGGTGGTAAAATCATTTAAATTCATTGATATTAACAAAAATTGATGTTTTATAGAAAAATGGATTCTATTAATAGGATAAAGGGTGAAAGTTACATCAACATTGCTGATTCCTTAGTGGTAAGGTGCAAACTACAACAAACTTATTGTTAGTTCAACCACTACATTACTATTTTATTGAGTTTGACTATATTGACTTTGAAAAAAATGAAAAAAACATTTTACTATCAAGCAACAACAAAAAATTATTATAAAACATCGACTGTCAACATGTCGATGTACAAAAAATATTTCCTGCTTATCATTGATATGAAAAACATTGAAATCAACCTAAAAAAAAATTGACTGTCAATACTCGTCGTCCCTATCAGCATCTCTCAGTTGTGTGACGTTTTTATTTACTAAACTGATCAGTTGTTTTTGTGTATAGTAGCGTGTGTAGATGTTTTTGTATCACATGTTCTGTATTTTTATTACTGTGTATTGTATGTACATATATACAACCATTAACTACATAAATAGGTCTATTCATCATATCCACTTCTGTAACCATCGTAGTGAAGTAGTAATGAAGTTTTTTTTATTTTTAAAATGTCTTCTGGCCCATTTATTGGTACATTTCAAAAATCCAAACAATTTAATAATGCAAAAGGAGTCTGATCTCAATTCGGATTATCGATGCTCAAGTGCCCAAATAATACTTAATTCTTTACTGTGACAAAATACTGGGGTTAGGCAGGAACTGTTTTTAGTCTATAAATCAAGCTCTCCTGCTTTCAGATATTGACACTGCTGTGTGACAGCTCATGATAACATTATTTAATATCTCGGGCTTTTAAAAAAATAATATTTTTATAGCATTCCTGCTTATCTGAAAGAGCTTCCAGATTCATATATGATCAAGTTCCTAGTGAACTAAGCTTTTTATTCAGTGTTATAGACGTATATTTTGTTGATATTTTCATACTTTATTTAGTAATTTAGGTTAATGACTTTCAAACAAATTGGTTATACAGATATGTAGCCTATTTCAGTAACATGTAACAAACTAATAACATCACATAATTATTTAAGTAAAAAAAATGAATAGTGTTGATTTATTTTTGTGCTTAGCTACATCAAATGAACCAAAGACATACGCAGCTACATTGGTGAAGTCTGGTGGTGGAATTTCTAACTACAATACAAGTCCCAGTGCACCTGCAAAATCTCCTGTTTCACCAGTAAGTATTAATAAAAAAAACCATTCAACATGTTTTACTGAATAATGGATGCTGTAGAAACTGATGATTGTATATGGAAAAATATATTTACTGATTGGTACATAGTACAAAAAGACAACAATATTTACTTTAAAAAAAATTGATTAACTGAAGAGGATTGTTACACAATCATAATTTTAAGATTACTAAATAATGCAGGTGTAGTAACATGATTAACAATATTTAGGTTTTATTGTCAAAACTGATTAATTTGATTGTTTTTAATATGAAATTTTAGCTACACTAGAGTCTTACTTAATCCACAAATGGGCAGGATGATGGACTGATAAGCAAAAATGTTTGATAATACAGAACTATAAATAAAATTATTTTGAATATGATTAATTATTTCAAATCATATTACTTCATGATTTAACTATGTAAATATAAGTATCACCTACAGTTTACATACATAGTGATAGGCCAGTTTACTGTCCACCTGGACAAGGGTCATATCAGACAACCATCTAATTCTGGGAATGAGGAATGAAAAATGACCAGCATAACAGTTTAGGTTTCCAATAAAGGGCTGAACATATAAGAGTATTTTCATTTTGTTAAATTATTTCTAAGCCCATGTGTAAATATACAGATAACATTGTGATGTACTACAGAAATAAACCTCAGTTAACACAAATAAGCCTCTGATTGATGGGCTTTGGTTTTTGTAGGACAATAACTTAAAAAATATTTCTGAGTTAACTGTTCTTAGAATGCCCACTTCTGTTCTTTTTTCTGTTATCCTACCTAATTTTACTTAGTGCATAATCAGCCCTTTTAGAGTGTGTTTGTTAGGCCCTTAAGAAATTTAAAGTTATAATATTATTGTGTTAGATACTTTTGATTTTTAAATTTAACAAAATGTCTCGGTATGCAAGTTTCAAATTGTTATTTAAATCCTGTTTTCAGTTTTTTCTTTTTTTTTTTTGTTAATATTAATTAATGGGTCATAAAAGAAGTGCTTGTGATATTAGAAGTAAAAGACAGACTTTGACTGTTGAACTAAAATAAACTACAGTATTGAACTAAATAAATATACAGTATTGATTTGTCCTGTGTGTATATAGCTGACATAATTACATTTGCGTGAATTTAGTTAAAGTGTCTTCTACTCCATGTATTTTCTTCATTCTTCATCTTTGACATAATGACTATTCTAAATTCTGACTCGCACAGCAGTCGCTCAGATAAAAGTCTTAGTTATGGAACAAATTAAGACAGTTAACCGGGGTACCACTGTACATTCTATATGAAGTCGCATTTAAGCAAGAAATACTAAATATGATACAAACTTAGTATGAATTTGCACTAATAACACAACTATCAATTTCAGTGTATTTAATTTAAAATTACAAAATACAATACAATTTTAACATCTGCAGAAAGGGTACATGTTAAATGTTTTACCTTTACACTACACTACACACACACACACACACACACACACACATCACAATATGTAAACTACCAAAATTTTGTTTGTTTTAGCCATTGGTGTCCAGGCTAACACCACAAGAAACAAGAAATAACGAAACTAATATAGCAAATAATCGTGCTGGGCCAAGGCCACAAAGAGGAGGAACTAATATCAGGGGAATGGGCAGCAGACCTGGGAATGATAGGCCTCTTATTCCTCGGAACAATATGCCAGAAGAAAATGGTAAGTTTTAATATAAAAAATAAAGTAAACCTAATATTATATTTATTAATTTCAAATTATTTGGTGGTAACGAAATCCAAGATGAGACTCAAAGAAGCTGCAATCTTTTTTATCTTCTTGTAATCTCTTATCCATTCTGGATGTCGGCAACCACGATTACCTTTACGTAGTCACAGAATGTCATTTTCTAAGGTTTCTAAACCAATATATTGCACTTCTTCTAGGACCTCTTTTCCTTCGAACTTTTCACTATATTTATAATTTTTTAGTAGTTGAAAACTGTTTTAATGTTAATTATGTCTGACATATTGTACAGCTTTCTTGTATTCTCTTCCTTTTCCCCCCATCTTTGTTGAATTTCACCATTCATGACCTGTTCTGTACATGACACGTTCAAGATTCTAGAGCCACATTCCAAATGTTTCTAATTTTTTTTGTGTCCCTTATTGCTCAAAAAAAAAACAGAATATGTAGCACCTCAGTAATCTCGTATTTGAACTAGTTGTCAAATTGTGGCTTTTGAAAATGACGCTCATTTTATTGAACTCCTCTAGCTTTTTGAATACAGATCTTTATTTTTTCTAAGTGATCCCACTAGTCAGTATTGAGTAATTTTTTAAAAATTATTATTATTATTTGTGCAAAAAGTTTTTAATGTATTTAAATAATTTTTGCTTCTGTTGAATGGTTGAAAATGGTATTTTTTATATCAGCTAGATGTGGTTAAAAATAGAAGATTCCATATTATATAACATAAAATAGAATTTTTTTGATGTCTGTTGTTTAATTTCGTGTATGCTGATTTTTACAAAACTAGAGAGAAAAGTAAGACTGACGAATTTTAATGATGCTGTATGCGTAATGTGTAGGCTTGCCAAGGAGGTTTAATAAAAAATAATTTTGTAAATGTTGATATTAAAGTATTAGTTTTTGTAAAATAAACTCTAGGTGTTAACATCTTTGTAGTCTTAGGATTAATTAATGAGTTTTATGTACTTATGTTTAGTACATATACTAAATCTTTCTTTTATTCTTACCTTGTCTTTAGAATCTACTGCTGTTTCAGGTGGCAGTGGTGTAATAGCACACACATTTTATTTATTACTTCTAGTCTATCAATTTGAAAATAAACTATGTATAGATATTGGTAAACACTGCTGATCGATATCAGGCCTTTATATCACAGTTGAATTAAAGATGTAAATTAGAGAATATGTAAAGATATTCTAATAGTAATCCGTCTTATTGGAATATTGTTGTTTATGCATAATACAGAAGTCAAATAAAAGAGAGTTTAATTAGGCCTAGAAGTAGAAATATTAAAGAGGAAATAATTAATATAACCCGCTTCAAAATTAATAAATTGCCATATACATAAAACCTTAGAAATTTAGATTACAATTAAAATTAATATTGATTATAAAATAGTGAATGACATATAAAAATTAAAGTTATGACTGAACAGTAGGCCTAGAAATAAATCAAGCAATGAACCAAAATATTTAAATACATTTATTATCCTTAGAATAAGTGTTACATATATATATATATAAGGAAAATTAAACATGAAATGCAATGCAGACCAATGGACCATGTGCCAGGTGAAACCAGTCAAAAAGTAGAATGCATTACTAGGCTTGCCTTGTACTATAGCCTCCCAGTTATTAAGTAACAATAAGACCGTTATTAAAACAACAATTTAGTAACATTTAAGACACAAGAGAGAAAACATACAGTTTAACAAGCTTTAAGCAAATAAGTAACAGTTGTAGTAGTTAATTGAAGACGATCTAACAGTTCACACGTGAAAACTAGAAGCCTACATTAAGCTGTTAATGTGATAAACTTTAACATGAAGAACATATACAGTCACATTACTAAATATAATGAAGTAAACCATAAGACTTCAAGGTAACTTTTTATAGAATTTGAAACATTTCATAAGGAAATTTTTCTTTTTTCAATAACAAAAACAATAATTTTCAAAATTAACCTCAAAATAAATTTATCATTATTTATAATTTTCTTGTACAAATAATTACTTCGCCTACACGACAATCCTGACCCGAGATAAAATAACATTATATTAAATGTAAATAATAGTAATGTAATGTAATAAATGTAAATAATAATGTAATTAAAGAACGAATAGTATTTGGAAGGAGAGCTGTATCTATGCTGAACGGGGGTGTTGTGGGATCAAAACATTTCAAAAGAGTTTAAAAAAAGAATTTATGACACAATTGTAAAAAGCGTTATAACATATGGTAGTGAGGTATGGCCAGTTAAGAGCAGAACAGAAAGAATGCTGTTGGCTACTGAGATGGACTTTTGGAGAAGAGCGGCAGGAAGATCAAGAAAAGAGAGTGAGAAATGAAAGTATACGGAGGATAATGGACGTAAGGCATACAATTGTAGAACATATAAGAACAAAACAACTGGTTTGGTACGGGTATGTACAAAGAATGCCGGATGAGCGAATTCCCAAAAAAATCATGCAATGGCGAACACCTGGAAGAAGAAAACGAGGAAGGCCGAGACTGAGCTGGAGAGAGGGAGTCGAAAAGGAAATAAAAAAAAGGGATCTACCAGAAGACCTGTGGTGGGACCGCGATCGGTGGAGGTTGGAGATCGGAAGACAGCATAGAACGTTGTAGACCGAATTATAGATAGAGATTAAATGTAAACATATTTATGCTTTTCATCAATTTCAACTTAATAAAAACATTGTGTAATTGTTAAATGATTTATTTATTTATTGTTTATTATTTTTTTATTTTATAATGGCTCATCAAAGACAATCAATATAAACTTAGAACTGGCTATTTGTAAAAGTGGTAAAGTAACACAAAAACAATGGAACAATATTCAATACTAATCTTGCTATTAGTTTAGTTTTTTTGTATCTATTGTATTTAGATGTATTTAGTTGTATTTTTAAAACACTTCATAAAACATCCTAAAGGAGCGATTTACATTTGGTTTAATATCTTTGTTTTAATTGTAATTTATTTATACCTAATTACTTCTTTTTATTACATTTCATTTTCTTGCATTTTAGGTTTAATCCTTTATACCTAGATAATGTTTTTCATAATATATCCTTTGTTAGTCAGATGGCCAGCAGGACTGGCCAAAGAAAATGTATGTTTCTATATTAATTTGCCTGATTTTGTTTGGGTTATGGGGTAACATACCAGGAAATTCTTTAAGTGATTCATGCCTTATCTCCAGTCTGTATATTTTTAGAATAAAGCATATTTACAGTAATGTGTCAGCTGTATTTGGCTGCCTACTGTAAATCTTGTCACTTACAGTGTTTTCTAAGTATGCAGTATTACATACAAAATAATATTCAGTATTAATAATATAGTTTGTCTTTTTTATCAATAAAAAAGTGTTTCCTAAAAGTTCTTAATTTTGCTTTTAAAAATTAAAAACCCTATACCAACATTTCAGATTGTAGTGGAAATGGTAGTTCCGAGCTGTTGGCTCATCATGATAGTTACAGCACCCAAGTTGACAGAATCGTGAGCAGCCAGTCAGGCTGGCCATCTGACTATCAACCTGTTAAATATTCCTAGCTGACAGAGTAGGTGGTGATCATCCGAATGCAAAGGGTTAATGGGACATACATAGTTTTGTTCATTTTTAGTTTAGTGACTCATTTATACTAAGTACGTAAGTCAATTAATATGTAAAGGAACTGTAACAATGTGACTATGTATGTATGTGTGTGTATGTTTATATATATAATTTTAATAAAATATTAAATTATTTTTAAGGTGGTCGAGAAGATACACTTTCTTATGGTGCTGATGGCGATAGGAGAAGGCAAGGTGGTGGTGGTGGTAGCAGTGGTGGGGGAGGAAACTCACAAATGTTTCCTGATAACCATCAGTTATTTATGGGAAATCTTCCTCTCTCAGCTACTGAGGATGATCTTAGGGTAACTAAAATAATATAGCTAAGCTGAATGTATTAATTAAAATTTATACTTAATAGAAAACATAAGCATGCATATCATTTGGACGATGATCAAGACAACTAATTTTGTTTTGTTCTACTTTTGTGAAATTAAGCTTATTAAAATTAGTGCACAAAACCAAATTTATTTGCTAGGATTCTGAAGAACAAACAAGTTTTGTCTCAAGATATTGGATCAGGTTGGATGTCTGTCATATCTGTGTTTTACCAGGTATTTTTTAAGTATCATTTAAAAATTTTGTTACAGTTCCATGCATCTACGTTGATTGCCTGCATATGTTGGCTAACCACATACTCTTATTACGGAAGCATGTAATTGTATTTACATCTGTGTGTAATTTTACATGCTTCGGGCATCTGAACCTGTTGACGGGGTGACTTATATACTATGATTTTTTCTTTTGCAAAAACTTGTGAAAGTGACTGAAATTCATCAGTAGATCATTTAAAGTGTATGGAGAAAATATTAATGATGGAATGGTAAAAAAAATGGGCTAGAGCTTTCAAATGGCCGCACAAATCTTCATGATGAATGAAGTGTGCGTGCTTCTGTCATTACTAAATATATGGTCGGAAAGTTCATGAAAAAATTTAAGAGCAGATGTTTTACAGTTTTATTTTTTATCTTGTGAGTTTCCCCCCTTGTGAGTTTATTCCCTCAAGTTTCAAGTGAAAATCGTAAAGAGTGTTCTTTTGAACTTTTTTGTCAACTTTCCATGTCAATTTTTTAGTAATGACAGGTGAACACCAATTTCATTACTTACTTACTGTTCTATCGTTCATAGTATTTTCTCCATACACTTCATTGTTCTATCAGTGAATTTCAGCTGCTTTCACATCTTTTACATTAAAAAACAAATCATTATGCATATTTCATAGCTGGCGGAATGTGCAGTTGACTGAGGAATTTTAAATGCTCAAAGATGTCAACTCGGTTGAGTTTTTCTATAATGGCATCTGTGATTAGCCAACAAATGCAGGTACTCAGTGTGAATGCAAGGAAAAGCAACAAAAGTGTTGCAGTGACCGAATTTCAGAATGATAATTAAAAACTCATCCGATTTGAAATATTAAACCAAGTACCACTCTCCGTGGTTTTCAGTAATTATGTATTTAGACCTTACTGTTTTGATGGAACCATTGTTGATAACAATCTTTATCTGATTAAGCAAATGTTTGTGGTTCCTCAATGGGAGAACATTACAAACTGGATATCTTCTTGTATTTGTAAATAATTAATTTTCATACTTCACTTTTTAAGAAACAGTTTAAAAATTGTTTCTCAATTCTATATTAATTGCACATACACACACACATACACACACACACACACACACACACACACACACACACACACACACACACACACACACACACACACACACACACACACACATATATATATATATATATATATATATATATATATATATATATTTTAATTTTAGTATCACTTATTATTTAAATTAGAAAATTAGCTTTTAAAATGTGATAATATAAAAAGTCAAAAACAAAAATGTATTCAGTTGTTTTTGTTAGTTTCTAACTAGCCTACATATTACATTTTGTGGGATAACACCTATTGTATGCATTATATATTTTTTCTTTTTATTGCTTGTGGTTTTTACACATTGATCATGTGCAAGTCTTAGTTTTGAATGACCATTTATGGTAAATTAACTTTGAGTATTTATTCCTGTTTTCAGTATTTTAAATGTAAGTCTAAGCCTGGGTATCTAGATATAATTCTAGTTTTTTTTTTTTTTGCTTCTGAAAAACAGGAATTGACCTTCACTTTCTTTTATAATTTCTTGTCTTTTTCCATAAGCTTAAATTATGACAATTGTTCAAGTAAAAATAATAATGTGAATATTTTCATATAATTATATTGTTTGCTATTTGGTAGAAATATTTTTTTTCTTTTTTTGACTCTCTTCACAAGAGAAATATATATATTTAGCTAGAAGTTAATGGTTAGCGTGTAGTTGTACTATAAACTTTCCATATTTTATTGGTACTAAATATGTTTCAGACACTTTTCAGTAAATTTGGTACTATTGTAGACTTACGGATTTTAAGCAAATCTGGTGGCATGAAGAGTGGTACTACCAGTAATAAAGTTCCCAACTATGGTTTTATTATTTTCGATAGTGTGACCACAGTTCAGTCTGTTCTTAATGCAAGGGTAAGTTTATGTCAACTGTATTGTTTTTATTTTAATGAATATCACATTTATATAAAATCATTTTGTAGAAGTATTCAGTACAAATTGGCAAGTATTTGTGATTTTTTTTGGAATCATGCTAAAACTGATTAAAAAAAATGTTTTTTATTTCAAAAATATTTTAAGTTTCTTAGTTATAAGTTAGTTTTAAGTTATAATATCCAAATTTTTTGTATATCTGGTCTGCATAAAGATGATTTACCATTTCTACAGTGTTGTGTACTTATGTTGTTATAATTCTGTATTACTAAACTGGTAAACTGATATATATATATATATATATATATATATATATATATATATATATATATATATATATATATATATATATATATATATATATATAAACAGAACATTTATTTATCACACAATATTTTGAAAACTAGTATAATTACTATAGACTAGGTAATTGTTTACTGTTTGTACTACCTAATATATATCTTTGTTTTGACCAAAAGTTTGAAAGGAAAGTTTAGGTAGTGAACAGTGGCGGTATTGTCAAACATGAACTAGGACATGTTTACTATTTAGCTGTAACATCTTTTCTGTAATGAGACATGTAGTTTTTACTTTTGCTTGCTAACAACAGATTGGCTTGTTTAAAAAATCAAGAAGACGTTAAAAACTAAGGTAATACATTGGTTTGAAAATTGTAGACACTATATATGTTATTTCGCTGAATTTCTATTAAGACACAGATACCCTACGGTTATGTCACACATTCTAAACCATTATGGAACTTAAGTACAGCTCGAAAACAGCTGAACACTATTTAAAAATCATTTCCACACAACCACTGAGATAGTATTTAACAAGATAAAATCTATCAAAATATGAGGTATAGCTAAAAAAAAACTAGACTGATTTTTTTTTAAGACAACCAGCGATTGTCAAAGTCAAATGCTACATTGCCAAGTCACATGACATCCTCTCTCTTCATTCTCGCTACTGATACAATTACCTACCCCTCAGTTCTTTCTGTTGTAGCCTTTGTACTACATTGTGTATCTGCTGCCCATCAGAAAAATACCTAGTGTTTGAAAAGAATGATGCATTAATGTGAAGTTTTTAGTATAAAACACTGAAAGCTCGCTATGGAAACTCATTCTTTGTAGAAACAAGTGTATGGTGATTAATGTAATGTTTCACATTTAGGTTTTTTGAGTGGTGTAAACTGTTTAAAGAAGGGTGAAAAGAGATTGACAATAACATCCAGGACACCTTCAACTTCAGTAACAGAAAACATTAAAAAATTGGTAATTTAATCCGAAAAGACCAATTGTTTGAGCATTCGCTCTATCACTGAGATCGTTGGATTTTTTTTTTTTATGTATAACGTCAGACTGTTATGCACACTTGGGCTAATGCAGACAGTGAAATGATTTATAGCGTATGATAATGCCAAGCCTTGGCCGCTGGAATTGATAAATAATCAGTTCAACTGATTTTACATGAACATTTTAACATGAAGAAAGTTTTTCAGAAATGATGCCCCAAAATCATACCTGAAGAGAAACATTCTCAAATGAATATTTTGTTGACATTGAAATCCACAAAAAAAATTATAAAATCTTGGAAACAGTAATACCACGGTATATAGATACACAGTAGGGGCCACGGTGGGTGTGTGCAGTAGACTACCTTGCGCGTGACGTCACTGAATCTAACTCTTCTCTGCTACCACCGTAAATACAATTCCATTTACGGTGTCTGCTACTTTATGTAATTTCCCGTTTAACAATGCGATGTTCTATAAATGTAGTTGGAGATTCGGTGTGTTTATGTTAGTGTTGTGTTTTAAGTAAAAGGTCTTTTTTGTGTAAATAAAAGGTGATAATTGTGTTTTGTGGTCGAGGTTTAATAAGTGTAAGAAAAGATTTAAGTAGCCTATGTTTTGAATCCTAAAAAATACATAATTTGTTTTATTTGCTGTTGTATAATTGTGTATGCATAACAATGACTGGTTATGCTATTTCCAATTGCTATAATAATGATAAGAATTGTAAAGAGAAAGGAATTACATTTCACAGAATTCCAAAAGACGAAGGCCTGAGAAAAGCGTGGGTTCATGCGTTGTAAACGAGCAGATCATTTTAATTTTGATAATGTTAAAGTCTGTTCACTTCATTTTAATGACGATGATTTCGAAAGGAATTTTAAATCTGAATTACTAAATACGAAACCAAAAAAACAGCTGAAATCTGGTGCCATTCCACGTTTTAACATTCCCATCGTTGAAAATAAATGTATCAATTCTGAACGAGCTGCAAAGATTAAAAAAACGTGAAAACCAAGAAACATTAAAATACTGTTTGCATAATAGGCATATGTCTATTTAATTTGTTGTTAATTTTTTATTTGAGATGTCCGTTTTCAAAGTCAACCACATAATTGTCACGGAAAATCCGCAGATACGTAATTCATAGTGTGATGTGCTTTTAACTTTCAAACAAAAAATAACCTGGAATTTTTCAAGCTATGGACCTATAATTTACTTAAATGTTATGTAATATTGTATAAAATAAAAAGTTTCCGTTTTGACAATGAGCGAATTCAGTAAGTAAAGTAATTA
Organism: Callitettix versicolor; assembly: GCA_022606455.1. NCBI lineage: Eukaryota > Metazoa > Arthropoda > Insecta > Hemiptera > Cercopidae > Callitettix > Callitettix versicolor. The sequence goes on along the minus strand of CM040183.1, from coordinate 37,853,268 downwards.
AGAGCATTATTAATGTTAGATATAAGGAATTATTATTGTAATTACTATAGTACAGTTACTAACACTAACATTATAAACTGTTTTCTACTGAACACTATGTCTGAGCTAGATTCAATGACGTAGTTCAGCCGGCAAGTGGTGGGGAGGACATGCGCATGGCCCCTACCGTGTATCTATATACCATGAGTAATACCATGTGATGAATTTTGGTTTCTTACTTCAATCCAAAAAGTAAGCGTCAATCAATGTCCTAGAAGACTGGCCAATCTTTCCCATTTCCTAAGACTGAAAAAAGCTTGAATGTCCAAATCAAAATTTAGAGCCATGAGCATGATTGTTTTTCACCATCCATGGGATTGTGTATGTAAATTGGGTACCTGAAGATCAAACCATGAATAAGAATTATTCGAAGATCGTAACTACTCTCCATGTAAGAAGAAAGCTACATAAGTTGTGGAAAAAGAAGTCATGGATTCTTCATCAATTCAACACTTCGGCCCATATAGCATTAGCTGTCAAGATGTTTTTGGCTGTCAAAAGATAGGATCCCTGTTATGTTGGAAAACCCGCCTCACTCATCAGATCTTGCTTTGTGTAACTTCTTTTTGTTCCTGAAAGAAATCAGCATTGAAAGGAACAAGTTTGAGACATTTGAAACACTACTTTTGACCAGGAGCAGTGTAGGGAGCGTGGAGAGAAATGTAATGAAGAAATGTAAAAGTTGTGCAGAAATAAAAACAAAGAATGCGGTATCGTTAATTTAGTTATTTTTTAGCCATACACACCATATACTTTCCCATCTGTTTATAACTGTTAGGTCAGTTGTAATAAAATCACTTTTCCCAATTCAACAACTTTCTGTAGTAATTTTTAATATTAGTGGTGATACATGAAGTGAATTCAGAAAAAACATCACATCTTTTAAAAACCTATTATCTGCTTTTACCAAAACTACTTTTAAACTAAATTTATAGAAAAGGTTGTACCCAGATGATCAGGAAGCCATATTAAATATAAATATGCAAACAACACTGAATATGTCAGATAGTTCAGTAGCTTACATGTTAAAGATGTCTCATCAGCCTGTGACAAGAGCAAACTTCCAAACTGAATAATTATTATTCTCACTCTATTAATGACAGATACTTTCATTACATTCAACTTTCTCTTTCTAAATGTGTGAGTGACTAATTGAAATTAATATTAGGGGTCAGCAGACCGAATTTTTAAGTTTGGTTCTGGCTGTGTCGGGTTTTTTCCGGTGCTCTGGCTTTTTGGATCAGCTTGGGCCAAACTGTTAAATGGAGAACCCTTCATATTTAACTTTTTCCTGATATGTAGTTGATATAATAGGCTTTTAAATACATCTACGGACTGATCATATATCGGCTCACAAATCGTCTGATTACCGCCATGGGCTGATGTAATAAGGGCTCTGTTGGTCTTACTAAATACCAGTACAGGCCAATGTAATCAATTCTTTTGATCCGTCTGTATACCACCATGGGTTGATTACATTAGTTTGCAAAAGCTGTCCGAATACCGCCACATGCCGATAACATCATTTCACAAAAGCTGTCCTAATACTGCTGCGGGCCTGTGTAATTTGTGGCCTTTTGGTCTCACTGGATAGCGCAACCAGCCGATATATTGGCTCTTTAGGTTTGTCTGTTTGCTGCTACTGTTCAGTTACATTGGCTCGCAAAACCTGCCTGGTATTCATGGTGCTAGCCACAGGCCAGTATAACAGGCTCTTTTGGTCTGACTGAATACCGCTACAGCCCGATTACATCGGCTCTTAATAGTTGTCTGAACAACGCCATAGGGCAAATACGTCGGCTTGTAAAAGTCGTACTGCTAAGGGCAATGTTATCGGCTCTTTTGATCCGTCCAAATACCACTACAAGCTGATTACATCGGCTCTCAAAAGGTGATTGAATACCGCCATGGACCAATGTAATTGGTACTGTTGGTTTGTCTTTGTCGTAATAAACCATGAACTGATAGAATTTGCTTTCAGAATATAAATTATTTCTTTAATTTTTCTTAACTTTTAAATTGTATTTACTTTTGGAAATAAAGTGAACTGTTCTACCATTTATTACAATATATTTACATTTTATTATTGTTTTATGGTCGTGGTTTATTATGGCTAAACCATATGTCAGAAATTTTTTTTTTTTTTAAATGCCTGCCATTCTATATACTATACATTTTCCCACACTAGTCATATAGTCATATGACTAGATGCCTATATGGACAAGCTGGCCCTGTACAAGAATACTTATAGTCATAGTATTTCTGAAATTATTTCACAGTATCTTGGTACATTTTTCATATTATGGAAGCTTTATTCGACTTTTTTTTAATTTGGTAGTATTTAAATTTAATACCTAGCCTACTTTATCGATTATCCAATTTACTGTAGTAAAATGTTTTCAGTTAAGCAAGTTTTTTAGACATATTTCTGATTTTAGCCCATCTTTTATCCGGATGAGAGTGGAAATGTCAAGTTGAATGTCGAAGAAAAGAAAACAAAGCCCCGAAACCCTAGTGATGGCGGTCGTATTGGATCGGGTGGTGATGGTAGAGGAGCAAGAACATCTACTATGATACGAGGTGGTGGGATGTCGCATCGTGGAGGGGCTCGTGGTGGTTTTATGCGAGGAGGTGCTGATGGTGTTAGGGGAGGGATGCGATCAGGACCTGGACCCACTTATCAACGTGGCCCACGCTAACCAAAACTAACTTTATTAAAACAGTGGACTTCTAAGAAATGACTGGCATTTCAAATGGGTGTTTTATTTTCCCATATAAATAATTCATTTTTTTAATTTTTATTTAAATCCATTTATTTTTTTTTTATAAATATTTATTTTGTTGAATATGCTTTGTTGTGAGAACGTTTAAATCAGTTTTGCATTGTTGTGGAAAAATTCATTCCAGTGCAATTATTGTTAAAAGAACTCTGTGCGTCAGAAGTGTCCGCAACCTCGCGACTCGATAGACTTAACCTACGCTTTTTACAAATGTTAATATGATGCTCAAAACTAAATAGCCTTTTATATACCCTATTATTGTTTTAGCAAGTACAAAAAGCCAATAAGAAACTGGCTGGAAATGAAAATATTACTCTTAAGGACGGTGCATTTGTATGAAAACAATGTTCAGTTGCAATTGATTGTTAGTAATTTCTATAAGATACATAGTTAGATAATATCAGCCATTTTATTATTAATCTTTGAAATTGCAAGTCATTAAAATCAGTATCATGTTTTCAGAAACATTGCAGTTTAAAAAAACCATCGCAGTAAAGGTTTTTCTCATTGAAATACCTTAATATTTCTTTTTTAATTAATAGAAAACTGTCATGAGTTTTTTTCATAAATAACCTTAATAACATTCATAGTTCAAAGCTTTTTAGCAGTTTTTTTCTAAATAAAAAAAAATTGATAGAAAATAATTGCAAGTTTCATTGATTGTAGACAGATGATTTTGCATGACTGATTCAATTATGTTCATGTACTGAAATCAATTATCTTTTCATTTGCTGGTTTTCATAATTGTTTTTGTCACCTACACTGTTTATTTGTCTTTGTACCTTTTTTTAACAATATTTGTGAAACAATATACTTCACAATTTACAATATACTGCAAGAATTTATAGTATATGGAAAAAAATTTTAAATTTTGGAGTGATCTGTTAGATTGTTTTGTTTAAGATTGCTTGTAAATACTGTTAAAAATAGAATTGATAATTAATAAAATTAATGTATCATTAATGTATATACGAATAGCAATTTAAAAAAAACTGCATTTTTTGTTGACATATTATTATCAGATAACACAAGAATATCGAACTTTAAAAGTTAAATCTGTTTTTTCTTTTAATGATAAATTCTTGTGTCAATATTTTGTTAAATTCTTTAAAGAATTAAATTTCTGTAATATTTTATTTTAATAATTGAGCTATTTGACGTTTTATTCAGAAAATTTGGAAAAAATTAAATATTTCATTAATTTATTTAACCACTAAATTGCATTCTTTAAATATAATTTTTGCTAATTAATACTTAACACAGGAATGACATCAGCTGGTAATATTGGGGAGGAGAGGAGGTGAAGCCCAAAACAGGCAAAGCAATATTTCAATTTAAAACGAAAATATCTTCACCTCTTGTTTCCTAGAATAACATGTTTTAGATTTTTAATATTTATTTAAATTATCTGTGATCGCAAGAAGGATTGATTTATTTTCATTTTCATCTGAAATATTGATAGATGTTAGTGTGCTGTGTGACTGAAGAAACTGTGCTTACTGTAGTTTCGTTAACTTTGTATTTAAATTAAACAGGTATTTTCAATTTGTTTTTAATTTACAAAAGTTGTAAAATACAATATTCCAGCTTTTTCATAAACATGTTAGGTTTTCATATATTATTTGACCACCTAATCTAATTTTCCAATATCCTTTCACCTTATAAATGTTATATCTTTATTCAATTTAATAAATATTACATTGGAATCAAAATTAAAAATTACGAATTTTAAAAAACTGAGTACAGTCAACACTCAAATATCTGTAAAATTTGGTGACTTGTATATGATAGATAACAATAATTTGCTAATATTGAGTGGAATGTAAGATCAGTGAAACTATTGGGGTTATATAAACCATCTATTTACAGAATTGCAATACAACTTGATTTATAAAAAAATACAGTGCCAGATTAAATTCACGCAGCCTACCAAAAATGGACTTCACATTTAAGAATAGTGAAGTTATAGACATTCTACTGTACATTATTGATTTGAGACTGACAATGACATTAAGCGCTTCAATGTAATCTTTCAAGATGCATTATGGAGAAAACTGATGGAATAAGTATAGACATTTTTACATCCAGACTTCCTGCCTAATCACACAATCCTTTTGACTTGCATGTTATATAAACATCATGTACTAGTTTTAAAATATATTGTGTCTATTTTATATGTGCAAAAAACAGCTTTTTACATGTATTAAAAATAAAATAATATTTTGTTTTAGAAAGACTGTCAAATGTTCACAAAAAATTTAAACAAAAATTGATATTGGATGATCAGGAGTATACATTTTAATAGTGTATATTAAAGTAAAAACCAAACCATAGTAATAACCATTTGATTAACAAACTGTATGACAGGTTTTAAATTATAAATTACTGTACATCAAAATTAGTTTTTGTATTTATTTCATTTTAGAAGTTTATGATTTTTTAGTGTACAGTAACTCTTGATTATCCACAGTAATAGCTAGTGCGATTTTCATGGATAGTAGGCCAATACCAAGAGAAATTCATAATGACAAAGTTAATCCTTAGAATAAACGCTTTTATTTTTAGTATTTTGTGAAATTTATAGTAGAAATGATCATTAAAATTATAACCATTAACTTTTTTTAAACTTGTTTACAATTATGTACTACAGTAACTGTTTTATGGGGAGAGGAAATGAGTGATTACAGCTCTCAGTCTGTTTACGTAATTTATATCTGTTTATACGTTACGCAGAAGTTCACTACAGAGCTGGTGCGCAGACAGTAGAAGACACTATCAATATACAAAATGCAGCACTGTAATGTACATTTTCTGTATCAAACCTTTTTTAAAATAATGTGTACAATATACTTTAACATAATAATTTAACAATTCTTTATTTTATCGTGTAGGAGATATTGTGTACTATACTTATTTTTATTGTGTAATTTTCTGCTTCTGAAACCTTTTACGGGAGTTTACTGTACTTAATTTGTGTGTGAAATTCAAAAATATATCTAACAATTTTCAATCATTGGAAAAGTTGAAAATACCTTTTTGCCACTTATTGAAAGTTCACAAGTTTTATGCCATTTGATGTCCGACTGCAAAAACACGACATTTTTTGCTCATTTTTGTGTAAGCTATTTTAGCCGTTTAATAACTTTAATAACTCACAAATATCTTCACACTAACTAACAAAAATTGTTTGATGTAACAATGTGTTGTGATGTTCTTACTATTAGGAAAACAGGGATAACACTGCATGCCTAGACATGTCACATTCATGTTTGTATTAAATGACTAGCTGTTTGTAAATATTGTCCTATCTTCCACCTAGGTGTTGACATAACTGTATGTGTTTGTTTGAGAAGATGACTTAAGAAAAAAAGGTGAAATTTTATTGACTTAGTTTTTTAATGTTTTTGCTGTCATATAGCATTAAATTAGCTTAAATCTGATCAACACTGTTCACACTTTTAACTTTTTTTAGAGTTTTGTATAAATTACAGAAAAGTCTTGAAAAGAATTATAAATTGGATATTCATGAATTATTTTTTAGCAGTGTTGTTTGAAGTTAAATAGTTATAAGAACTGTATCTTCTTTATAGGGAAAAACAGTTAAAAGGCTTCCTTCCTTAATATCTAACTAAATTATGAATTCATTTACATTTTTCACAATTTCATTGTAATAATTCATTAAAACAAATTAAAAATAATCATTAAAATTTGCTAATTGAAGAGATGCTCTTATTTAATATTTAGTTAAAAATCTATGCAATGTTTTTCCATCGTAAAGTATTGAATTCATAGTTTTTGTTGTATATTAGGTAGAAACTTTATGATAGTAAAACCTTGGTAATCCGAACTCAGTATAGGCATAAATAATCTTTACAACAGTAGCAGAAAAATTTGCACTGAGCTTCTTTGTCCAGTAGGTGTAGCCTGGGTTTTGTTCAGAATATCTGAATATGCTGTCGTAAGTAATCATTACACAACTGAAAATAGTAGAAGATATTCAAAATATATTCATATTATTTATTTATTATTCATAGAAATAACGTGATAAAAAAGTGAACTTTTTGAATGGTATTCTTCAAAGCAGGGTTATATATTATTACAAAGTCCCATCTTAACATTCACTCTATCAGTATATGCTCAAATCAAATATAACTTTTTTTGACTTAAGTTTGCATATTTAAAACACCTTTTTGTAATTTTAATTCTGTCAGGGTACAGAATTACTGTTTCGTTGAAGTACTGTGCTGTTAAACACAATGTTGCTTTATGCTGATAAAGGCAGTGATAAAGTCCTATCTTCTTTCAAGGATATATATAATGCATCACAAAGATTAGTGTAGTCAGCTGCAACATAAAATCTAGAAGTGATGTTTTCGTATAAATATTGAGCGAGATATTCTATGAATACTATTGCCCCACTTATGCTTTCTAATCACTAAACAATGCCTCTTTATTCTTGATATTCTCAGAACTGTGCTAATCATTAATTTCCAAGAATGATAGAATAATGTTCTAATGTGTTAAATAAGATCAGTTTATCATTTTATGGCACTTTATTTTGTAGATCTGTTGCTATTTGTAAATCCTATTTAAAAACAATAGGTACAGTTAACAGTGTTAATTGTCCATATTCAGATTTCATAACTCCAGGTATCAATTAGTTTGCATTATCAAGGTTCCACTATAGTTATTTATGTATAATGATAATTCTAAATAAATTTTGGCATATTTGTTTCATGTTTATAAATTTTGTTTTTTTAAAGAAATTGTTTAGGTATCTTGTTCGTTTTAAAAATAAACACTTATAAATTTCCAGGCAGTTTTAATATGTATACACAAACGATTAAATTTGCTTAAGCTTATTTTCCATCCTTGTAAAATTATCTCTGCTTTTAATTATAGAAGACATTAAAGTTTTAAACAACTTTTGGGATTAACAATTTGATTAGCATTAGTAATCAAAAGTAAATCAATTTAGTATTAGAAACTATACATAATTATATACAGTATACTACCTAGTCAATTAAACCTCTCACAACAAACTACGCTGTTTTTGTTCTTTGCAAATCTGTTGGGAAAATTGTTAACAGTATTTAAATCCCCAGTATATTTAGGACTGAAGTTTGTTGCTTTGTGATCTCTAATTTTTCTAGAAAAAAATAAGTTGTGTAAGGGGGGGAGTAACCAATTTGTAATGTATACTTTATTTTTTTCACAAACATATTTGATTGTTTGAACTGTTTAGAAATAAATAGAACATAACCTAATGAATAAGCAGGGAAAAGTAAAGTATCTTCTCGTTTTCTATTAGACTTATGTATGCAAGTGACTTAACTGATGTTTAAATATATTATATATATTTTATGTTGTAAATTACTTTTGTAAATCTACATTAGTATTTAAGATCCCCTTTTTTCTGCAAGTGAAAAGAGAAGTTAGTGATTTATATTTAAATTGAAATACATATTAATATTAACAGTTTGTAACTCTATTGTGTCCGAGTTTATTTGTGTATAACTTGTATATTTGTTAATCCTATACCTTTTCTGTCCTTTCCAATATTTTGAAGGTAAATTATAAGCTTCAATGAAGAAATACCGAGCTTAAAGCCAACATTAATAATTTCTAAATTAACAAATAAATATTGTATAAGTCTAATTAAAATATGTATTATAATAAGAACAACAATAGTGGCACACACCTGTCCTGTAATGCGATTGAAACAATTCGGTAATTTATTTTTTTTATCTTGCACTTTTTTAAAATTATATTGAGAATACAAAATTTAACACAGATTACATTGATGAAAACATATTTTCAAAATTTATGTGACTATCGCTATCAAAATTTATGTGATTAAAATTTGAAGTGACTATCGCTTTGCTATTGTAAATGAATTTTGCTGGGTGACTAACTTGTTGGAAGTTATTACCGAAACAGATTTTTGACGTGTTTGAATCAAATCGTACAAAATCGAGTAGATTTTTGTACCAAATTCCAACAAAAGTTGTTTAGGGGTCAGGATTCATTTTAAGCTCCCAGGTTGGTGATGGCTAAATCTACAAATTATTAAGAAAAATTAGCCACATTTTTTATGGTAACAATATGCAAATGTCACTAAATTATAATGTACTTTTTTTTTGGTTGGGCTATTTGATGCCTTTCTTTTCTTTTGTTCAATTTGGTTGGTGAGCAGTAGGAATGAAGTGGCAAACATTCTGGTTGGCATTTAACAAACACGCTCTAGCCTGATTGTACTTTAAGAATCACGCGAAAGTGTAGCCTACAGATCCTTAGTTTATACAGTAATAGAACAGTTCAGTTTCCATTATTACACAATTCTGTAATTTAAAATGACACTTATGAACTTAACTTGAATATAGTTTTCCTAAACATTTAGATCATTCTTAATTTAGATTATAGCAAAACCATTCATTAGATTTTTCAATTATGGAATACACTACTGATATAGTTATTACTAAATCCTATATCGCTCTTGTGGTCCTTGGAATCAATACGGAAGAGTGCTGGAATGAATGAGGAACCAAGAACTGGTATAGTTGTAGAGTGCATACAGTAACATTTCTAAACTAAGGCTATGAAATTTAATAGTACAATTTATGAATACCAAAGTGTTTACTAAGGCTACGAAATTTATACTACCCTCTAAGGTTTTTGCCTTTATTCACTAGAAAAGAGGTCGGCGAAGTCTCTCCTCTAATATCCCTTGGATTTTGTGCATTCAGATACATCACTTGTAGTACAGGAGATGTTGAAAAAACTCAAAATTTAAGAGAATTTAAGTTTAGTTGCTACTGTATTGTAAATAAAAAAACTTACATAAGTTTAATTTCAATGCACAATTTTCATTTAGGCAGATAATGCTTTTAGAAAAAAAAATTACAGTGTCTAAAGACAAAAGACTACTTACAATTTTTATTTAGATTTTCTTATAATTAATTAAATTAAAAGTTGGCCAACTGCTATGTATAGCCTTTTACAAAATGAATTTAAATTCATTTAATAGCAAGTCAAGTAATTTAAATATAAAATTTAGTTAACTTAGATTGAATCAGGTTTTCATTTTAAATATGTTTCTTGGGGACAATTTGGCCTAAAAATTGATGTCACACCTCCCAATTGTTTAATTAATCAACCTTAAGGGCTCCAAACATGAACAAGTTTACATATGTGAAATATATTCTAAGCTCAAGTACCCTGCAGTCACTAAAGGATCTTTAACTTTGCAATTTTATCAAAATCACTGTGAAAGTTGTTGAAGTTATTTTAAACACTATTTTGTTTAAATTTTCTGCACTATATATATAAAGCTTAAGTTTTTTTTAAAGAAAACTTCAAAAGGCAGATTCTGAACAAGAGTTGGCTATGAGTTTCATAGTGATTTAAAACGTGCAAACTTTCTTTCTGCAGTCACTGTAGAACCAGTGATTCTGCTCATTGCCAAGATATATCAAATATTTTATTTAGGCTCACATTATTTAAACTGCAATTTGTAAAACAGTTTGATATAACACATTTAATTACTTTGGAAAGCAATTCTTTAAAATGAAAAACGTCTATAGATAAGTATTAAAGTTTGTTACAATATAACTTGCTCAAACAGGGATTTTTACAGTTATGTTACTAAATTTTTATGCAATGTGCAGTCAGTAATGTTATTATTTATAATTTGTACAGTATACACAAATCCATTTACTGCTATGCAACCTCCTATGCTAGTTAACCTGGTGACACTCAGTTTAAACTGGATGGTTTTCATTCTCAGCTAAGATAAGAGTACTTTGCGAGTCGATCTGACAAGAAAGTAGTCAAACTGTTAAGAATGTTCAAGGAGATAAGTTGGTATGTGGTAGTGAGGGGACTGGTCTGGTTTATGGCTTAGATTTAATTGTGTAACCAGTTTTACACATCTAAGAAGTTATTACCATCATAATCACCATTAAAATTGCATAAATAAGCATTTAAAATTTCACTGAAAATATAAACATGAACTTGGCATTATAAGAATCATTATTTTGTATTATAAATCAAATTTATTGGACCGATATTTTTAAAGAACGACTTGATTTTTCTGATGATTAGGATTATATACCTATTCTTCCCGTCAGTGGTCTATCAACTCACCTCATAAAGGCTTCCGCGGTTTCGAAACTATAGTTTCATCTTCAGGCCATACAAAATGTTAAATCCCTCTGTCGAGGTTGTCACAAAGTCAAACAAAACATTAAAACAACTCACAAACACTAAGCACAATTACACATTTAAAATATTCATTATGAAATTCAGCTTGGCCAAGCTACACACGTGACTCGTACGTCGTTACATTCCGGACTCACGTTGATTTTTCTGTGTTATGAACTTGTTCATATGATAATTAAATTTTTGTGGGATTGAAGGATTTTAGTTCAAAACTGTTAATACTTACAGTGTTAACAGTATATATCAAAAACATGTTTTAGACATCAGATCAATGGTTTTGGGTCTGGATCTTGCTGAAATAGCTGCTCTTAACATTTATTTAAAAAAAAAATTGCTAAAAGGCAATGTTAAATGCAATGATTTTGGCTTTATTTAGTGTAGCATAGTATTATAACTTTGAAAGTAATGATTAAGATTTTAGACATCTGTTTCTAATTATGACTGATGTTATGTTCATTTTGTTTCATGTTTGCAGTAATAAAAATGAGGCATGGGTATCAGTATGAAGCTATAAACAGTTTAATGTTTACATTGTGTACGAGGTGTATTCACAAAGTAATGAGAATTTTTACATTTTGCTGGCTTGGAGAGTCCGATTGTCAAACATTTTTTCTTATTATGTTGGTATACATGCCCTTGAAGCATAAAACTTTCAGCTGTTTTCATTGTTGACTTTGTGACAGCCACTAAGATTAGACGTGTTTTTATGAGCTCGGCGATTTTCCTTTGTTAAAAGAAATGGATCAAAGAATTTGTATCAAATTTTGCATAATAAATGGAATAAAGTGTAACAAAGTGTGTGAAATGTTAACAAAGGCCTATGGTGAGTCTGCTATGAGTAAAGCTAGAGTTTACGAGTGGTATACGCATTTCCAAGAAGGCCGTGAAGACGAAGATGACGAACGCCCTGGATGCCCCAGCACATCAACAACCAATGAAAACGTGGAAAAAGTGAAAGAAATGGTTATGAACAATCGCCGAATCACAATTAGAGAGATTGCTGATGATGTTGGCATATCGATTGGATCATGTCATGCCATTGTTTCCAATGTTTTGTGTATGAAACGTGTGGCAGTAAAATTCATTCCAAAATCGTTGAATTTTGAACAAGAACAGCAGTGAATGGAAGTTGCTCAGGAGTCACTAAATGAAGTCAACGACAATACAGAATTACTGAAACGTATTATAACAGGTGACGAAACATGGGTTTACGGATATGACGTCGAAAATAAAGCTCAATCATTTCAGTGGAGGCATTCTGGCTCAGCAAGACCTAAAAAGGCTCGACAAGTGCGGTCAAACATGAAGGTTATGCTAACTGTGTTCTTCGATATTAATGGCATAGTGCATCATGAATTCCTGCCACCAGGTGAAACGGTCAATAAGGAGTACTACCTACAAGTTCAACGCCGTTTGTGTGAAGCAATCCGAAAAAAACGCTTGGATTTGTGGAAAAACAATTCAGGCTTTTGCACAATGATAATGCACCAGCTCACATTTCATTGCTTGTTCGTGAATTTTTGGTCAAAAACAGTACTGTAACGATGCCCCAGCCTCCATATATGGCAGACATGGCTCCGTGTGACTTTTTCCTATTTCCATAAATAAAGAGAACCTTAAAGAGCCATCGTTTTACAGCTGTAGATAACATTAAAAGCGCATCACTGAAAAAACTAAAGGCAATCTCAAAGATCGAGTTTGAGAAGTGTTTCGAGGATTGGAATAAGCGCTGGCACAAGTGCATAATTTCCAATGGGGACTATTTTGAAGGCGACAACATCAATGTAGAAGAATAAATAAATATTTTGTTCAAAAAATTAAAATTCTAGTTATTTTCTCAACACACCTCGTATATGGAATTTTGATGGATTAATTCAAAACAAGAAATGATCACAGAATTTATTATTATAAATTATTAATAGAAATTACAGTAAGACCTTATGGAATCAAATATTTTTAACAAAATTATTTGTAATAATTATTAATTTGCAAATTGGACTTCAATAACAAAAGTCCTAATTTCCATAGGATTCAATGAAATATTTGGTATATCATTTGAGGAGTATTTTTTTGGTGTAATATTATCTTGCACATCATTAGATTCTTTCTTCCAAACAAGTCTTGACATTTCTTCAATCCATTGGTTACTTCCAAGATTTGATTCTTTTATAGATTTTATAGTAAAGGGTCTAAAAATATCCTGAAAATAAAAAAAATAAATAAAATTTATAAACTATAAACCTTTAACCATACTATTCTGCTTATAAAATGAACATGAGTGTTTCATACGCCAAGTTAAACTCGACTTTGGTGGTTTAAAAAAATATAGAAAGCTATGGTTTTTCTATATAAAAATAAAGAAAAACAGGTTCAATATATAAACCTGTTAAAATAAAATATAAATGTTAAAGAATAAAAAAAATGTTTTACAAAAAAAATGTTTTGATCTCTTAACCCTTCGTGAGCTTATGACAGATATATCAGCATACTAGTTTTTTACGAGTGGTAAGCAGATATATCAGCCTATTCTAGCTGTGCGAGTGGTTAATGGATATACTTGCATCAGTACAGAACAATTTTAGGCTAATGTAGGAAACTCTCTGTTATTATTGTTACTGAGCAACATGTAAGCCCTTCCCACTTCTGACTTCTATCTCGAATGTCATTCCCAGCTTGTCCCATGCTGACAGCTACTATTTGATGTATGTCTACATTCTTTGTGTGCTTTTTGTCCTACATTCACATTGTTTTTGCTGTTTACATGCTAATCTCACATCAGTTGAAGTTTAGTTAGCAGTTGAGATGGTTAAATTGATGTAGGATGGTTGTATGAATATGAAGTGGATGTAAATGAGCCTAAAAGTGACAGGGAGTGGGATACTGACATGGACAATGACTCCAGATTGCATGGCCAGAGGGGAGACAAGTGGAATAATGGAAGATAAGAAGAGTGAAAGGATATTTTACATGATGACAATGGGTCTGTTAGTATTGAAAATTTCCAATAATAATATTGGCACTGTTTCACCAATATTTTGATTTTGATATAAATATATTGATATATATATATATATATCAATATATTTATTGATTTTGATATATATAAAATATATAGATTTTATTTTGACTAAAATCTAGTCCAATTCAGTATTTTTCGCTATTTTTTTTTTAATGAAGATTTACTAAACTTAATTTCTAAAGAAGCAAGTAAGTATGGCAAGGGGAAAAATCTGCTACACAAAGATATAAAAGCTGGATCAACCCATGGGCAGATAAGTCTGTTAGTGATCTCAAGGCTTTGTTAGGCGTTATCCTAAACTTGGGTATAAATTTAAAATTGGACATAACTGACTATTTTAAACAAAAATGGGCTTGCCAAATGCCATTTTTTGGGAATGTTTTTTCCAAAGACAGGTTTCTGTTATTGTTTTGGAACCTACATTTTAGTAGTGAAGAAGGTCAGAAGCATGATAAAAAGATTAGAAGTACTTTGAATTATTCAAGAAAATTTTTTCTGTTTTACAACACAAGTTCCAAAATTTCTGTTAATGAAAGTACTATATTATTACTTAAAGGCCATGCTATATTAAAGGTATACAATTCAAACAAGCTCTCAAAATCTGGTTTGAAAGTTTTTGTTTTGTCTTGTCAGTGCCACAGGCTATGTTTCTGATTTATTCCCTATTTTGGGAGAAAAAGGTAAAATGTGTAATACTGAAAATACCAATTGTGCTAATCTGTGAGTCTAATAAAGGACCCCAACTGGTCATCATGTTTATGTTGACTGATACTATAACAGCAGCAATTAAGTTGTTGAAAATATGTTCATTATTGACACTATGATGCAGAATCGAAAACAGATGCCCAGAATTAGATTAAAAAATATGAAACGTTGGGACCTAAAATTATACAGTCTTTGCAGACTAAAGGGAGACTTTGCAGTTTTGTGTTGAGAGGAAAAGAGACCTGTTATGGTTCTTAGCACAAAACAGAAGGCAAATCGAAGACATGACTCTAGTAGCAGCTGTCTCCTATTGTACCACCAACCTTCAAGCCTAACATAATTGATTTTATGAAAAACATGGGAGGGTTGACAGAGCCGACCACTATATTTCAAATTATCAATTTATGTGGCGTACAAGAAGTGGTATAGAAAGCTATATTTTTGGCTGTTGGAAGTTACCACAGTAAACACCTATATTCTGTTCACAGATCTTCAAAAACAATTTGATAAAACCTTGATGCATTTCAGGATAAAACTCAAGAACTTGTTACAGAGAATTTTGTTCAAACACAGACCCATTTGAACAGGAGGCCTGGACAACCAGCAAATGGAACTCTGATGAAAAGGCTGGA
Organism: Callitettix versicolor; assembly: GCA_022606455.1. Classification (NCBI taxonomy): domain Eukaryota; kingdom Metazoa; phylum Arthropoda; class Insecta; order Hemiptera; family Cercopidae; genus Callitettix; species Callitettix versicolor. Next base: position 37,837,873 of record CM040183.1, on the reverse strand, counting down.
TGGGAAACTACATCTAAAGGGAAAGGCTGTAAAGGGATATTTCAGGTGTGTATTTACTACTGCAAAAAACTTGTAACGAGAAACAACAAATTATCTTCATCCAGATACATGCTTTGAAGCATACCACACATTGAATGATTTTACATAACTATCACTTGTAATATTTTGTTTATTTTTAATGTATAATAAAAATAAACAGGTTTGTTATGCATTTTGGTTTTATTTCATCTGAATTCCATTTTATAGCATACAAATTGCAGAGGTAAATTACTGAATTAAAAAAATTGATAATGATAAAATAGGGTTTCTTGTAAACATTTAAAGTAAAAATTACAAAATATTAATAAAATAATGAATATAAATCATTCTTAAAAATGGAATTTGTTTTTTTTTAATGAAAAATGAATAAAGGTGGCTAATGATAAATTATTCACAAGTATATGTTCACTCTGAGAGCTAATGACGAATACATCAGCACAAAACGTTTTTGAAATATTAAAAAAATATATTTAAAATAAAATTCAATTTTCCATCTGTTTTCAACTTTTAGTAAAATACATCCTTAAAATGAGTAATATTTGTTTGACATTTTGCAATTTTTAATTGCGCAATTACAGTTATGAATCTCAGTTCGCAAAGGGTTTACATACCCCCCTAATTCTCTACAGTGGTATATAACTTGTATTCTAGGTAGGATTACATTAATAACATACCTCAATATTAAACGTAACTGACCGACTACACTGGCAGCTGTCATCCTTCTCTGCAATATGTTCAAATCTAATCAGGAAACTATTTCCCTTCCACGGTTCTAAAGTCAAAATATGTACACAATCTGGAAGCACATTCTTCAGTGCAGAATACTGAAACACATATTTGAAGTTCAATTTTATTTGGTATTTTAACAAATCTGTTTATGTTATCTGATTTGATATTAAACATTTTTAATTGAAGTATGGTATCTGTATTTATTATATAAAACAACATTTAAAAATTTGTTGTTAAGAGTTCAGCACTTAAAGAAATATTGAATTTACAAATATCTGTATATTAAAAATGGTAAATAGAAATTTAGCGATCAAAAAATGAATTTCTTAAAAGTATGAAACTTAATTAAATGGTGGATTCTGCCAATTACAACAAATGCTGCATTATTGGCAGCAGCTGAGAAGAAAAAATCGCGGCACATTATGTTATTGGAAAATTCTCATTACTATAAATAATTCAGTAATAAAAGAGCAGTCTTTTTGAAGTATTTGCTGTAATACTTTGTAAAAAATAAGCTTAATCAGTGGTGTAATTTGGTCAAAACTGCCCTGTAGTAGTTGGCACCTTCTGAAATTGGTGAACCAGGATCTTTTTTTAATACAATCAAATTTCAAAATACTGTACAACAAAACATTATTTTTCACAGTGTGAGCCTATGCACCTCCTCAAACTGGTGAACCAGTATCTTCCATACAGTCAAATTTAAAAATACTGTATAATAAAACATTACTTTTCATAAGGTGAGCTGTCCAAAGTATATTTAAAACAAGACAAAAGGTTATAAATTTGTGTTAGTAATAATGTTATACTGCAGTACTGTTGTATCTGTTATTTTTAAAAACATACCTCCATGTTGTAATTTCTCCTCCATTCATCATAGTTCTTTGTAGTAGGTGTAAAGAAAATCCAAGGAGACAATACTTTCTCTTGAATAAGACGACGATCTGTTAACGATTGATTTTTTGGGTCTCCAATCGTTACAAAGTGTGTACCCCTTACAACCAGCCCTGTCCCAAAGGCTTCTTCATTAAGGGATTCATTTACACCAAATGCATCATCATGCAGTGTGCGTCTATGAACCTAAATTATTTTTAAATAATTGTATGTCTCATTATTAAATAATTCAATAAAACAACTTAGTTACTGCAAATTACAAAAAAATTAATGGGTATATAGAGACTAAGTTCCTTTGAAGTGAATACTCGTTAATGACCCTGTTTACATTGGTATCTGGAATTGATTTTAAATGAGGATGATGACTTTTGTATTTCCCCCCTGATTTGTCAATTTTTCATTACCATTGAAGATGGTAATGGTACCACAAAATTTGCTGTACCGGGTGTAAAGAAGTATTCACTTGCTTTACTTGCAAGAAGTATTACTTGCGTGTGCACACACACACACACACACACACTTCCATCCATACAACTACTCTCATAATCTTTTCCTCTTTACATATTTTTTGTTATGTTACTCTATTAGATTTCACTGCACCATAAAATTTGTCATACTAGGGCATAAAGAAGTACTCACTTCAAACAATATTGTCACAATCATACTTCAATTAATAACAATTTTCAAATAAGTGAATAACTTATTCTAAATAACAGAAATTTATTTTTTCACTTGATTAAATTTTGTATGATGCATAAATAAAAATGTGTTTCTTCATTTTTCATCACAAATCTACACCTCCAATCAGTGGTGAGATATGGACTACCTTAACAACTAAATATAAAAACCTCCCCTTCACTCGGTTATAGCCTACAATTTACAGAAGAATCTGTGTGAACATATGGTGAGAGTGTGCACAGCATGCACTTACATGTAATTTCTGCTAAACATCAAAAACATTCATAATACACAGTTTTGGAAGCTTGTTTACATTTAATGGATTGGACTTATCTTAAATTATTCCTAAAGGTTGTGTGCGTCATAATATATGTAACAGTTTGAATGTTGTAAAAATTATTTATTTAAAATGTTTTTTGAAGTGACAAAATAATTCTAAATTAAAAGTTAACAAGTAATAACAATACAACTTCTTTAATGTTAAATTATTTGCTGCAATAATATAATATTAAACGAGAAATTTCTGTATGTATGTTTCTATGTTCAACGTATCATCAAAACGGCTCTAATGAATTTCACAAAACTTCATACATATGGGTTTTGAAGGGTGCAGTTTTGATCATGCTAGGTCTCATGCCCATAAAAAATTGCAAAACAGCGAATTTCTAGCCTTAAATTTATATGGAGTATATACCTATATAAATTATATCTGAAACCGGTTGCTGCCCATGGGTGAATTTTCAGGTAGAGAAGTTCATATTCCTAGAATTACGTTAGATTCAAGCAAAAGTAAACTTGGATGCATAATGCAAAGACATCAATTTCCCTTTAGGCAAGCTTTTGCTATGACAATACATAAGGCCCGAGGGCAGACATTTGTATCAGTTGAGGTATTCCTACTAAAGGCAGTTTTTATGCATGGAATGTTATACGTAGCCTTCTCCAAAGTTAAAATGCGAAATGGACTGAAAATTCTCTTGACCCCAGAAAACAATAGCCACACAATAAATGTTGTTCAGAAAGAAGTATTACAAGAACATTCGAATAATTATGTTCCGACAACAAATATTCAGATCGATGAAAATGTGGAGACTTGGAATTTCTCTGACAACTTTGAAAATTTTAATATTTGATCATTTGCATACTTATATAATGCTTTAAATATCAATATTTTTATATTAATGATTTATTGATTTTTATCAGAAGAGGCTATATTATACAATTTTTTAATACATGTTCATTTTTTACTGAACACATCCACATATATATGCGATTGTTTTGTAAATATTTTGTACATGTTATTTAATTTTATTATATTGAACATCATTTAACAAAATTTTGAACAAAAGATTTCAAAATATTTCAAACAATTTTCAAAAATAAACAACACGAGTAAAACTCGGTCACCCAGTGCTATTTAATTATAACAGCATTTGAAACATTATAGTATAAAAGTAAATTTCAACAATCACACAGCAGAGGACTATGTTGTTTCCTTCAATCTACATCATACATTAATAAAAGCCTTAGTAGCACTGAATGAAAGCAACTAAATAACTGCTTATTATTGGAAAGGTGAGATCTAGCATACTAAAATACGCATATATGTATAATTATGCAGAGGGGTTCATGTCTTGTGTCAGACCATTGTAATTAAAAAATTCTAGTTAAATTCAAGCATTAATTTTTTATTTGCTTTTATGAGTCTTTCTTGGCACTATTATTCTTAAATTGTGGCAATAAAATACCTCTTCTACAAGAAACTGAAAAATATATTTAAAATTTTATATTTATTTCCCAAATTTAAAACTGTTAACATTGCCTCTGTTCACAATGACCTGTATAAATGAATACTCTGCCATTGCCCTCAACAATTCTAGGAAATTCACTAAGAGATAGAATCAATCGTTCTTGGCAGGTTTATTCACAAGCCTGTGTTTGAGGTCAAAAACCTTGCTAGAAGTGACAGACACAAGCAGAATCTATTTTATGAGTCCATGTGTTCTGTTTCATTTGTGGAGGGGTAAAAATAAGTTACAGCGGTTTTCCAAATGATATGACCGAATGACCTTAGTATACTATTTACGATGATTTCATCAAAGATCTCTTAAAAGCTTTATATTTCACTTCTAAAATTCTGAACATTGTAGTTGCCTGCTTTAAGCGATTAAAATCAGGATTCTTTGACAGCTGAGCAAAAAGGCGGAATATTCATCCAAGTTTTCCATTAGAATCATTTGCATTAGATAATATGCAGGGTGTTCCAAGAGACTGGTAATGCACCAAAAAGTACTGACCTAAAATGCTAATACTAGAAAAGTTGGTTTATGTGCAAGCAGCATGTGTTCATAGTTTAAAAAAAAAATCTATACAAGGCCTATCTATTTCAGTGTGCCCACACAGCATTACACAAGTGTTTAAAGATGTATCCGTGCAGAGCTCGTGTTGTTTACACATTGTTCCAGAATATGATGTAAAACTTTGAAGTTTTCTGTCAGTGGTTCATGTCTTCTGTAATGCCTGATGGAGAAGAGCTCAGTGATTGATTTTGTTCTGAAAAAGCATGGTTTCATCTTGATTGATACGTAAATTTACAGAATTATCACATTTGGGCTGTGAATAATCAGCTATGCAACAAAAATTAGGTGTTTGGTGTGCAATGTCATGAAGTTGGATCTTCATAATATTTTTTCATGATACAATAAACACTATGAAATAGTTCGTGAATACCATTTCTGCAGATCAGCTAGAGTACAAGTGGTTTCAGCAAGACAATGCTACAGCCAACAACAACATGATTTTCTTGAAGTGATTTCAAAGGGATTGTGGCCTCCTCGGTCTCTTGATTTATTACCACCCAACATTCTTGTGGGGACATCTGAAGAATGCTACTTACAAAACTTATCCTCACACCATTTTCAAATAGCAAGGAGAAATCAAATGATTTGGTTTTGCAATTTTTCAACAAATATTATATATGATTTAAGAACATTCATCTTCATTTACAGTTGTGCGAAACGTAAAATGTAGCCTACTTTCAACAGTTTTTGCAACTAACTCACAGGATAAAGTAACTGTCTTACAAGGCTGCATCACTTTTTGAACACCATATAAAAAATCAAAATAACTTAAGAAAAAATAATGTTATCTGAAGTATTTTCTATGAATAATGTGCATTGTTAATGATGAATTGCTTGGTATTTTGATGTAATTAAATGATTCATAGAACTGAATTGCCACTTTATGAAAGACATAACATACTTACCATTAATTCCACCTCTCCATCATGTAGACTTGTACCACCTTGAGCACGATCTGTTATCACAGAAAATTGGGTAATGTTGTCTTTAATCATGATTCTAGTTGTAATGGGGTAATAGTTTCCTGCAACATTCTCTTCTAGTTCAACGTTAAAAGTTGGACGGTAATTACGAATTCTTTTAACCATTTCACGCCCATTAGAGTCTGTGTAGAATGTCTTATCAGAAGCTACTGACTGTAAATTAAAACGGCTCACTACTTCTCTTCCTATGTTGTCTCTAGAAAAGAAGCAAACATTTTGATAAGAATTAAAAATTTTCAAAATAATGAAAACTCATAAGACTATGAAATTATTAATTTTGACCTTCTATTATGTATCAATGATGGTGCACTAAACATAAAAAATAAGTAAGTATCTATACACATGCATTTTATAACAACATTGGTATCATTGACCAAATATTAACATTTGTAAAGAAAAAAGAATGAAAATATATTATAGAAAATGTTTACAATAAGAACATATGAAAATTAACATTACTCAATTTTTTCTAGATTATTCATATCATATTAAATGGGAAAAGTAACATGTTTATTAGTCAAGGTTCAGTTGTGATTGTACACTCTCTTTCTGCGAAGTGAGAAATCTCTACCAAACTGACCCGTCACTCTGTGTTATACGTCTATTTGTTAAACATTGCAACATTATTACAGATTTCCAAATTTCTTCAACCTACCCTACCTTTACATTGTGTTGCCTGTTAAAAGATAGCAAGCTATAAAAGTTGAGACATATCAGATCCTCAATTAGATACCTAATGTAAATATAAGTTGAATTGTGCAATATCAGTAAGATGATAAGCTAAATAGTTTTATCCTCAATCCTCAATCAGAAGGAACGATTGAGACGATCGACCAGTATGTTCTGGAGTGAGACTAAGCCTACTTCGCGCAAGGAAGTAATTAATTTAAATATTTTTTTCCTGTCACTACTTGTTTTTTTTAACTTTTAATGTGGCATATTAAAAAAAACAAGACAATTATAAATTTTTGAAAAGCAACAACTCTGATTTCTTTGGTCATCCTGAGCATTGTAACCTCGCACAGGCATTCTCATTGTCTTGGCCTGTTTAGGCCTGTTTATACCCCATTGTTTAATGGGGTATAAATTATATTAAAATTAAAGACAACGTGGTGCTCAACAAATGGTTCATTGAAATAAGATACAAAATTAGCTATGGCCCGCACCCCTTCTCCTCTAGCTAGCAAAAAAAGATTTATTATGGGAATGTAATAAAGTTATAACAAAATTCTCTCTTTAATTCTTTACAAATAATGGTTTGTTGAACCTCAGTCAACTAGCTGTGATGGTAGTCCAATCAAATGAATATTTATAACTTAGGTTTTTTTTGTGTACAAAAACCCACTGACAAATGTTTACTTTCCTGATTTCCTGGTAGAGTCTCGGTAGATGAATTTTTTTTGCACAGGGAAAAAATTGGGGGACTTGGCCAATTAGTGTTACATCTAACCATACACATCTAGACGTACAGTGTGTGTGGTACATCTAACCGTATAATAAAATGGAATAATTACAAATTGTTTTATAAAACTGTTTGAGATTTTGGAGAAATACTTAAAAATATACGGTTCAATATACTAAAAAGCAGCTAAATATAGTGTACAATGCACAATAAATAGGATTTTAGGTAATTACAAAATTGTCATATTGTGTATAAAATGATTTAATGAAATGGTTTCTTGTTAATGAAATTTTACATTAACCAATTTGATGAAATGGTTACATTATTGTTTGTAATAAATAAAACAAGTATACACAAATATAAAATACTTACTCAACAGGAATGGGTCCAATCTGCCAGTTAAATTCCATGTTATTAGCTCCCTTATAAACACGAATCACCTGACTTACCCAGTCATTGAACTTTAAATGTATTTCTTCAACTAGATGGCCTGAAAAGTAACTATTTAATTTATAATTCTATGTTTAAATTTTATCAAATAATACACATAATAAGTGATATACAGGGTTTGCGAATTCGCTTTAGATCACAGATAAAATTTATATTCTTCCAATTTAGTTTAACAAAAAAAGCCACAAACTCATATTTTTTCAACAAACTCATATTTGCCATTACCAAATTGTTAACTTAGTATATTTTACATTTAGGCTATATTTAAAGACAGTTACCATATCACTTTTGACTTTTTATAAAGTTCTTACAATAAATTTCTAATTATTCGAAGAAATGGGTAATATGGTAACCATAGATAAAAAAATTTGCTGATATTCCACAAAATAGTCAAAGGTCCACAAAATAAGAAAAGGTCACAAATCAATAAAAAAATGCCTTTGATTTCTATTTTCTTATTTAGATTATTCAATTTCTATTTAGAGTAGGAAATCTACACATACAACTATGACTTAACAAATTAAAGTTCTGAGCTACAATTTAAATTTATGAAAAATAATTTTTTTTTTGCAAATTGTCTTCTCTTTTTCATGTAGGGCCTACTTAAATGAACATCGACAAAGCAAATGTTTTATATTTGTCGAAATAACATTTTTTTAAATAAACTTAATTAATATCATACTGAAGTGATCAACATAATGCACACAAAAAAACTAGTAAGACAAATATAAAAAAAAAACAAACTGAAAAATGTAACTGACAGTGATAAATGAATAACACTGCAAAAAATGTGATCTTTCAACAATAATGAAAAGAAAGGTGATGGAAAGTACAGATAAATCGGCTGTGGATAATGTGCTCTTAATAACAAGAATTTACTGTAATGAGACAATACATATGCTTAGGTACTTCATTAGAATCAAAGTTAGGGATCCACATTGAAAATTATTGATCATAGCTATTAAATTATTATTAATAAACTAAGTTATGTTTTGTTACTAAGTTGAAGAATTCATTAAATTAATTATAGATACATTCTGAAAAAAGATTGAAAAGGTAACATAGTTAGAATTTGTAACATAACAAGCTACATGGATTTGTTCAAATTTTCTAGAAAAACCTCATCATAATTGTTGAGAAAATCAATTTAAAGAACAAATTTTAAATCATAGAAAAATATAAAAATAATGTACCTTTATATGCTTTAATTTTTGGTTGAGGATTGACCATTATAGGTTCACCGTAAGGTCTGAAAATGTAAGCTCCTGAAGAACGGTTGGAGAATTCTTCATTGTTACCAGCAAAGCTTGTGTAGTACCAGAAGCTCTGCTCTAACATACTGTTATCTGCTAGTTGAATATTATTTATTCTACCCCTAACTCCATCCACAGATATAACTCCTCCTCTCTAAAAATATTTCATAATTTATGTTTGTAATGAAAATATTAGTGTTATTTAATACAAAATGTATAAGTACAGGGTCTATGGTATTAAATATCAACAAATTTCAATGAATTTACAATTCAATGTCATGAATTTCAATGAATTTAAAATGTCAACAATTCAAGAACAAAGTTGAAATGCCCTTTAACTGTTAACACAATCTTCCTCTCAGGGGCTCACATATTGTGAATATGAATTTGGCAATCCCAAGGTGCTCTAGCTGGATTTAACCTTTCTTCATCTATCTGGTCTTGGATTAGATCCCTTTATCCCAATCCACAAATCTCCAAAACTAAGAAAATCCTGGAGAATTGGCAAAAGTGGACTTGGAGAGTAAAAATAACATAATGGGAGGAAACTGGGGGATCTAACTCCATAGAATCCACAAGCAGTGAATTACAACAGACTGTAAGGGTGCTAGGTGGACCTGCTAAATTTGCAGCGGAAAAAGTGAGAAATGAAGTTAAACATCTGAAATCAGTTAAGGCTACAGTCTACATCAAATCAGACAGATATTTGTAGGTGTGTAAACATTTATTGAGAGCTAAGGTTTCCAACGTAAAGGGTGTTTAATAAAGTTTTAAAAATTCAGCCCGGTTATTTTTTTGCCACACCTCATAGTACACCAAAACTGGAGAGCTGTCAGTCAGAAATATTAAAATCTTGAGTAGAAAGCAAATCAAGAGAACTGGAACTAATTACAGGGCACTGTGTTCTGCATGTACACATGAAGAGGATAGGAATATATGATGGTGAAACCATGTGTAAGTTATGCAGAAGATAAAATCTGTACACCACATGATCTATAATTGTGAGGCTCTTGCCAGCAGGATGCAGTGTTTGGCTTTCAGGACCAAACACACCCCCTAATGACTAGCTAAAACTTATTGAGAGCAGCAGTATACTGAACTGAAATACAAGAGTCCTAATTACACAATAAGTACCAGCAGGATGCAAAGTGTGTTTGGCTTTCAGGACCAAACACATCCCCTAATGACTAGCTAAAACTTATTGAGAGCAACAGTATACTGAATTGAAATACAAGAGTCCTAGTTACACAATAGGTCCCAGCAGGATGCAAAGTGTGTTTGGCTTTCAGGACCAAACACACCCCTTAATGACTAGCTAAAACTTATTGAGAGCAGCAGTATACTGAACTGAAATACAAGAGTCCTAATTACACAATAGGTCCCAGCAGGATGCAAAGTGTGTTTGGCTTTCAGGACCAAACACATCCCCTAATGACTAGCTAAAACTTATTGAGAGCAACAGTATACTGAACTGAAATACAAGAGTCCTAGTTACACAATAGGTCCCAGCAGGATGCAAAGTGTGTTTGGCTTTCAGGACCAAACACACCCCCTAATGACTAGCTAAAACTTATTGAGAGCAGCAGTATACTGAACTGAAACACAAGAGTCCTATTTACACAATAGGTCCCAGCAGGATGCAAAGTGTGTTTGGCTTTCAGGACCAAACACACCCCCTAATGACTAGCTAAAACTTATTGAGAGCAGCAGTATACTGAACTGAAACACAAGAGTCCTAGTTACACAATAGGTCCCAGCAGGATGCAAAGTGTGTTTGGCTTTCAGGACCAAACACACCCCCTAATGACTAGCTAAAACTTATTGAGAGCAGCAGTATACTGAACTGAAATACAAGAGTCCTAGTTACACAATAGGTCCCAGAAGGATGCAAAGTGTGTTTGGCTTTCAGGACCAAACACACCACTTAATGACTAGCTAAAACTTATTGAGAGCAGCAGTATACTGAACTGAAATACAAGAGTCCTAGTTACACAATAGGTCCCAGCAGGATACAAAGTGTGTTTGGCTTTCAGGACCAAACACACCCCTTAATGACTAGCTAAAACTTATTGAGAGCAGCAGTATACTGAACTGAAACACAAGAGTCCTATTTACACAATAGGTCCCAGCAGGATGCAAAGTGTGTTTGGCTTTCAGGACCAAACACATCCCCTAATGACTAGCTAAAACTTATTGAGAGCAGCAGTATACTGAACTGAAATACAAGAGTCCTAGTTACACAATAGGTCCTTTGATCACAGTTCCAGAAGCTACCAAAACCCTTAACCTCAAAAACTACATCTTAGGACTGTATAAAAAATATCTAAGAATATTCTTTTGCGCACACAAAACACCACATATATGCAGTGTGAAATAAACTAATGTTACTTTAACTACTAACATTATCTTAAATGTTAAATCGGCAGATTAGCACTAACTTGACTAGAGGATAGCTTAATAATAGTATTTTAAAAAACATCCTAAATGGCACATTTAAAAATGTTTAAACAGGACTCTGTACAGTATTACATTTTTCAAATATAGCATTGTTAATACACTGCAAAACCTTACAAGATCTTCAAACAATTTATTTTTTACTTACTTGTATTAAATATGATTATTGAGTCAAATGTTAATGGTAAAAAAATTTAACTTAGCCTTAAAATTAAACTTAATTTAAAATTTTTATGTAACATTTTTAAGTGTCTACTACAGGAAAATAAGTTAGTTACAATATGAAATTTCAGCTTTATAGTTTCAAAAAATCTCTGAAAATTAAATACTGTTAATAAATGGATAAATACATGAATGGTTTTAGAATGGTTGTATTTTTTGCTTGAAAATTCAGAATTCCGACAATGTTTTTTTTTCTTAAAAGCTTTGTGTATAAACTATTCTGGATAGTTACTTTAAAACAAATATTACACATGGACTTTCATCCTTTTTTCTATTAAATTAGGTGAATTTTTAACAATCCGCTCAAATTAACTTCAATTTAAAAAAGCATAGTTTTTCTCATCTTAAGTACTTTTCTTATCTTAAATAAAATGTTGTATGAGACACAGATGATGTGTACTGGACCATATTAAACTTACTTTATTTCCAATTGTATAAGACGACCTCGTTTCTGGAACAACTTCTCTCTCTCTCTTTTTTATCGAAACTGTTTCCACATAGTATGATCTATAACCAACTGCTGGTAATCCTTTTGCAATGAAAACAAGTTCATATTTTGCATTACTGTATCGCCCTGGAATTTTTAACACGGACTCAGGGATGGGTACTGTCTGAGTGAGAATTTTTGTTCCTACAAAAACACACAAAAAATGAACACAAATAAATATTCATTATTCAAATTGTTTTTACCATCTATAGAAAATTAAAACTGTAGCTAACTCACCAGTCCAGTCACGAACTGTGTAATCATAATCATTATTTATAGGAATCCTTACGTAATGAGTAACATGGTGACTGAGTGGATTGTACAAAGTAACAACAAAAGATTTCTGTGTTTCTGTAATTTCACATGAGCTGATGTTTAACAACAAACATGAGTTTAACATAAAGTCAGAATCCGACTGGGATTCTGTATTAGTTTTGAGAGTTTCATTTGTCATAAGTTTTCTGAAACATAAAATTAAATAACTTTTAAAAGGATTCTTAAATTAATGGTCATTGAATAAATATATACACTAGTTGGCCTACTCCTGCTTTGCCATTAAGCTTAAATTATTAATTTTAGATCTATATAGTCCTTAATACAATAAAACTCGATTCAAGGGGCTGATCAAATATGATTGTTAAAACCAAGAGCTTGAATCTTCTGAGTTATCAACTCGCAACCATTATTCGTAATCTCGTCATAATCTAAGATATTACAAAAAAGATCTTACAAAAAAGATATTACAAAAAAACTGTTTTACAACACTGTAAAATAATTACATATTTGGATTATAGAACAAATAGTAAAATTTAAATGTAATATATTTTTTGCTTTAAAAAAAACAAACAAAAAATATGTTAGTGTAAAATGAATGGGTGAAGTGATTCCACCCATCACGATACATGAGCTGCATCAGGCGTGCAGGAGGATCAGAGATACCAAAGCACCCGCCTCGGATAACATACCAAATGCAGCTCTTAAAGTTGCTCTTGAAACCATTCCTAATGCTTTTATTAAGTACTGGATGGCTGCTTATGGGAAGGAACTTTTCCCACCAGATGGAAGGAGCAGGTTGGTTCTGATAGCAAAGTGAAAAAGCCTCCTGAAGCACCATGATTATATCAACCGATATGTCTACTTGATACAGCGGGAAAGTTCTTGAGAGGATTGTATATGGACAACTTGAACCATTCGCTGAAGGCGCAGGTAGGCTTTCGGAAGATCAATACGGATTTTGGAGGGGCAGATCTACCATTGATAGTATTAATGGTGTCATTACTAAAATGAGGGAAGCTACTGAAGGCAAAAGGTGGAGAAGAGGTGCTAAAAATATTGCGCCGTTGTCACACTGGACGTTAAAAATGCATTCAACTCAGCGCAATGGAGTAATGTATTGCAGATCCTAAGTAGCATGGGAGTTCCAGTGTATCTCCAGAAGGTGGTAGGGAGTTACTTTGAAAATAGAACTCTCATCTATGACACTGAGGAAGCATAAAAGAGGTACAGAGTAACAGCAGGAGTACCACAAGGGTATGTGCTTGGACCCCTCCTTTGGAATATCATGTATGATGGGGTCTTACAATTCAGCGTACCATTGGTGTAAAAGTCTTTGGATTCACCGATGACCTTGCGGTGGTTGTTGAGAGGAAGTTTTTGGAAGAAGTCGAGTTTCGGGCCAAAGAGGCAGTGAAGTCAATCCGGAGATGGTTGACATCAAAGGGTCTGCAGCTCGTCGATCATAAGATGGAGGTCGTGCTTGTGACCAGCAGAAAAAAGAGGGAAACTAACTCTTACAGTTGGAGATATGCAGATAAGTTCCTTCGATACCTTGGTGTGTGGGTTAACGTGAGACTCTGCTTTAGGGAACATCTCAAGGCAGTTAGTGAAAAGGCAGCGAACGTGGCAAGAGCCCTTTGCAGGCTCATGCCAAATCTGGGAGGTCCAAGACAGGCACGCCGCTGACTCCTGGCTGGGGTAGTAAGCTCAATGCTCCTTTACGGAGTGCCGATTTGGTGCCAGGCTATGATGGTCACGAGCTATGTGCAATATATCTTAACTTGAGTTTGAACTTTATTTGAGTCCCACACTCTGGGGTAGTGCGTACCCTACCCCAGGTAGTCTATAACAGATTTTTTCTACCTTTTTTGGCATTGCAAAACACACACACACACAAAGTACTGAGATTTTTAAAGTTTAATCATTTTCTGATGTTATTTTTGCTAGTTCATTTGCACAAATTAGAATATTAAAAATATTTAAGAATGCCTTGTGTTACCTTATTTAGCTTTCAATTACTTACTTCAGAGCTTTATCAGTTATAGCTCCACATTCTGTAAACCCATTATAGAGTATCCTTGCATAATCAAATGCAACAACCTGCTTCTCAGTTCCAGTAATAGCATCATGATGTTGCATGATGCCCATCGCCTCTCTCATTATGTTCAGATCCAATCGGTCAGTTGGGTCAAGATTAGCAAGAGCATAAAGTTGCTTGCATACCTAAACAAGTAAGCTCATTATTAATGAAAAAAATATAAGCTATAGGAGGGTGACTGATATTTTAAATTTCAAAAAAATTAAAATTTATGCTGAAAAATTATAAAATTTATCTGGAACATATACTAAGTGATAAAAACTATCATGTTTCAAAATTGTTAAAACAATTGTTGTTTGTATTTCAAATATTTTATTATTTTATAAAACTTAATGAAGACCAATTACATTCATCATGTCATAATGCCAGTAAAAATAAAACAGTAAGATTAAAGTGGCATTGACAGGGGGTGTGGTCAGCACTAGATTACAACTACTTTTCAGAAATGGGTTTTGCTAATGAATCATATACAGATATAAATAAGTTTCATTTACCCTTTCAGAAAAGGAACTTCGGAAGAAGAGTAATAAAATGTAGTACTAGAGTGCACAGGACTAATTTTACTTAGAACTAAGAAATTGTTTTTCAGGAATGGAACAAATTAATTTTCAGATTATATGATTCTGTAATCTCAAAACACATTGGAAACACCAGAACCTGAAATTTCAAATTCAGGTTGAAAACCTTGGTTTCATATTTGATGAGTTTTCAGAAGTTGTGGTTCAACAAAAGAAATCTTGCAATTTAAAAGACAAATTGAATCAACAGGGATTGCAAAAAGATAAGCAAAAGAGTATGAATATTTGAAGCTTTTAGAGTTTATTGTAGAATATAACTTTTCATATCTGTTTAAATGGACTATCTAAAATTATCACTGGAAATAGTTGAAAATGTTATTGCAAGATACCAACAAAGTTAGTCTTTGTGAAAAGATATTAAAAAACAGGTTATGTGCATTCCATTAAGGAACTTAGTGGATTAACTAACAGGCTGTGGTGAGGTTATGCTTGTTTGTTTATTGTAAGTTAATTTGTTAAAGTGCCTTTTCTTCTATCATGAATAATAGAGCAAAAATAGTGAATGTCACAATGTAGAGTTTCAGAAGAAAAGAAGAGCCAAAGGAAAGCAGTATAAGAACAACAGGAACAAACTGGTTTCTGAAAAGACAAAACCAGCAAATGAGATAGGGCTAGGTTGTTAAAGAAAATAATTATTTTCGTAGCATTTTAATTTAGGAAATTATCAATACTTTTCTTTATGATAAATAAATAAAATACCTAAAATTTCAATTAAAGTAGGTCTAAGACCTAGCTTCATAATGAGACTGGCTATATTGAAATAAAGAGCTCTGCTATTCTTATAAAATATTGCAGGGGAGATAAGCAAAAAGATTATTATTGGCATTATTTACATGACGTTCTTGTTTTGTTTTTTGGGTAGTACGTGACTGCATATATAAGCATAAGAATACAGCCTTTGAACAAAGATTAAACTTATTTAATTCTTTTTATAATATTAGAAACATCATATTAATTTATCCATTAAAACATCATATTTAATTTAGGCCAGCAAGAGGTTATAATAAATGTATCATTAAATTTTAACAATATATATGTGTATCAGTAATCTCTTGTGAAACAAGTAAACCTTATGTTTATTAAAAGTGCTACAATTGTCATTTTCTAGCTTAATTTACAAGCGGAAAGCTCATAAATGGATTTGAAAAATGAAATTAATTAGTTCACTTGAATTTGGAATAAAACACTGACTTCAGAACTTTGAACCCAAGTTATATGTTTAGAGTAGCTTAACATAAATTTTAATACTTAATATACTTGTTACATAAAGTAACTTCTTTAAAAAACATTCGATTAAAATCAAATTATCAGCATTTAAAATTAAATAATTAAATGCAGCCAGGTTGGCTCTAAGGACCTACCTGTACTGACTCATCACTTGATTTATCTTAAACTAATACTGCCAGCGACCACAGGTATCTCAGTAAGTCTGCATTGTCCTGATACGTTAGATCGTTTTTCACAACTTTCTAAAGTTCTAAAGCTAAAACACTTTTCTATTTTTCCTGTCTACATCCAGAGAAATATGGTCAAAGTCTGTATTTAGTGGACTGTGAATCTTCCTGAATCCAAGAACTGCTGTGACTGTACAGTGTGCTTGGACAACCAGGACATCTTGCAAGTTAGGTCTGCTAACTATAGATCTTTGACCAATTAAAAATAATACCTGTGCCGTACAGATCCAGGTAGAAAGCCATACAGATAGCTTAGGTAGAAAAATCAGACATTTGTCTGAACACTGTTATTTCAAAATAGATTTATTACTTAAACTATCATCTTCCTATCCAGTTACACAACATAATTTTTGTCTGTCTGGACTGAATAGAATTACAGCGCTACCGATAGTAAAGAGAAAAGTGTTTTACTGATTATAACCAATTAGCCTTATCACAGAATGTCATATTGGAAACACATTACAAAGCAGATTCTGTCATTTTTATTAGTGGCAAAGTAGCCCATAAGGTGACCTGGCAGTTTTTCGTATTGCATGCGCAAAAATACAAGTACAATAGCTGTCACCACTACCCCAGTAGCACACATTGTTGGCCTGATGTTGGGATTTTGTCGGCAAAATTGGGCAATGCTTAGTTGATATGCCAATGAATTATCTTCAATGAGCAAAGAGCTGTTCGTTTGCTAGCCCAACTGTTACAATTGTGAATACCTGTGCTGTTAGCAAACATTAATTCTTAGATGGCAAAAAATAAAAGAAATATTTTGTTAAAATAAATATCTTGTAAATTAAATCAGGTATAATTATTTCAAAAGTACTAAAATATACTTGTTACTAAAATATAACTATTATTTGTTAATATAATACTATTTTGACCGTGTTGTAAAATTTACTGCTTTGTACAAGATAACTAACACAGAATTGCCAACAACAGAACACTTTTTTTAGCTTTTGTTTCTTCTAAACTATAATCATTTACATGATTTTTATGACATATTTATTATTTGAAATATTGCCATCATGTGGAAAATTGAAAGTATGTTTTTTGATCAGTTATTTCTTTCATTCTTTGTCATCAAGTGTAGTCGCACTGTGTTATATGTACAGTACAGTTATAGTCATAATTTGTGGTTATAGTGCTTCTTTTGGCTTGTTTTTCACAATTTAAATAAATTCTGTTTGTTTGAATTTTGTCTCTTTTTATAAAATAACTTTTTTTCAATAACGAAATAGGCTATCTATGTTCATGAACAGAACAGCCAAAACAATAACCAAGGACAAGAAGCAACGGTTCCGAGGCAAAGTCAAATCCAAGCGAACGATCCAAATCTCTGATGAAGAAAGAAAAGCAAGATCACAACGAATGAAGCAATACAGGGCTACGAGGAAGGCACAGAACATTAAAAAATGATTGATTTAATGTACCCCAAAGTTGGGTGAAACAAATAAAGAGAAATAGGCTATGTTGGTTGAGTACAATCTTCTACTATTTATAATATTTTCTCTAAATTTTTTTGAAAAATGTCAGATTAACCCTATTGTTAAATTTAAATATAGCATACTCAAGCTTTTCAATTATACATTATAATGTACATAATACTTTAAGTAAAAATACATACTGGATTTTATAATAAAAGGTATTCAAACGTGTTCACAAATGTAGAGAAGTTATGATTGCTATTAAGTTCAGTGCTCAATGGAATATATACTTTAACTGTGTTGGTAATTAGTAGGGTTACCATTAATTGCTAATCATATTTTCTCTAAATTGTTTGGACAAATGTCAGATTAACCCTATTATTAAATTTAATATGTAGCCTACTCTAGATTTTTAATTCAATATTATAATGTTTTTCTTGTGTGTTTAAAGTCCGACAATTGTGCACACGGGCTAATGCAGACGAACAATATTATAATGTACATATTACTTTGGTTAAGAATACATATTGGATTTGACAATATAAGGTATTTAAATGGTATTCAAATATAAGGAATTGCTATTAAATTCAGAACTCAAATATAACACTTTAAACATGTTGGTAATTACTAGGGTTGACACACCACAGGGGTGCAGACTAGCTGCACCTACTGAGAGGGTTTATACGTCCCTCGCAGTACCCAGGTCTAACACACACTTACACTTACAACACTACACACTTTACACTCACACTTACATTTAGGGAGGCGATAATAGCCTCAATGTGCTTTTTGCCTTTAAAAAAAAGTAGGGTTACCATTGAAAATTAGTTGAGTAACTGTTGGGAGTAAATTAGGCCCAACAGTTGGGATTTGGTGTGTTATTAATTAGTAGGCTTTTAAACTTTGCCCAACCGAGTGTGAAAACAGAATATCAACAATGGGCCAATAGAAAATACTGCTGGGGTACTTAACAGCATTACCTATACAGGCTGCTTGTTTACTGATAAACTCTGGATATTTACTTCTACCAACTATTGTAGATTTGTAAATATTTTGCTAATAATTTCTTGTTGTGTCAGTTGTTTAATACGTTAGCCATTTAACTCATTACATTACTGAATTGAATCATAAATAAAAAACAACATAAACAAATTGGTTGATTAATTAACAAAACTTATTAAATTTAAATAATCAAACTGGTTCTGCTAAACGTAACATTTGATCAAAATGAAATTCACAGCATTTAACTGTAAATCAAACTATTACTACAGGGTAGAATCAATCAAATATCTGATAACTTTAACAGATTAATAGCCGTTCATACCAAACCGTTAACAGAAGTCAAATTTAAAATTTTAATTCAATATTATGCTACTCTCAATAAATGTAATATCGAATTTGAGCAAGCTTTTGTAAAGATATCCTCTAGAGAAGAAAATTATGACATTTTTCGTTTAAATTTTAAATATTTTCTTTAAATTTTAAAAAGTTATTACAAAATTTTTAATTTCAAACCACTTTTTAAAAATAATTAGTAAAAAAAGATGCAATATGACAAATAATTCTTGTTGTTGTTGTCGTTGTCATCATCGTCATGTCATTGCCATTGCCATTTCCATCACACATATCACAATAATAATAATAATAATATCAGCATTATTACTTTTATTATTACATGCACTTGTAGTTCCAATTACATAATATACATTGTATTTAATAAGAGGTGACATACATTTTTCTTAATTTTGACCTTGGAATTCCAGACATTTTTCCCTTGAAAAGAAATATAAGACCCTCAGATATACAAAAGCAAAAGTTAGGCAATTTTAAACTTCAATATTTTGACTGATACTCTACTTAAATAACTTACACAATATGCATTTACTTTTATTATTAACAAAGTCTTTTTAAACAACATATACATTCTAAAAATACATACTTGTAAAAAGTTGTTTCCAATTCTCTCAAAATATTTAATGGCAGGTCTTGATGTATAGAATCCACTCCAGAAAGTGTGAGGGTCACTTGAATATGGAAAAAAATCATCATTCTTAGTTGTGAACTGAATATCTTCATCATTGACAGCCTTTACGTAACAAGAAGGCGTTGAATAGAACAGATTCACTTTGCTACCATTTGATTGTTGGGCATTTACAGCTCTTGAAAATAAAATAAATAAACAATGATTATATTAACATTTTCTTTCTGGAAGCTTTTCATGTTTAACTTTTACTTCAAAATGGAACAATTAAACTTGGATTCGAGAATAAGCTAACATTTTCAAAACCTTATAAAACATATTTTGACAAAATATACACATTTATAAAAATTCTTGACAAAAACTGTATTCAATATTCAAGAAATTATTAGACCCTTTAGAAAGATTTTTTTCAATTCAAAATTTATCATCAGAATTAACAATCTAAATACAGCATAAAAAATATCTTTTTTTTTACTTTTTCACTATCTTAAAAATACAAATTTGTATTTGTATTATAATTGTAATAACATTGTAATTGTAATAACATTTGTTTCAAATTTTTTTTTTTATATATATATTAGGCTTAGACAGTACAAGACTTGTTTAGGTGCAAGATGGGCTTTGCTGACTAAGAAATGCTTGCCCAAAAACACAAAGATCTTAAAATTAGCTTTATTAGCTTGCTGAAATGTTTTTTCCAATGTGGTTAAAATTATAAAAAGCTTATTTTTGTCTAACATGCTTCTTAGTTTTTAGTTTATAAGAGAAAACATTACTGTATCCAAAGCAATAAACTTATTTTGTTACTTGTTAGTAGTAGTCAGTTACTGAGGGTTTAATATTAAAGTTATGTAAAACTTTGGACTAATCCTGTTATTATTTTTCAGATTACATTTTTTTCAAATTCAATACCCAAGTGGAGAATAAAGATGAAAGTCTAGAAATATTAACTTTTTGCTGTAAGTTATTTCCAAACTGCTTGTAATGAATGATAAAACTTTGTTAACACATCAAAATATTTAATAATAACACTAGACTCTGAAATGAAATTGAAAGAACACATCAAGAAAAAAGAAGAACTAAACCTTAAAACACAAAGTTGAAGTAAATCAGGGGTCAATAATCATCACAGACTTTTAATCTACAAGCAGATCAAAAACCTATTTAGACTTATGGTTTGTAACTCTGGGTTTGCACAAAGAAAATCAATGCAGAAATAATAAATAATCCAAAACAAGGTGCTTAGAGGAACTGTTAATGTTAAATGGTATGTAAAAAATAAGGATTTTTCATGGTTTGAATGTTGCTATGGTTGTAGAATAAAAAAAACAAGGTATAAGTCACAAAAAACCACTACACAGGACACTACACCTGGCTGCTATCCAGTGACAACAAAATGTTAGGCCTGAAAAAAATAACCTTATTGGAACTGGCCTAACTAAAGCATTAAAGTGTACTTTTTTTTCAAAACCTAAGGCGCTCATCATTCAATGATCCTCAAACACTCCAACACTATTTATTAAGGAGAAACTGTTAGATAAGGTAACAATTAGTTTTAAAAAAACAAAAATTTTAAAAATAATAAAAAAAATCCATATTGGGTTTTAAAAATTGCATAGAAGAATTAGTACTTTAAGATTAGTAATTTAAACAAAGTGTGACAGACTATAATTGACCACTTACTGAATCAACTTGTTCATATTGAAATAATTTATACTTGCTGTTTGGTACTGAAAATCTTCACCCATTGTTATTACTATGTTTTTCCCTTTGTAAAATGCACCTTGAGCAACCACTAGTGATATAAAGTCATTGGCCTGAAAATGTCGAATTTTTAATTTGGAAAAAGTCAATGAAGCAAGTCTATTTAAAATTTAAATAATAAAATTATTACATTATTTTGACTTTAATCATTTTAGACCTCGTAAAATTATGATTTTAAAAAAATGTATGCTTCCAACCTATAAATACACAGTTAAATATTTGTGTTATTTTTATTTTTTTTTGTGATGCCAAAAACGTGGAAAAATCTTCTATAGACTACCTGGTGTAGGTACCATCACTCCCCAGAGTGTGGGACTCAAGTTAAGTTTAAGATATTGCTATCCAATAATTACACCAAAAACATTCCTCTTCTACAAACTACCCTACAAAACTGCCATCAGGCATTAATTCATGGGAAGTTGGACTGGTTAGCCACCACTGCATTGGCTCTTCTTGCTTGATCTTCAATCTTAGGTTTCTTCATGACTGCTATAGTGAATCCTGCAATGGCTTTCCAGTTGGCCTTGGAAGTCATCATTGTTACAACCAATTTTCTAGTGTAATGCTGTAACCAATTTTGTCAGTACAATTTCTGGTGTAACGCTGCCTTGCAGATTGTTTGCAGGTTCATCCTGTCCCCAGTGAATCTCCAACAGCGGAAAAATATATGCTCCTCACCTCCTCCACTGCCAGAAGACAGAGGGGAAAGTCAGCCTGTTTCTAGCCATAAATGAAACAAGTAACCTCTGAAGTAGCCATGCCCAATTATTACCTATGAGGTAGAAGTCCATCTCTCCTTGCTTTCTGGTGCACCAATCCTGGATGTTGCTTATGAGTTGTTGCATCCATCATCTGTTTGCTGATTCATCCCACTGCTAGGTATTCAGGATCCAATTTCGCTCTTCTTTAATTGCCACTACATGATTACACTGCTACTCAGCAGATCACTTGCAACGGTAGAGTCTTGCTCTTTCATTGGCCATTAGCTCCATGGGGAGGCTTGCCAGTTACTACTTCACATGCAGCTACATCATAGGAACTGTACTATAACCACTTATGACACACAGCAATAAATAGCGGTGAACCACACTGACCTTGGCACACAGCTCAAGACCATCACAATGTGGCTCCTTATCAGTGCTCCTTAAAGTAGCACTAAACTCATTACTCTGACTAGGAACACTGAACTCATGACTAGGAGTTGGTGGTAATCCTACTTTGGGCCTCCCAGATTTAGCATGAGTCTGCAGAGAGCTCCAGCCATGTTTTCCACCTTTTCACTAGCTTCTTGGAGATGCTCTTTGAAGCAGAGTCTTGCATCAACCTTCACTCCAAGGTACTGGAGGGCTGAAACTGAACTAATTTTCATATCTCCAAATGTAAGCATTATTGTCTCCTTTTACCTGCTGGTCATGAGCACAACCTCCGTCATATGATTGACGAGCTGCAGACCCATGGATGGCAGACATTTCCAGATTGATTTTGCAGCCTTGTTGACCCAGACTTGGGACTTCCTCCAAGAACTTCTCTTCAACAACAACTACTGCGAAGTCATTGGCAAATCCGAAGACTTTTATGCCTGTTGGTATGTTGAGTTGTAAGACCCCATTGTTTATGATGTACCAAAGGAGGGGTCCAAGCACTGATCCTTGTGGTACCCTTCCTATTACACTGTACCTCTTTTCTTCTTCCTCAAGTGTCATAGATAAGCATTCTATTTTCAAAGTAATTCCCTATCAGCTTCTCGGGATACAATGGAACTCTTATACTACTTAGGATCTGCAAGACATTACTCCATCTTACTGAATTGAACGCGGTTTTAATGTACAACAATGTTACAATGGTGTAAAGCATGTGTGTGTGTGTGTGTGTGTGTGTGTGAGAGAGAGAGAGAGAGAGAGAGAGAGAGAGAGAGAGAGAGAGAAGGGGGAGAGAGAGAATGTGTTCAGAATAGAAAATTTTATCTCTTGTGATATTTGTATCAAATTTCACTAGAAGGTTTTTTTAGATTACAAGGAATATACTGTTGGGGATGGAGAATTTATCCCTCTGCAGAAAATGTTGTTTTTTTTCAAAAAAGTGTTATCATCGTCAAAAAAAAAGAGATATTTTGTTGGTCTTCACAACAAGAGAGTTGTTGGTCTTCACGAGATTTAAAATTTCCACATAGAGACCATTAACTTCTACACCCCCACCCTTGAAAATTTGTATTTTTTACTGAAATAAGATCAAAAAGTAATTAATACTATATCTTTGTTAGTTAAATTTTTAGTGACTGAAAAGAAACTGACATAAATAAACAATTATAACAAACACTAATTATTTTTCATAATTATTATTGTAACTTTTTCCAATTATTTTATTTAACCACACGTAATCTTGGGTATCCACAGCTCTACTTTGAAGTTTTTATTTTTTCAAAAATAATACATAAAATGTATATAAAATAAATATAAAAAATGTAGATACAACCACATAAACAGAAATAAAATTTCTTAAAAACAGTTAAATATGTATTGTATTGCCAAATTTTAAAACACAAGGACTACAAACAGTACCGGTACTGTATTTACATATCACATATATACACATACTGTTAAAAACACTTACTCAATTAGTCTATCCATATTTGCAAAGTTCATCTGAGCTGCCTGATAGTTAAAGTCATCGCCCATTGAAACAATTATGTTTTCCCCTTTGTAAAATAAAGCTTGGGTATTCATCATTATAAGGAATTCTGTTGCCTGAAATAAAATTTTAAAATACTGAATTGAATAAATTAATTTTTTTATTTTAGTGTATTTAATTATTGGGGGGCACAGTGGAATAAGAGGACAGGAATTCCCACAGTACAATTATTTGAAAACACTATTTTCAAAAGATAATATGAGTACCCATTTTACTTTATCACCATAAAAAGTAGGTAGCTGAAAAAAATATATATAATTTCAGATCCCATGAGAAAAAAAATGAAGTGTTTACTTGAATATCAGCCTGAATATGTGTGTGTGTGTGTGTGTGTGTGTGTGTGTGTGTGTGTGTGTGTGTGTGTGTGTGTGTGTGTGTGTGTGTGTGTGTGTGTGTGTGTGTGTGTGTGTGTGTGTGTGTGTGTGTGTGTGTGTGTGTGTGTGTGTGTGTGTGTGTGTGTGTGTGTGTGTGTGTGTGTGTGTGTGTGTGTGTGTGTGTGTGTGTGTGTGTGTGTGTGTGTGTGTGTGTGTGTGTGTGTGTGTGTGTGTGTGTGTGTGTGCGTGCACGCGTGCGTGTATGTGTGTACATTGAGCTCGAGACTACATAAATTGATGAATTTTTATGATATTAGGCCTATATTTTGCCCATATCTCAAAAACATTTTCTAAATAAAAAGGCCAAAACTTAATCAACAAAAATCTCACAAAATTGTCACTCTTGATTTTAATAAAATGTTATTTAAATATAGACTTTACACAAATGAAAACCAATTCTATATAACTGTACAGAATTTACAGATTTTATAAATTAAGAATATTTGAAAATAATAAAGGATCATTTTTAATAGGTATTACAAACTGATATAGCAATATAAGTCAAGTGGCCTTTTCTGTATGTATGTCTCAACAACATAATCATATGTCAAAACAAATCAGTAAGTTGTAGTAACAGTTCAGTTTATGATAAGTAAAGATGCCAGACAATGTTTATATCATCTAACTTCTGCGATGTAAGCTTGTGCATAGTTCTACAATATGAGGCTGACCACACATTATACAGATAGCTAAGCTGTTTTACAATTTCTAACACCAGCAATTCTGATAATCAGGCAAATATTAATATATTTGAATTTAAATAACCAAATTGTTGAATACAATGCACCCTACAAATTACAAAATCTCTGAAATTCTAAAAGAGTAATAATTTTTTATTTGTGTGGTGCACACATAGTATGGAATATGCCTCTGGTATTTTTTATTCTTAAAATTTATTCATTATGAATAATTTTTTTGCTTGTACATGGGTACATTAGATGTAACATGGACTTAGAGGCAAATATAATAAGTGAATGATAGTAATTTGTAATTATGGTAATTGATGTAATATATATATATATATATATATATATATATATATATATATATATATATATATAAGGGTGTTGCTTTATTTAACATTTGTTAGCACTTCTAAATAGGATTGTTCACCGACACTTCTTCTCATAAAAAGTTTCTGTTCTGTAGAAATATAAATATTTTATAATTTAACAATTCTTTAAAATGTTACGCAACCCAAAACGGTATTACACTAATTATAGTTGTGTATCCTTGAGTTGTCAATGTTAGTATATCTATACATTTATGACATATATATGCATATATTATGTGTTAATATTTAGTTATGTAATAACAAACCATTAAATAAAATAGACAATAATTGTATTATTACTTGCACATTTTAAAATTTTAATTATTACTGAGACAATAATAATAATAATGTAGATAACATTTATGTAAACAGAGCAAACTAGTAAATAATTAAGGACGGTTTAATTTTTTTTGTATAGTAATTTGTTAGTTTAAATATGTTTTTAGTAAAATTAATGTAGAATATATTATTTAGGTCTTGTAAACAATCAGTTCAAAAAACTGTCATGCTATTGCTGAGGATCACAGATATGTTTTCAATGCAATATGTTGGTCTACTATTTAGCGGAGTTTCATGTTGGTCTGTTACCAGTTATTAGTAACAGAACAGTGTGTATTTCTTTAATTCCATACTAAAATAACATGCAAGGAAGCATTATATAAATGTTAGGAAGCAAAGCAAAACATTTTGAATGAAAAAACTATATGGTTAAGACAGGTTTTTTTAAGTTAAGTAAACAAAAAATTACACTTTCAGTTATTTTTAAATCGCATTTCTAATATGTTCCTCTAATACAAAATTTTAACTATCTTCAGTACTTGAAAATGTGTAACAGCAAATGATACCGTATAAAAAAATATTCATAAGTAGAATTTTAAATGAAATATTTTTTTAAAAATATTCTCACTCAAATAAGTCATTATTTCTTGTGAAATCATTCATACTTTCTCCAAATTAAAACACAAGGAATTAAACATAATGTCTCAAAGTGTTTAATATGTTAGTAAAGTCTGATGCAGGAGTAGAAAAGTTAAATACCTGATTAGTCGATCAAGATTTGTAAAATAATAGTGTGCATCTTGGTAAGTGAAATCACCCCCCATTGTGATTAGGATGTTTTTGGAAGCATATGCCTGTGCTTGTTGCAGTAAATAATGTTGAAAAGAAGAAGCCTACATAATGAAAACTGGTTAAAGATTTTAAATAATAAACTTTATAATTATACATTTAAAGTACGAAATCATACAAGTAGTTACCATTATACATTTTTATCTTGGAATGAGAGACTTGTTTTTAAAATAAGTACTGTTTTTATATCAAGCACAAGTGCATTTTTTAAAACATTTTTATTATTTTATCTATTCAAAATGTTTCTAGAAGGAACATTTTGTTTAAAAGTTTGCCTGACATCATCAAAGCTATTTCTTCATCCAAATCTGAAGCTAAAGTGAAGACATTCATTCACCCATTTTAATAATATTTTTATGATGTAATTTATACTTGCACTGTCCTAATTTTATTTCAGTTTTCTTGACATTGACATATGTTAACTCAACACTGGCCTGTTATTAACATATATTGACCCAATTTTTCTGGTTGTGTAAGTCCAGTGATTTTGACAATGACCTTTGTTAGATTACACTCTTATGTCAGGCATAGTCGATGACAGTGTTCTAATTAGCCAATAAATTGTTGGAATGAGTTTAACTTCTTTTTTAATTTAAATAGTTTTCCAATTATCTTGGTTTATAATTTCCTACATTCTGTTATAATAATTCTAGATTCACACATAATAATTCTACATCTAGAATTAGAATTTTCTAATTATACTCGTAGCACAATCTAATGCTATCAAAGCTTATTTTAAAGCCAATTTTGTATGGCCAGTCTCTTTCTGGAACTGGTAGAGAACAAAGGTACTCTGTTGTTTTTTTAATACCAAAATTGTGTTAATCTAATCTGACTGAGACCATTTCATTTGCCCTATATAAATATTACTACATCCACCACAGAAACTCACTGTTGTTCTCCAGTCTGATTTTGTCTTTAGTGTTGTGGAGCCTATCTGTAGTAAAGCAAGGTGTGTTTACTATCTGTTGTTTGTTTATTTATCTACACAAAAGTTATGTCAACATCGTACTAGTCTAGTACAATTTGTATCATACGAATATTATAAAGGAGACCAATGAACAATGAATGTTTTTACCTTTACTTCAGACTTAAAATGAGAACCACTTTTGCAAATTCCAAATGGGATTTTGAAAAAACATTGGAAAAGGTTTCCTGTAAAAACACTTCTAGTAAACAGTTGTATACCAGTTTTTAATGAAACATATAGAACAGTAACTACAAAAAAATCACAATAAAATTCTCCAAATTTTCACACACACACACACACACACACACACACACACACACACACACACACACACACACACACACACACACACACACACACACACACACACACACACACACACACACACACACACACACACACACACACACACACACACACACACACACACACACACATATATATATATATATATATATATATATATATATATATATATATATTTAAACAAGTTTTAAAATACATTTTTAAAAGCAATGAGGGTTTTAATGATGAGAATATTAAATAAGGGAATCAAACTGTCATGTATTCAACAAAATACCTGTAGTCAATGATGAAGTTAAAGTGTATCACTAATTTACAAGTTACTTTCCTTTCTCCTACTAGTTAGATATTGTGTTAATTAATTATATCTTTATAATTTGTATCTTACAGCTTATATTTCTATGTTGAACAGTTTCTACTTATATCTTAAATGATTAATACATAACAATTAATTTACAATTTGATAGGCTATAAATCTTTGCCTACCTTCTTTTCTGCATTATAATCTGGGCTGTGGATGTCGTCAATAATAGGTTCATCAGTGCACAATACATCAAAACAAAATCCTTTTGGTGCATTATAATGATTAAACAATATGCTAGTGAAAAGGTCAGCTTTGGATCCTGAAAAAAATATTGTTTTTTTAGTTCCGGTAGACAATTATAGAGATGTGAATTATGAGTGCTGCCTGTATTATATTCTTATAAGCCATTTTTAATATAATTGTAAGAAAAAACAGTCATATTTTCTGTTGCAAGATGTCCTATATATCAATGTTTTGATTATTTTATTGATTTTATTTATTTACATTTTTATCTAAGCCATGGTTCAAAATTATGATTAAATAAATAATTACAATCAGAAATAAAAATTAAATATGCACTGATGTAATACTGCCGCATTATAAAATTGAACTACAAACAATTAACTGATTACTGTTATGCTACTGATAATGTTAGAACTATATATTATGATTTTAATTTTGTTCTTTTATTAATGTTTAAACTATACTTTCAATAATATAATTTTTTTATTGTTTTGCATTCTTGATTACCATATTTTCAAGTCATAGAGACTGATTTTATAATCAATATATTTGTGTTAATAATTTATTGGCAGTTCTTAATGAGTAGAGAAAGTTTTCATGCATTATTTGTTTCAAACAAAAATTCAGAAAATTGTACCTAAGTTTCTACTACTTTCCCAAATCATCTCCACTGTTTTGTTTGCAAGTCTTTTCATTTTGTCTTGATAGTCCAGTCTTCCAAACAACAGTCCATCAAAACCTAACTGAGCCATAATTGAAGCACTTTCACTTGAATGTCCAAATGGGTCAATTTGCCAACCAATTTTTGGACGCCCACAAGCACCAAATGTGTCATTTAATTTTCTAAAATCAAAGAGCAATAAATGTGAAACATTTACATTGTAAAAAAAGTATTATTGAATTAATCTTATTACAGTCATACACACTTCAGATTCATATTTATAATTATCAAATGTTAACTAATTTAAGAATGTTTCAATGGAAATTTATTAAAATAAATATTTGCAACAAATCACTTTGTACGATATTAAAATACAACATTCATATATTTAATAGTATAATACTAGAATAGATAAAACCAAATGAGCAATTTTCTTATATACTTGTGTAAATTAAAAAAATATGCTGTACTAGGGATTTTTAAAGTGTATGAAATGAGATTGTTGATCCTGAACTAATCATAATAACAAAGTTTTTATAATACTCAAAAACAAGCAGAAACTTAATAAGAGGTTTATAAATTATTAAAAATGGAATACTAGTTAACATCTTGTGTAAAAATAAATTTATGCTACCTAAATTTTAATTGTATTCTCAGAAATTCATCTCAAATTAATTAGTTTATGTATATGTTAGTATGCATTATATCCTTTGAAATTTCATTGATGCTTATATTGGCCTGAAGATGCGATTACAGTATAACAGCAAAACTGCTTTAGACTTTAATTAGCAAATTTCTATTAGAAAATGAGATATGACACAGCCATTACTTAATCTACTAGGTACTAAACCTGCATTTCTAGATCACTTTTTGAAGTGTTGTAAGTTTGTGTGTAAAACATGCGCTCATATTCACAATTTTGGTTCAATTTGATTCAAACTTTGCACAAAAAATAAACATGGTAATAGCGTGGACATGTTCATTGCCTAGCGAAATTCATTCTATAGCTTTAAAATGGCATCAATTTCAAATATTTAAAACATCATAACTTATTTTGTCTTTAACTTTTTTTTTAAAACTGATTTTATCACAGTAATTATCGTTCAAAACTGCATAAATTAGCACATTAAATTTTTTAAATCTGTTGGAATAAGAAATTTCTTGACAGCAGTCTAAATTAATTTTCATATTTTAATGTAATATTACAGCTTAAAGTGCTAATATATACAGATTTTAATGCTGGTTATGACGGTGAGTTAGAATTTCTAAAAGGGGAGGTAAAGAAAAATACTTTTGGAAATTCACTTCTATTACATCAGGAATACAGCTGCATACTGTGATTATTTATTAGTTTATAAAACCTTTTTTACAATGAACTGAATTTAGCAATTTCAGTAATTTATATTTTAGTTCATTATAGTGAAATGTAATTGACTCAAGTAAACAGTTGTTTAAAGTTAAAATGATTTTTGCAAGTTAGAAACTGGTTTTCATTAATAACCTTTAACAATATGTTCTGTAATTTTTGCTATAGAGTTAAAAATCTGGATATTCTGGATATTCTCCACCACATGCTAAAATATCACAGATAAATATATACTATGAAAGAATGCATATAATACAAAATTATATACATTAAAAAAAGATGGTCCATCTGTATAAACTGAAATTGTTATATCTTGAAAAATAGAAACAAAACATTTGATTTTATTTATAAGATATTAAAAAATAAATTTATCTACTTAAATATAGATTATTTTTACAGATTGTGCTTAAATCAAACATTAAGTGATTATGCTGTTGATTTTTAAATGTCTTTATCAATTTTATTAGCTAACAAATTTTAAATTTAACTAAAAAATAAAACAAACTTTACCCCAAATTTATGTTTACTTAAAAAGTATTGTACTCACAAACTCATTCATTTTTGTAATAAATAATTATTGAGGATACTATTATTAATAACATTAATCTTAATATGTTAATTATAAAACAAGCTATTGATTAATGAAGCTAAATTCATTGTGGTCATAAACTGAATCATGACATCACAATAAGTTATTATTATTATTATTAAATAATGACATATCATAAATTCTGAATTTTGATAATTAAACAAATATGCCTAGTGTAATCAAATGGTTTAGTCTGGACATTTGACACTGTTCATATCAATAGTCTACACTGTTGTAATAGATTTTAGTATATTAAATTTAAGAGAGACACAACTGTTTTCTTGAAATAAAATAAAATGTCATAGAATTATTCAATTTTAAACATTGTGGTTAGTTGTGTTGGATGTAATTTGACAAAAAATCAGTGCCATACCTAAAGCCCCAAGTCATCTGATCAATAATGGATTGATAATGAGTTACTGCTTCATCATGCATAACCCATCCTCCACCAACAAATTCTAATCTCCCACTGTTAACTAGTTTTTTGACTTGATGACGAAGAGTGTCACTCTGTTTCATCCACCATTTCCAAAAGAAAGCTGTCTCCACATATATAAATCTGAAAAATTAATTTTAACAATAAAAAAAATAGAGTAGAGTATTCTTATTGTTTGAGGACCTAGAACAATTGGGTTACCATAATTAGAGAGCTAAAGCATGTATGTTTTTCAAACCTTGACAAAATTCATTAGCCATCAGTAAATGTTTAACTTTCAAAAAGGAAAGTGGCTTAAAAATATTAAATAAGTAAATAAATATGAATTTTATGAGTATAAAATTAGGCTGTCTTTCTATTATTTAGAAATGTTGTAATAAAAATATTATTAAACATCTAAATAAGTTTTAATTTATCTTTAAGGCAGAAATATAAATTTCACTTTTTTTAACTACTTGACTGTAGACAAGTAAAGTTCAAATAATTTGCTTTTAAAACTAAATTTAAGACATAATTGGTAGAAACTATTATACAAACTTTCTCACATTCCCAAAACTATGTCTCCAAAAACCCAGTTTTTGATGTTACAAAATATATCTGTAATTTGGCCTTATTTTTCAAAATTGGTTCATCAGATTTTGCCCAAAATTTTAGTACATATCGAGATTTATAATTTAAGTCATTGTACCAAATTTAAAGTAATGAAAATTATAGTTTGAAAATAAATTGAAAAAACAAAGCAGCTTGGATATTTTTTCCCAAGTTAATTCTTGTATGTAAATTTCACTTATTTCAAATTTGTTACATTGACTTAAGTTATGAATTTATTAACAGTTTAACAAAACAAAAAAAAAAAATGCTTCAAAAAATACTTTATTTTAATCAACAAAAAAAATGATTAGGATTATGACCTATTCTTCCCGTCAGTGGTCTATCAACTCACCTCATAAAGGCTACCGCAGTTTCGAAACTCTATAGTTTCATCTTCAGGCCATAAAAAATGTATGGCCATAACATTTTGTATGGCCTGAAGATGAAACTATAGAGTTTTGAAACCATGGTAGCCTTTATGAGGTGAGTTGATAGACCACTGACGGAAAGAATAGATCATAATCCTAATCTTTTGAATATGTGGTCCGGTGGCTATGTTACAATAATGAAATTAAATGCACGTCAAGCAGAGTTAGCCTTCCAATACAAAAACGTTAAAATAAAGCTCTTCAAAACCATTGAAAACATAAAATTCAATAAAAAATGTCTAGAGCATAATGTAGTACCAAAATATGTTTCTATAAAAATTAAAAATAATTCTTTTTCGGAGATGAAAGCTAAGAAAGTGGCAGAAACATGCTGTATAAAGAATGAAATAAAAACTTTATATTCACGTAAAAACAAGTTAAATTTCACACTATACAGTACACATATCGATCTGTTAAATAGCCTTCACCTTGCCCAACAATTTAATATCATGAATGAATTGGAGGCACAAGTTAATAAGAAAATTTTATTTAAAAAAGATACACACTCATCGAAAATTAACAATTTCTTAAAAACTCAGACAAAAATGCCGTAAAATGCAACCATAATTTTTACCCCAGAGTCGTAAATAAAACTAGTATTGTTTTTACAGAGGATGAATTGAATGTTTTAAACAAAGGACTCAATTTTAACTTCCCTAATAATAAGAAAAACCGCTTGCTGACTGAGTTGATTCATACTGAAGCCACAATAAAAATGCTAAAATCCTATGAATTGAGAGATACAGCCAAGGTCGTGGTAGCAAATAAAGTTAAAAAAGTTTTAAAAAACCCATGTTCAGTTTTAAAGTACGATTTAAAATACAAATCAGCGAGACATAATTTAAATACCATTAGAAACAAGCTCAATGATCATGACGCAATGATCACAAAAGCAGATAAGGGGAATACAATAGTGATCCTTCCTAGTCCGACTATGTAAACAAAGTTCAGAATTTCATTACACATCCAGCCATTAAATAAAGAACCAACCTTATCTTTTTTCAGAGAAATTAATAGAGAAATAAACAAGAGCATGTCAATCTTATCAAAGGATTGCATTAGAGCTTCAAAAGTAGGGAATCCACATGCCCCAATATTAAGAGGACTGCCAAAAATACATAAACCAAATATGACCATTCGGCCATTGGTAAATTTCAAACCTTCTGCAGCATACATTATCGTAAAAAAGATTGATAGAATAATTAGAAACGAAATAATTTTTGATAATAATTTAAGCCTGAAGAACAGCTTGGATATGGTTGAAAGAATTAACAAACTAAAAATAAAAATAAAAAACAACCATAAGTTAGCCTCATTTGACATAGCCAATTTGTATAGCAGCATACCCATCAATGAAACCATGGTTATATTAAAAGACAACCTCACCAAGCATTCTTCGCTCACAACGAATGCAATAAATGATTTAACTTCGTTGACTAAAACTATTCTAAAACAAAATTATTTCAAGTTCAATGATAAATTTTATATTCAAAATGAAGGTTTAGCCATGGGCTCCCCCCCTTTCCATCATTTTGGCAGAATTGTTTTTAAACCATATTGAAAATAAATTTTTATGGTCGGATAGGAACTACAATAGAGAAAAAGTAGTTTTTTATTACAGGTATGTGGATGATATAATTGTACTTTTCGAAGGCAATAGTAGACAATTAACAAATTTCAATAAATTTCTCAACAGAATACATACGAACCTTCATTTCACACTGGAAGAAGAGACCGATAATAAATTAAATTTTCTTGACCTATCCATTTCAAAAGTAAACAATAGTTTCAAA
Source organism: Callitettix versicolor (assembly GCA_022606455.1). Classification (NCBI taxonomy): domain Eukaryota; kingdom Metazoa; phylum Arthropoda; class Insecta; order Hemiptera; family Cercopidae; genus Callitettix; species Callitettix versicolor. Next base: position 37,803,425 of record CM040183.1, on the reverse strand, counting down.
TACAGTGTTTATAGGAAACCTACCACAATCAGCCAAACAATACATTCTTCATCCCACCATCCATACAATATAAAAATGGCAGCTTACAATAGTTTGGTACACAGATTAATTTCACTCCCTATGAACAAAGGAAGCTATGAAAATGAAGTGAAAATCATTAAGTACATAGCTGTTTCTAATGGATATAAAAGCTCAATTGTTGATAGGCTTATTGCCAAACACAAAAACAAAAATAAAAAAATCGTTCCTGATAAAAAAACATACATCTCCACAGAATATGGTTCAACTTTAAGCCACACCCTAAAAAAAGAATTAGCCAAAGAAAATATAAATGTCTCTTTAAGAACAAGTAATAAGTTGTCAACATTATTAAAGAAGCCAGTTGCAAATAAAAGTGGAGATAACTTTGAAAAAACTGGCATATACAAAATGAAATGTAGTGATTGCCTAAGCTTCTATATCGGTCAGACATCTTGCTCTTTTAAGAAAAGATTTAAAGAGCACATACCCAGAAGTGCATTATTGACAAACTTGGCTTTCGCAGAATATCTTATGGACAAAAACCATAAATTTGAAGACATCCATACCAACATGGAAATATTACATTTATGTCATAAAAGTAGTTATATGGATGCGATTGAAGAGGTTGAGATTTACAAGAGCAAAAAATCAGACCCCCAGAACATCCTCAATGAAAAACTTTCATTTAAATCAAACTTAATATATGACATGGCTCTAAGGATAAGTGATTTGAGTAACAAAAACCAACAGACGCACCGTAACTGATAACAACGACGGGCGCTCTACTAATGATGGAGACTTTGCAGTCCGGAATATAACTACGTATGAGTCACGTGTGTAGCTTGGCCAAGCCGAATTTCATGATGAATATTTAAATGTGTAATTGTGCTTAGTATTTGTGATGTATGTTTTAATGTTTTGTTTGACTTTGTGATGACCTCGACAGAGGGATTTAACATTTTGTATGGCCTGAAGATGAAACTATAGTTTCGAAACCGCAGTAGCCTTTTTGAGGTGAGTTGATAGACCACTGATGGAAAGAATAGGTCATAATTCTAATCATTTGAATATGTGGTCCAGTGGCTATATTACAATAATGAAACAAAAAAAACATTATTCAAAGACAGAGAAAACCAGACATGTATACCAAATTTTATCAAAGACTCTAAATTTAGTCTCCAATGATGTACAAAGACATACAGACAGACATCCAAGTAAAAGCAACTTTTGGACTAGGGATAGACTTATCAAAATTTAAAGACTGATTTTCTTTCATGATCATCATACTTTCTTAAATTCTTTATACTGAAAAAGAAAAAAAACAAATTATTTGTACTTATATAAATGTAAAAAAGTACTGTGTTATTACAAAATATATAATCACGACACTAAAAAATGATTAATACTTATGAAGTATTATGAATTTTAAATGGCCACCATTTTGAAACTATTGAACAAATTTTGCTGGTTAATGTCCTTGATAAATGTTTCAATGATTATTTTTATGAAAAAAAATCTTGTACCATTGTTTGGATTTTTCAATCTTTTTTTTGTAAATAAATAAACAAACAGTGCTGCTGGTGGAATTTTAAGAAACACACTCTTCGTGCTTCAATCTTCTATTTGAGTTACCCAACAGAGTATGCTTTACTTCACTTTTACTTCTTATTGTTTACAAACAGGTAAATAAACGTGTGAATTCGACTATAAGTAAAACTATGAAGTAATCAAAAACTTTAATAAAAATGTTTTCAGAATTATTACACATCAGAATTATTACACATCAACACAATTTAACCATATAAGAGGTTCTACACCAACTGCCACGATTGCTGCCCCTGTTTCTAGGGTTTCTGGAATATTCGCTTCATTCAGTACAAGTAACACATTTTTTCATGAAATGCATATAATTGAACTATAATTACTTATCTTTTAATTTACTAATTTATTTACTTTGAACCTTTTTGTTTTTTTTATAATAAATACATTGCTTTTCACTAATAAATTATTAAGTGTTTTCCTAAGAAACTAAAAAATATTCAGCAGATTGTTTCTACGAGTTTAAATGAGCTAGCAGAACCAGTTTAGTTTTATTAAATTTTATTGCAGATGTTTTTATGTCAAAATTTGGTGGAAAAAAAGAGCCAAGTTCAAAAATTTATTTTTTTTTTCAAAATGGTGGCACTTGATATGATGAGGGAAATTTGAAAACTTGAATTTTTGAACAGTGTACCAACCCATAACATATCTTAAAAAAAAATTGAAACTGCTCTAATTAATGCAACCAGTTATGACATGACAATTTCAATGGACTATACTGACTATATATATTGGCACCCAGGCCAATAACTGAAAATCACAGTTTCATCAATACATTATTTAACACAGCCAAAAAATAATTAAATTTAAGATTATAAACCAAAATTGAAAAGAAAGTATACAGTAATGACATTTAAAAGACATAAAAATAGTAAAACTTATGATGACAAATAAAAAACTAAAGTAATCCCTAGAATTAAGTTTCCTCAAATAGTTTACAAAACATGTGTTTGAACAAAGAGAATGAAACTTGCTACATATCTGCCAAAGTACACACTAATTTAAAGAAAATATTTCCGTACTGTTAACTATAGTACAAAGCTTATTATTTAATGATATTTGTTAAACATGTCAACACAACTGTAAGGGTGCCAATAACTGTATGGTTTACCCTAGTAAAAATATATGTCTATAAAAGATTTTAAGAGTATGGTACTTATTTTACCTTTTATTTGGATCACGCAGTAATTCTTGAATAACAGAATCGAGAATATACTGGACTCCTGCAAGCTGTATCTTTGAACGGCCTAAAACATGAAAAGCAAATGCTGATAACCATCAGAAAACATTTTAAGATCTAGAAAGGTTGACATAGATTAACCTGTTTCATAATTTATAAAACAGCATAAGACCGGTAGAATATATTGCTGATTTGTATTATGAAAAAAACTAACTTACAAGCAAAACTGATTTAAGTTACAATAAAAATAACGTCTGACTGCTCACAACTGTTATCAACTTCACTTTTTTATTTCCTATGAAATTTACAAATTTTAAATTTTAATTTATGCTGATTGTGATGGTTAAATCAGATTTTCAAAAAATTGTAAAAAAGTTGTGAATATGATAAAATTTTGAAAGAAGATCAAGACAAAATGAAAAGACCTGCAAAAAGGTAATTTGCAAAACAGTAAAAAATTAGGTCAAATTTTCTGAATTTTTGTTTGGAACAAATAATGTATTAAACATAAGAACTGCCAATTAATTATTAACATAAATATACTGATTATAAAATCAATCTGTATTAGTTTGCATTTTCATAATTCAATTCCATCACGTCAGTGCAGTGCCGTTCGAAAAGGAGACAATCAGAGCAGCTGTCCCTAGTGCCATGGTCAGTAGCACCTGCCTTTACATAGACACTATTTTTAAAATCTTTTAATGAAATCATTGCCACTGAAAATGAAGCGACAAAGATGCTTAACATGGATGCCATTATAGAAAAATTTGCTAAGTTCACATCATGGAAGATCCCTTTGTAACGTAAAAACTAAGTAGAATATACTTTGATGATTTTATTTATGTTATGATAGGCCTTAATGACCGTGCAAAGCGAAGTATCTGTTTCAACTCGACCATTCAGCATTTGGTTTGTGTGTTCACTTGTTATGCAGTTTTGACCAAACATACGGATTAATTGTTTTTAAATTTGATATGAAGATACCTTTTATAAAGCCTGAACGATACATGTATAAGATTTTTTTCCATTTACTTCCATTTCAAAAATGGTGGCTTCTAATTTACCAATTAAGAAAGTACACAATTTTAGCCAAAATGCATTGACCAATTCTTTTAAAATTTGTAAAATGCCTGAATGGTGTATGTATGAGATTTTTGATATTTAAGTTGGCAGCTTCTGATTTTGTGATGAAGAATATAAGCAGTTTTTGCCAAACAAATTGACCAATTGTTTTGAAATTTGGTACAAAGATAACATGTATAAAGCCCAAACGAGATATGTGTAAAATTTCTTTCCATTCACTTCTAGATGACGGCCTCTGATTTAACAATGACAAATGTAGTTGCTAGTTATTTCCTGCAATACTGGTCAAATGTTAAGATCTATCATAATTTTAACCCTACTTTTGTCCATACCTTTAATTGACAAAGAGCATAAAATTGTCAATTAAATTGATCAAGTAACATTTTTCTGAAATATTACGGTTTAAAATATTGAACAGAAAAAGTTACTAGCACATTATAGCACTGCTATGGAGTGGTGATCAGGCAATTAATAAAGAATATATTGCAAGGTAAACTGTTCTTTTAACTACTAGTAGTAATGAACTGATCTAAAAATTGGAAAAAACACTTTGTTACTTTCCCTCTTATAACATCCAAGTCTCATGTACTAGTTAATTTAAGAGGAGGGGAGAGTATGTTTGCTCCATTAGCCTAAACATGACTGTAAGGATGGCCTTGCATCAGCGAAACACCTATGTGCCATGATTATTATTTTTTTTCCTTTTATAATTCTCTCCACAGCATTAATAACATTTGTGACTATGTTGAATGTTTACAGTAACATAACGTACTTCCAAAATAGTATTGATCAACAGTCTTGAGCCAGCCTACATCATCATGTGTATGAGGCACCATGTGCACATTGAGGAATCCTTTTTTTGGCACAGGACAGGACTGAAACAACAAAAATATTTTATGCAATTAATTATGAACACCTGAATAAATGGTAAAAAATATTACTAAACTTTCTCACATTCAATTATTTCCCAAAGAAATACAGTTTGGAAACTTTCGACAAAAAAGTTGATAAATCAACCTAATTTCTCAAAATCATTTTTTCATATTTTACTCAAATTTTGTGTCATGCATTCATACTCAACAAAATGTTGCAAATTAAAGAATCAATTTACAGTAAATTTCGTTAACTCGAAAACAGCACTTGTATATTGTATAAAACAACAAATAACTGCATATTTATAAAATACAATTGTTGGCAGGTTTGTACAAAAGAACATAGTGGCACTCAAAATGCTTGATTTATTTTAAAATGGAGTATGTTCACGATCTCTGGACACCAAATGGGTTGTCAGTGCATTTAGTAGTTTATTTTGTTTCCATTATGTCATTGAAATAGCTAAATCTAACGTTAAATAAGTTTCTGTCTGACTTAATGTCAGTTCCTTATAATACCATTTTTTTTCCACTTTCCACAATGAAATAACTCAACAGATTTGACTGGAAACGTTTATATTTGTCACAATTGTTACTAGGTTTCACGCTACCACAAACTTTCTTTTGCATAAGTTAAAAAAAAAAAAAAAAAATAGAGACACTAAACAAGATTAATTATTTTTTTATATTTGGGTTATACATATAAGCTCTCTATCAGCCAAACGGTCGACCTTTTGGCCAATTTGTGCCAATTTGCCAATTAATGGCGTGGTGACCATTAATGCCAATTTGTGTGTATAAGATTTCTTCTTATAAAATGTCCCCGCAGGGGGTTGCAGACTAGCTGCACCTATTGAGAGGATTTAGACGTCCCTCGCGGTACCCGAGTCTAACACACGTACACTTACAACACTACAATTACAACTTGAACACTTTACACTCACACTTACATTTAGGGAGACGATAATAGCCTCAATGTGCTTTTCGTCTTAAAATAATAATAATAATAATAATCTTATAAAATGTTAATCTTAATGCCAGGGTGGTGGTGAATATTTAGGATTTTAGCTCAACAATCTGACTTATTTTGCCTAAAAAACAATAAAATTTGCATTTTAATAACAAATGCTACCCTCCCAAACATAAATTTCATTGAAACAAAATGTTTAAGTCACCTTTCAAATTAATAGACTGTAATTTTGATACCATGAAAAATAACGTAGCTCAGTATAGGTACACAGCTAGTACAGTATAAAAGAAAAAAAATATGGATTTTAAACAATCTTCCTTCTCAGTAAAGGTGGTGCCCCTATTATAATCTCTACTCATATCCAACGGTTGCAATGCTTTGAAGAAACGAGGAAGTAGATTACAATAATAACTTGATAACAGACTTACTTTGTTTGCTCTTATCAGCTGCCATAATAGTGTTTATTACTCTGTTAATCATCCATTGTGACTCATGACACACACACACACACCTCATTATAATAATTACCACATACAACAATGCCATTTTTCAATAACAACAATCGTTGCACGCAGGTACATCTGCTTCAAATTGGTTCAATATCGTTTTTCCTCAAGCCATAATCATTATAAAGGAAAACACATTTAAAAAGTATCTCATCGATTGTTACAATACTAACAACCTGAAGTCTTCTCTGCTTTCCGATACTGTGAAGTAGCGTTTGTTTTTGGACAAGTATACAAGCATACTAAGGGACAAGTATTCATATAAAAGCATTTTTTAGTGTTTGACAAGCCACGATGTTAAGAGCGTTAACATTGTCACATCGTATTTTTAGACAATTGCAATTCTCTATACGATATGCACATGCATGTCATACTTTAGCGAAATATGTCAATTTGTTGATAATTTGTGTCCAATAACAATTTATTATCCAGATATGTGCATAAAATACACGTAAAAGGAATGTGGCATATACTTTTTGAAGTGAAAACTGCTTTAGACAGGTCTAATATTTTTTTATACGAGAGAAAATGAAAAACTCGGGAATGAATGAACGCATAAAAAGCGTCACGCTTGCCGTAAGCTGTATACACGTTATTAGTATTTTTGAAGTAATTTAAGTCTACCAGTGAGACGATAATTTCTAGTACATTCCTGATTTGTACTTATGAAACTACGACGGTTACAAAACCCGCCATGACCTTTCTACATTTAATATTTATTTATTTAAAATTATTTAGGTTTATAGCCTATATAAATAAGTTGAATAATAAATATTGAAATTATAATTAACGCCATTACACTACATGCCCATCTAGTAAAAATTGTTTAGACCGTTAACAATGAAATATATCTTGCACACTATAATAAACAAGTTCATTAATAAATATTTAAATTACCGTACTAATGAACGCCGCCGCACTATATGCCCAAACCAGCTATTTATTAGAATACTAACAATTGGATATATTGCACAAGACTGTTTTATATTTGTAGGCCTATATGTTGTAGACAAGTAGATCTATAAATTTTCTTTGATATTCGTTGTATTTAATTTAAATTTAGCAATAAGATCAGAAATAAAATTGGACCAATACAAATGTACAGTGAACCACAGTAAATAGAATACATATTTACTGCGCAGTGAACCATAATTTACTTAAACTTTTTAAAGTTTTCATTTGTATATCAGCCAGTGCCCAAATTGCCTTTTTTCTGCGGATCTAAAAACTGATTTATCTATCAATATCTCAAAATCGATGTTTTTCACGATCACCAAATTGTGTTTAATAAGAAAGTTAAAACTAACAAAACTTACATCATAGCCGCATCTTGTTTGTTCTTCCCTAACTGCGCCTCCCGTAGCCAAAGCTACAAACACGGACAATATCAAAATGCACGCAAACAAATTGCACATTTTACAACTGTCAACTAATTCATTCCACTGCCAACATGAAACTAAGTGGCTAGTTCAGAGTTGCGGCGTTGTCAGTGGTGACTGAATGAAGATGGAGGAAGGAGGCAACAATCAAGAACATGCCCCCTCTCTCTTGCCCAACCTATGACCCTCAGAACAAGAATGATCAACATTGATAATAAAAGTGCTGACATATTATTCATGATAAAAACATTAATCCACACGAATTAATTGTATAAAAAACTTTCTTTTTGTGTAAAAAGAATTGTGATTATGAAATGACGAATGTCATAAAAATGGAAATATACTGGAAAAAAACTCTGCCATGAATGGGTACATTGTGTCATTTTGTTCTTACCTAACACACTTTGATATCATTTCAACAAACAATAAATGTGTAATTCTTAGGCATAAGACGAAATCGTTTCAAATATTAATACTAGTGATTACCAATTTATCTAAAACATGGAAGGGACTCAACAACACAAGAGTAGTTCAACAACACAAACTAATAAAAGGGATATAAAAAGGAACAAACACATAAAAGAGATAAATTGCATTGGAAACAGAAATTTGGCAATAGACGGTAAATAATGGAACACGTATTACAGATAAAAATATCTTTGTGGTTTTTTTGATTTGTCATTCTAATAATTTGTAGTATATTATAATAGGCTCAAATTTATAAGGGACGATATCAGTTTTATATCAATCGGATTATTAGAAAAAGGTGATATGTCCTTTTGTGTATATATATATATATATATATATATATATATATATATATGTGTGTGTGTGTGTGTGTGTGTGTGTGTGTTTGTATCCACACGTTAATACAAACCTAGGTTTAACAGCTTCAGTAAAATATACTTGGAACGATTACTACCATGAACAGCATATACGGTGTAGGCTAAATCATAACCAAATGCGTGCTTTACTCATTTGTCCATAAAATGGTCATATATTGAAAATAATCTGCCATTAATGAGCAAATGTGCTCTCCTTAACTCATTTTGAAATTACCTTAACGCAGAAATAAGCTTATTCTTAGCCATGAGTAGAAAATGTTCCAAATTTTTATATCTCGTGAAAAATACATGCACTTTCATGTATCCTTTTCATAAAATAAAAAAAAAAAATTTAATTCAAAAATCTACAGGCTATGGTTAAGGAAATACCACTTAGGCTACCAATTTGTCTAAAATTATGATAAGGGGAAACGTGTTTGTAGAAATTGTTGACAGACTAACACGGAAGTAAAACTGTACTTTAAATGTTTCTCTTTTTAATTTTGTAGAAAATAGGCTACAATAAATACTTCTATAAAACATATTATTGAAACGAAAACTAATTTTGTAAAAGACAATTCTATGATTACGGATATTTTTTGACAATTGTTGCAAATTGCAGAATTTACTATGACTTGTCATAAAGCTTACATTTTTTTTCGGAAGTGAGTGCAAAATTTAGCGTGTAGAAAAATAGACTTAAAAATTTCATTGTTTGTTAACGAATGTCTGTAGAGTGTTTATTTTATTCTGTTATATCTGATAACTCCTTGATAACCTTCACATCAAAGGAAAAATAGTTCGACCTTTAACCCGTTTAAAGTTAAAAAAGTCTTTCAGCCGGCCATGTGAGCTGTATTTACAACAGATAGTAGAAGTAAACATGCACAAAGATTAAGTTACAAATTAATCAGTGAAGAGTGGCAAAGTCAAAGTTACGGAAGATTTTTTGTTTTGTTTTAACATCCATACTTTGGGTCAGTTAGATTAATAAAGGTCCACAACCATGAAGTGAGCAGTTCAGAGACACAGGAGACTGACTGTTGCCTTGTTGACCACAGAGCTCCTAAAATTACGGAAGCGTAACGTAGTCAAAATTACGGAAGATTAACGAAGTCAAAATTACGGGAGAGTAATGTACTTAAAATTACGGAAGATTAACGAAGTCAAAATTACGAAAGAGTAATGTAGTTAAAATTACGGAAGATTAACAAAGTCAAAATTACGGGAGAGTAACGTAGTCAAAATTACGCAATATTAACAAAGTCAAAATTACGGAAGAGTAACGTAGTCAAAATTACGGGAGAGTAATGTAATTAAAATTACGGAAGATTAACGAAGTCAAAATTACAGAAGATTAACGAAGTAAACATTATGGGAGAGTAATGTAATTAAAATTACGGAAGATTAACGAAGTCAAAATTACGGCAGAGTAATATAGTCAAAATTACGGAAGATTAACGAAGTCAAAATTACGAGAGAGTAATGTAGTTAAAATTACTGAAGATTAACGAAGTCAAAATTACGGGAGAGTAATGGAATTAAAATTACGGAAGACTAACGAAGTCAAAATTACGGGAGAGTAATGTAGTTAAAATTACGGAAGATTAACAAAGTCAAAATTAAGGCATAGAAATTAATACAAAATTAGGGAATAGTAACGAATTCAAAATTAGGGAATATTAATGAATTATAAATTAGGAAATAGTAACGAAGTCAAAATTGTAGGATAATTATGGTTGGTCAAAATTATGGTTGGTAACGGAGTTCAAATTACTCGAGTAGTAGTATCAAAATTACGGAAGTTTAACTATGTGAAAATTACGGATGAGTAACGACGTCAAAATTAGGGAATAGTAATGAATTCAAAATTACGGAATAGTAACAAAGTCAAAATTACGGAAGGTAGGGAAGTCGAAATTAGGAAATATTAACGAAGTTAAAATTACGGAGTAAAGAAGTCAAAATTACGACAGAGTAACGAATTCAACTTGAGGAATTATGTAAAGCAGTTGGATCTATATTTTTTCTGAAAATTTAGCAAATATAAGATGAAAAATATTTTCCATCTTGCTGACGTGATGGAAGCAAAGTACTAACATTATATTTTATCTAACAATGTTTTGAAAATATGACTTTTCAGTAATATTTTCAGCCCTTTCCAAGATCTCCAAGCAGCCAACCGGGTCGACTGAACAGTGCTACGGTATGATTTCTTCGTGTAATATGTTAGTTGTATGGTTACAATATATGAATGCAAAGATTGCAAGTGGTTATTTAAAGTTTTGGTCCAACAATCTAATTTATTTTGCCGAAAAATTACTATAGTCTACCAATAAAAATATCTTGCATTTAATAACAAAAGCTTCTCTCCCAACACATACAAACTTAACGTAGTAAACAATGTATGTAAACACTGGAACAAAAATTTTTAAGTCAACTTGCAAAATAATCAACTGTAAAAATATCGTAGCGAAGCACAGATATACGAATAAAGGATGTGGCGTATGTAATAATATGGGATAAATCTATACAATTTCATATGTCGTTTGTGTATACGATAAACGAATGCTGCAGAAATCGAACTTGTAAGTTCAGTGATGTTATTGAACTTGAAAAAATTTCTCAGAAACACAAAAAGCATTTTTAGAAATAACTTATGATTGTATCCACGGTATTTACATTATAATATGTCATCAGAACCCATTATAGTTCTTTCAGTATTGATAAGGTATCTTTCTTCTGAGTGAATTTTAAAAGGAATTTAAATCGACAGCAGAAGTCTTGTTAGGCCTAAGTCTAGGATGACACGGTCACTAGGTCATTATCCTTGTCACAGTCACTCAGCTTGGGTAAATTGTTCATATTCCGATTTTAGATAGGACACGGATAGACCGGTTGGAATGCATTCCAAGAAATTCCATTGGAATGCCCATGGCCTCGGTCTTGGGAAAAATGCTAGGCAGATGCGATTGGTAGGCGATGCATTCTCTCGTGTCAACGGCTCTTCTAATTAACTGAGAATATATAAAATATATAATGAAGTGATAATGGGAGAAATTAACTTGCTCATATCGTCGATTTTTTTATTTATTTTTTTTCTCATATCGTCGAAGATAAAACATCGCTGCACATAGTTCAATCGGTACACAGTTGTAACACGATTGAAACGAATTTCCAAGTGTAATTATTAATCGTATTTTTTTGATTTTACCATTATACACACACACACACACACACACACATATATATATATATATATATATATATATATATATATATATATATAAGCATTTTATAATCTTTTACTGAAAATACGGACGTGAACCCTGACAGACGCCAAAATCAAGTTCAACGGATTTTGAAAATTCAAAATGCTAATTTATTCTGTTTTTAAAGCTGGTTAAGATTTAAAAAAACAACATTAAAGAAAGAAGTCACGAATTTTTAAAGATTTGAAGTGGCCGCCAATTTGAAAACATTGAACTTCTCCGAGTTCGACATGTTCGAAGCGGACCAAAATTGCGAGTGTTAAACACACGCGCGCGCGCACAGGTTTTTAAAATATTCGGGATACAAAATTCGGCGGGATTGTAATTGTCATGAAAAACTACAAAAAAAGTGTTTATGAATATATGTACTAAAATGTGTAGTTTTCCTTTGCCTGTATGTGTCTGTTTTTTCTTAGATTATTAATCAATAAACGATTACACTACACAAACTAAATTTCATAAATATATTTACGTTGGGCAAAACAATATTGGGGAAAGACCGTTTAAAAAATATTTCATTCATTTTCAAAATGGCGGCCATCAAAAATTCTTAAAGTAAAGTAACGTAAAATCGAAGAGGTTTATAAAATATTCTGAAAAACAACATTTTTTGGGTTTTTTACTACATTTCTAACAATGATTGTTTTAAAGAAATTGTATTTAAAACAACTGAACAATGTTATAAAACATGTTTCTATTACTGTAAATTTGCGTATATCATGATGGCGAGACAGCTGCGTGCCGTGATTACTTTAAAACTTCCGGTACCACCTCAATCAATGAAAATTATGTCCTAATTATTTTCCCAACTAATTTTTCGGTACCTGCAATAGAACCAGATAATATCGGTATCACAAGAATATTGAAACAAAATATCGAATGAAATATTTACTGTTAGAAGTAATATCGCAACTTCCCTAATCAGTGCAATCTTGTCACATTTTTTTTTTTTTTTTTTTTTTTTTTGGTGTTTAACGTCCGACTATTGTGCACACTTGGGCTAATGTAGACGATGGAATAATGTAGCGTATGAAAATGCCAAGCCCTCGCCGGGAATCGAACCGGGGAGGTCCTCGGAGTACGCTATCCACTAGGCCACCGAGGCGGCTCCTCTTGTCTCAATGACAACACTATGCAGCATATAATCTTTTCGCTCGTTAAGGCAATAAACGTACCACGTAATTCCCTGTGTATTGTTCCAGTGTTAGAGTATTGCTGTGACACTGTGGCCGCACATAGTAAACGAAAATATAATCGTGGCACACACTGCCTCGCTGACGTGTTGGCATTAAAAACTATGTAAATTACCTCTTTAAAATTTCAAAACCCGTTGGAATAAAGACATTTTTTGACGGCGGTCGGAATTCGTTTTCGTATTTGCAATGTAAATTACAAGTTGAAAATGTTAGTGTATGGAAATTTTAATGCTGATTGTTAAGTGAAACCAGAATTTAAAGAAAGAGCAAGATAAAGAAAAATACTTTTGGTAATTTGCTTCTATCTCTTCATCGAGACAGTTGCGTGTCGCGATTATTAAACATTTTGATTGGCTTCAATTTTAAGAAGTTTAATCGGATTTTCTGAACAACGATCAGGCTCAAAATAAGAATATAAATTGGTGTCTTAATAAATTCATCTTACACTAAAAAAAGCGTTAAACATTTTCAAAATCATAGAATTTTTTTTATTTTACACTTTAAAAAAATCTAATTTCACCTTCTTAACAACTACTACAATATGCATAAATAAACATTTTAAATTTTCAACGTATATTTAAAAAAAGTAATATACGCTAATTATTACATTTACAAAAAAGTGTAAGATAAAAGCGCTATGATTTTTTTTTAGTTTTGAAATCCGCCATTTTTAAACCGCTGACATATTTCGCTGTTGTACACCGAAATCTGTCTTATATTATAAAATTAGTGGTACCAAAATAAATTTGTGTGCCAAGTTAAAACTAATAAAAGCAGACTAATATTGTGACCGCTTAAAGCAAAGGCGAGCTACATATACACATGCATAGATATTTTTAATGACTTTTCAAAATGTGTTCTGTAAATCTACTGGTGCTGGTCTGGGTCTTACTTTGATGCTCATTCTAACGGGTCATTTTCTGATGGAAATTCTTGAATTAATTACTTAAAATTAATCAATTAAAAGTAAACAGTTTAGGTAGGTTGCAAATTAGATGTTGTTTTTACTTGATACAAATTGCCATCTTTAGGTAGTTGGCATTATTAGGCTACACTGATAAAGAATGTGTTTCTTTGTCTTGATTGTGTTCAGGAATACATGTTTCTTTCTTGTATTCAAGACGCGTCCTTAAATTACAAGTAATCAGAGGGACCAGGAACGCGTGTTTACAAAAATTAGCGGGTAGTTCTGGGTGGGCGATGATGCCCCGACGGTTACATACCTCGACTGCATGCCGAGTCCGCCGAGTCAAACCTCCGATACCATTCGAAGAATGTTCCCAAACAAATCTACGAGTCGGTTCACGTTTCCAACTCCGTCTGTTGTCGGTCCATATTGTCCTTCCACCTTTTTGCCCGCCGCTGCAATTCCTCGACAGATGCACAACTGGCTTCTGAAATTAGACTAAAATATTTGAGAATTCTTCGCCGTCCCGATCTTCGGTAATTGACACCGGATGCTTTTCGTGCTCTCAGTTCGTTCTCTTGTTTAACAGTTTGATGATGCTTGATGTTTTCGCGCTAATTGTGCGTGTTTTTTATATATTTTTTTTTTTTAGAAAACACTGTAGATTATTGGGAGCTTCTCGGTTACTGGAAGTTTATCCTTGAACAACGTACAGTATTATTATTATTTACTTTTTTTTGTGACGATTTTTGTAAGAATTTTACGCTGGGATAATGTAGGGGGCCTACAGAGGTAAAAGTTCAGAAAAGCCTTGATCAAACTTGCTGTGTTTAAAAAACCCAATAGAATTATGGAAGTATCACATCTTTCAAAAATAAATTATAACCTCAAATAATTGCAGTTTGTTTTTTACCATATAACAAAATAAAACACATACTGTCCGTAAGTATATTTGGAATTAAAAACGCAATTTTATTTTTCCATTTTGAAGAGAAAACTTCTTTAAGCGGGCCAAAAACTTGTTTGCATCAAGGAAAAGTAGAAACTCGCAGTTGCACGAATAATAACATGTAAAAAACTGCGTGCCGTACACAGTTTATTGAAATTCTTGAAATGAATTTAGTCTATGAGTTAGATGGTAATTCTAGTGAATTCGTGATTCACCATAACATTGTTTACATTTATTAATCTAGCACATTTTATACAAATAAGTTCATTAATAAATATTTAAATTATTAATTAATACCGTTGCCCAGTCCAGGCCTGCCCAATTAGTACCATGTGACCGAGCTCCACTCGTGTTGTTTATTTTTGAAATATTTTGAAATAATTTGTTCAAAATTTTGTTAAATGATGTTCAGTATGATAAAATTAAATAATATGTACAATATATTTACAAAACAATCGTATATAAATGTGGATGCGTTCAGTAAAAAATGAACATGTTTTAAAAAATGTATAATACCACCTCTTTCTAATAAAAATCAATAAATCATTAATATAACAATATTGATATTTAAAGCATTATATAAGTATGCAAATGATCAAATATTAAAATTTTCAAAGTTGTCAGAGAAATTCCAAGTCTGAATATTTGTTGTCGGAACATAATTATTCGAATGTTCTTGTAATATTTCTTTCTAAACATTTCTTGTGTGGCGAGTGTTTTCTGGGGCAAGAGAATTTTCAGTCCATTTCGCCTTTTAACTCTGGAGAAAGCTACGTATAACATTCCATGCATAAAAACTGCTGTTAGTAGGAATATCCCAACTGATACAAATGTCTGCACTTGGGCCTTATGTATTGTCGTAGCAAAAGTTGGCCTAACGGGAAATTGATGTCTTTGTAATGTGCATCCAAGTTTACTTTTGCTTGAATCTAATGTGATTATAGGAATACGAACTCTCTACCTTAAAATTCACCCGCGGGCGGCAACCGGTTTCAGATATAATGTATATAGGTATACACTCCATATAAATTTAAGGCTAGAAATTCGCTGTTTTGCAATTTTTTACGAGCATGAAACTTAGCGCTATCAAAACTGCACCCTTCAAAACCCTTATGTATGAAGTTGTGTGAAATTCGTTAGAGCCGTTTTGGAGATACCAAATTCGATATATATTGTACACCAAGTTATTAATGTACGCCATTGGAGGCCTACTATATGCCCAGCACAGTCATCACAATTATTAGAACATTAACAGTTGGGTTTATTTTACAAGATTGGTTTTTTATTTGTGTATGATGTAGATAAGTTTCCATTTTCTTTTAATATCAGTTGTGTACAATACGATCAGTAATACAAACCAACAAGTTATCCCTGTATCGATTTTCAAAACATCAGTCAATACGTTTCGTCAAAACTGCGTAACTAATAATCAGACAAACCAAACCAGACCGACCGTTCACAGATCGGTCGATTATACGCTTCTCTACCCTGCACAGAAAGTTGCAAGTACGACAGTACCCTCTTAACCGGAATGATATACTCAGTTCACATTAGTGAGACTGCAATGCGATGCTTGTTTCTAAGAATGAAGTAATAAAAAACATTTATTTGTAACCTATTCTTTATTACCTCGCACTTTATTACCTCTCTTATACTGACTTCACTATACTTACAAGTATAGAGTATATTCACTATACTCACATAATAAATTCCTGTATGGAATTGGGCAACAATAAGAAAACTAGTTGCTATGGCATAAACAAATAGCAATGAAGATAATACCTGATGTTTCATTGCATAGTTTATAGAAGCATAGATGCATAAATTAGCTTGTTTATCTAAAAGTTTGAGTTACAAAATTATGAAACCATAGCTTTAAGTTTTAATTTATTAGCGAATTCTTTGGAAAGCAGCTGTCATTATAGTAAGAACCAGACCCGCAACAACCCTCTTGAATACTTTTTCAACATGTGCGCGTGCGTATGTTTCTTTTGATCTGTGCACACACACGTGAGGCATTTGTGCACGTGTGTCCGTTAAAAATAATGAGTTGACAAATTTTTATGAAATTTGGTAAGATTTCAATTGAGATAACCTCCCAAGTTATCGAAAAATTAATACACTAAACCTGTACTAAACTACAAATGGTTCTTTTCCACTCTTGAAGAACTAACTTTGTGAACCCTACCTAACCTAAGAATTCATATCGGTTGTGATCTGTGACTTTTGCCAGAACCTACTCTAGCGAAATATGGCAGTCACATATGTCCCTGCAAAGTCTACTTACAAGTTGATGCTGCAACCAAAACTCCTACAAGCCTAAATGATTGCCTACAGTGGGTATTGCAGGAAATTTGTTAAACTGAATTCTCGGTATTGGTACTTTCAGAGCTTAAATAGGACTGTAAGGGTAAACTAAAGCGAAGTGAAGAAAATTTATGTTTATGAAGTTTTATTTTACCTTTGCCAAAATTTGTAGTTTTTCATAAATTCTTTCGCATGTCTGTCTGTCCGTTTATTAATTAACTTCTGACTGGTAAACAATGTAATCTTTCACAGAAAAATTGGGCGAAAATGTTTTTTTTACCGTCTCATATATAGAAAAAAATACAGAACTTGACAACAAACAATTTTTAGTGGTAATTAAAAGATAAAAATATATTTTATTTCTCTCTTTGATTTCGACTTGTTTAATACACACTGTTTGACATTGTTTGGATCAAAGCAAAAAATAATTTTCAGGACTTTTGATATTTTACATATTTCTGAACCTTAACAAAAGCGTCTTATGAAAAATTCACCAAAACTTAAGAAGGTTTTTTTTACATCGCTATATCTTTTGCAAAATTCAAAAGTCATTTTTATTTTTGGGCATCAAATACGTTTCAAAATAAGAAAAAGCAAACAGTCTGCATTATCATAATGCAAAATATAAGAAAGGCAGCTGATCCAGTCTTATTAATATGTAGTTTATATTTCAAAGAAGGCATCTAAAGACCTCAGTATGTCATTTAAAATCATATGCTTCACCATTTTATATTTACAATAGTTGTATTGCTAGTGTAAGTTTGAAAAGTATTAAATAAACAAACACAAAGTATTTGATCGAAAAATTTACTCAATACATTACAAGCTGCTGTTATTAATCAGCTAAACTTAAAGTAGAAGATGTAAAAAACATAAGCAAACATATAAAATAATACATTTACAAAACACAGTATGCCAAGTCTTTATTTAAAAACAATATCGTTGACACTGATCCATTTTTATAAAATTTCACTACAATGAAAAGGGCTCTTCAAATAAATCAGGTGTCTTTGGTTGTTAAAACTAATAGTTGAATCAGATTTTTGTTGTTATTTTTTTAAATAAAAAGTCTTGTAGACTATCTGTATGTCTGTCATCACTTTGTTTTATTTTCAGTACCGAATGGGAAAGTAACTGGAATTACTTTTGACAAATTTATACAAGTTATGTTTAATATTAATAGTATAGTAATACAGGTTATTTTAAAAATAATAAATCTTATACTTTTTATTGGACTATGAATATGGATATTTTTAGACAGAAATAATTTCAAAAACCACTTTTCTAAACTTCAAATAGATGTAATACGATAACTACATCAGCTACAAAAGCTCTGCCTTATCATGAGGGATATTTTTTATTAAGTTAATAAACTTGCTCACGATTCTTTTTTGCAATACACTTTTACTGTTTTGTTTGTAGTACTATTATTTGGCTACCCATAACTGCCCCAAGTCTATTTTTTATGTACCTAAATGGAGACAATGATTTAAATATACTATTAATTTAAAACTGATATACAATCAATCTCTAAAAGAACAATTTTTGATATACAATAAAAGAGACCAAAGGTATTAAAAAAAAATAATTCAGACATTTGGCCATTTTATTGTTAAATTAGTTGATATTATCAATATCTGCTTCCTATGTATGCTCATTGTTGTAGTCTGCGGGAAAAATAGAAGAAGTCCGGATGTTTACCAACTCAGCCGTGGGCTGGCGAGGCACTTTTTCCATTTGAAATTGTGAAATAAATTAACTTCGTATTTATTGTTGGCCAGATCCCTCCTACTTCCTCCTGAGCAAGTTGTGGTGTCTTATACAGTTGGTCCGGGTGTTGGTAGGTTGCATGTAATTGTTCTGTAGTTGGTAGTCCTCTTGATGTTCTGTCAAACAATGATTTTCGACCTGTATTTATACTCAAAGTTATGGCAGTAACCATAATTTTTAGAATTCCATTGTTCAGAAGAATGCACCAATCAGAATGAATCTACTGTATACAGGAGATGCGAGGTGATGCACTGGCAGTAATGCCTGGGCAGAAATGTATTAATGTAGCATAGTATAGACCCAAGATACACATGCACTGCGAACCAATCGGAAGTGAGTATTGGTTGATGGGAGTGAATTGGGTTTCAAAGGCTTAAATTGTTTCTAAGCCAGGAGAAAAGTACAGAGACTTTTAGCCTAGTTGTTTAGATGTTAGTAAGCGGAACTAGGTTGTGTAACTAGTTCCTATGTTGTTTAGGCAATGACATCATCATAGCTAATCCATTTAGGGCAACTTCCACCCATCCTACTTCTCATCCAGGTTTTTATTTTCCTTAGATTGTCAAGGGTGTCTTTTTTAGTCTGCTTTTAGTGTCATTCCCAAATGGCACTGTTTTCATTTTATTTTCTTCAATTTCCCTTTATAATTAAAGAACTACGCGTATATAAAAGGATTCTTACTTTTTCATTATATTTTTAACAAATATTTTTTCCTTTATTTTCATTTTTTTCAAATCTCTAGCTATCTCTCGTTGGCAACTCTATCTTTGCTTGCTTTAGCCTGTGAAATTTAATAACAGAATGCAATTTGCACTTGGTGGGAGGGTTAATTGTAATAAGTTTTGATAAGTTTCCACAGGCGCAGCTTGACTCATAGAGAAAAAGGGACTTCAAGCAATGGTGAATTACCAGGTAATAATGATGCTAATCTAATTATGAAGTGTTAGTTCATTAATCCTTTAGCATTCACTAGTTTTAATTATATGTGAAATAACAAATAAAGTGCTTAACATTCATGAGAACTCAATTTTAATATTAACAATTTTTTTTATAAAGAATGTGTTTGATACAAAATACATAACTCCAGTATAAAATAGAATGTGAACTTGTCAATTGTCTTTAAACCATAAACAAAAATAAAAGTTTCAAGAGCTGATACTTATGTAGTTCATTGTACTCTATAGGTTTAAGGTTTGAGAACCTCAACCCTTTAAAATAAATAATATTTAGGCAAAAATTATTTAAATGGGAGGGTATTCTGGAATAAATGTTAAGTATTGATGGGAATGGATTTTTCTGGAGGAAAACTCTGAATAGAACTTTGTTTACTAAAACAGAACAAACAGCTCCTGGTTTGAACACAGTAAAAGAAAGTGTGTCTCTTGTGTAATGTACCAATGATAAAGGTTATTTTAAAGTCAAGCTAATGCTAATTTACAGATCACAAAATCCTTAGCCTCCAAAGGCAAAAATTAAAAAAAAAAAAATGGTAGTTGGGGATTGGCCGACAAAAGTGAAAATTAAAAAAAAAATGATGTAATTAGTCTACATTGCTGGTTTATATTGGTTTAATAATATCACTGATATTTTTTCTAAATTCAAATTATACATAACTGATACTAAAAAAGATTGGTACTTATCTACATATATATATATATATATATATATATATATATATATATATATATTTCTCATTTAAAAAAACCGAATTCTTCTGTACAAAATTAAATATTCAAGAACTAAACACAAAATATGATAAGATAAACAGAGTCAAGCACTTCAAATATCTGGGAGAAATTCTTGAACCCACAGGTGGCGAGAAGGTTCGGCTACTGAGAATGAAGAGGGCTCTTGGTATAACGCGTGATATCTACAATAAGAGATGTATGTCGACGCATACAAAAATCAGACACTACAACACAGTCATAAAACCGGAGGTATTATATGCAAGCGAGACGCTAGCACTCCACACAAAAGCTACCATGGAGGGTATTTTGAAGGAAGAACGCAAAATCTTGAGGAAGATCCTTGGTCCGAGATTAACAGAAGATGGATACAGGTTGCACTCCCGGAAGACCACAGAGAAGATATCGAACCTGGCAGCAGATATCAGAAGAAGGAGGCTTCGGTTCTATGGACACATCAATAGACTCCCAACAACGAGACTTGCCAACAGAATCCTTAAGTATATATAAGGTGTCAAATCAACAACGTTGTGGATCGCACAAGTCAGAGTAGACCTACATGACGAAGGAATAGACTCAACAGATGTTGAAGACAGGCGCGCATACAGGAGAAAGATGCTCGGTTGGAAGGTCCCAGAGAATGAAATCCCAAAGAGAGCAGGGGTAAAATGGATGGAGGAGCGGAAGAGGATCCATGGGGACAGGATGAGGGAGGTGTGGAGGATTAGAAGGAACAAGACACAAGTCGGAGGGCTTTGCGTAATCCAACAGTGTCTATGCGCAAATAATAATAATAATAATATATATGACATCATATTTGTACAATATATCCAACTGTTAATACGCTAATAATTGTTATGGCTGGGGTGGACTTGTAGTATAATGACATTCATAAATAATTTAATCTTATTATGTTAACTCTCTCTCTCTCTCTCTCTCTCTCTCTCTCTCTCTCTCACACACACACACACACACACACACACACACACACATATCGAGAGAGAGAGAGAGAGAGAGAGAGAGAGAGAGAGAGAGAGAGAGAGAGAGAGAGAGAGAGAGAGAGAGACAGACAGATAGACAGACAGACACACACACACACATCATGAAAAATAAAAGTTTCATAAGTTTTTATTTTTGCCTTCATACAAAAAAGTGCTAGGCCCATCTAAAAAAGTTTCATTTCAAAACTAGTTGCTTATTTTCTGGTAAGCAAATAACAAAATGCGGGTAACTAGTGTAGGTTTTCTGAAATGATTTGATGATTCTTTTATTTATACAATATACCTTTCATTTAAAAATGTTTCATAAGTTCTAATTCACATGAACAAAACACACGTGTTTTCATCCATCAACAAGCAAATAAACTTTATATAGTATCTACAATAATATTTATGTACAGACCAGAAATTTCCAACCTTCCCTTCATTATCCACTTGGCATTATCATGGTAATGTGGTATACTTCCTAAATATCGAGGTTTCTGAGGTGTATTACTAAAACTCATTCAACAGAAGATTATATAAAATGTTATTTTAGCTTAAAAATACATATCAAAATAAAACTTTAGGGGATGTATTATAAAGTTATTTAATAAAATTTTGCCTACACTTAGTTTTATACTTTGGGGAGGAAAATGTGGAGGGCCTATATAATATACAATACAATATGCCTATACAATATGCTGAAGGCCTATTGTAGCAGTGAAGTAAAACAACGGAATATAAATCTATAGGTGCATTGTCAGATGTCTGAAAAAATGTCTAAAAGTACATTTCTGTCTGGATTCAAAAAAAACTTTAAAAAAATTTAATAATACAAACAAATACTTTTTTTGATATGGTCACATACCATCTGAATTGCCTTTGTGTACTACCAGTTGGGAAATCTTGGTGTAAACAATTGCAGTGTTTGCACATGTTAATGTTTAAATAAACAAGTTTCTTTTTACTTCATATTTTCCATTAACATTTTTCATTAGAACTTAACCCTCAGCCTCAACATTCACAAAGTTACTATTCCTGGAGGTTCCTATGAACCTAACATAATGTTAAGTAATAAGGAATTACTGTATTGCATTTTTTTTTTAATTGTAAGGTGGAAAACACATTGAGGCTATTATATCGCCTCCCTAAATGTAAGTGTGAGTGTAAAGTGTTAAAATTGTAAGTGTAGTGTTGTAAGTGTAAGTGTGTGTTAGACTCTGGTACCATGAGGGACGTCTAAATCCTCTCATTAGGTGCAGCTAGGCTGCACCACCCTGGGGGAGGCTACTGTATTGCAAATAAGTAAAGCAAGCAAGCATAAGGGAGATTAAAAAAAAATTACCTCCATCCACCTCATCGGTTTTTTAACTCATCACTAAGTACTAACCTAAAGTTAATATGAAGGACTTATCATTAAAAATAATAGGTATATATATATATATATATATATATATATATATATATATATATATATTCCCAATTTTTTTTAAAATTTTATGTTCTTAGGCTAAAGTAGTGAAAAAATATGTAATGTACTGTACAACAACTAAAAATTTAAGAAAACAACATATAGACAAAGTAGTCTCCCCCTTACAGTACTAGTAAATGTCATTAAATATCAAAATATAAATTGTCAATGAAATCGGCTGATATTTACGAAATATAAAACCCCTGATCTTTTAATATACCCCAGTAGCATTTTCTGTTGACCTATTATTGGTATTTTGTTTTCACACACGGTTGGGCAATGGTTAAAATTGGCACAAATGCCTACCAATTAATAAAGAAACAAATCCCAGCATAGGGCCAACAATTAAACATCACCAAAAACCAACAAAGAAATTGTTGGCCCAACTTACTCCCAGCAGTTACCCACTAACTTTCAATGGTAACCCTACTAATTACCAACATGTTTAAAGTATTATATTACTATTCAATTGATTAGTGAACTTAATAGTAATCATAATTTCTCTACATTCGCGAACATATTTGAATACCTTTTATTATCAAATGTAGAATATTCTTACTCGAAGTAATATATAATATGTAGCCTACTTTAGCTTTTTAATTGTATATTATAATGTACATATTATTTTGAGTAAGAATACATATTGAATTTGATAAGAAAAGGTATTCAAACGTGTTCGCGAATGTAGAGAAGTTATGATTATTATTAAGTTCACTAATCAATTAAATAAAATATAACACTTTAAACATATTCGTAATTAGTAGGGTTAGGCCTACTATTGAAAGTTAGTTGAGTAACCAACATGGCATATTTCGTTACTGAAACAAGGTTATTTTACAAAAAGAGACAAAATTCATACAAACAAAATTTATTTAAATGGCAATTGTGAAAAGCTAAATCAAAAATAAGCACTATAGCACCAGATTAAAACCATAACTGTACTGTACATGTAGGATCGTGCAACTACACTTCCCGAGGACCCGGGTTCAATTCCCGGCCAGAGCTTAGCATTTTCATACGCTATATGATCCCATCGTCAGCATTAGCCAAAATGTGCACAATAGTCGGACGTTAAAAAAAAAAAAAAATAAATAAATAAAATTAAAAAAAAAAAAATGCTTGGTGAGTGACCACAAAGAAGTAAGCCAGTAACTGACAAACTTTCACTTTTCCACAGTGCTGGAAATATATCAAATAAAAAGTACATCATAAAATCATCCATAGTAAATAATTATAGTTAAGTAGAAATAAAATAAGATTTAAAATTTTTTCTAGTCATTGTAACACTATTGTTAGTATAGTGATTAAAAATATAATATTATTCTGTTCATAATTATGCAAAAAAAAAAAAAAATAATAAATTGTTCTGTTGTTGGCAATTCTGTGTTAAGTCATGACGTACTCTTGCAGTTTGCAGTAAATTTTACAACATCGATAAAATACTATTATACTAACAAATAAGACACTATTTTTAAACTTTTGGAATTATACCCTACTTAATTTACGAGATATTTATTAAAAAAAATATTGTTTATATTTTCTGCCAACTAAGAATTAATGTTGGGCCAACAGCAGAGGTTTTCATGAATGAATAACAGTTGGCCTAGCAAACAAACAACTCGTTGGCCCATTGAAGATAATTCGTTGAATATATTAACCGTTGCCCAACTTTGCCGACAAAATTCCAACATTGGGCCAACAATGTGTGCTACTGGGGTAACTACCAAAATTAAATTAACGATTCATTTAATCGGCTACATTTCTTCGTAGCTTCCGTAGTGTAGTGGTTATCGCGTGTGTCTCACACACGCAAGGTCCCCGGTTCGATCGCGGCAGAAACACAGAAATTTTTAATTATAATTAATTTAATATCAGACTTGCGACGCGCAAAATATACTGTTTAATAAACATTATATTTATTACAAACATATTCCTCCATCACGCGTCCCACAAAATCCAACAACAAAACCAGCCCTAAACCATGACACATGTTAAAAATAAATTCGCGTACTGATTTTGAGGAAAAGTTGTACAATTGGTAGTTATTTTTTAGAAGATTGTATATACATCATTTTAAAAATATTACTATTTTCTACTAAGAGAACTTCAGCAGCTATAGAAAAAGTTGCATGTCAAGTTTTTCACTCTATGAATAATGACAAAAAAGTTAAGTGAAAAGGAAAATTTTTTAATTTTGAAGGTCAAGCAACTGAATTCTTAATAACATCAAGAAACATATTCTTAAACATTTATTAATTAGGTAGGCTACTTCAATTAATAGGAAACAGTAATGTAAAACCTTGTAGTACTTTCTCTTACTCACAAAGCTAAACAAATTCCGTATTATAAGTTATTATTTTAACAAAGTTAAATTTCCCTCTCAGTAGTCTCTGCTGTAAAATGCAAGGTCATGCGCAAAAGTGTTAATGACGATCAGCTGATTATCTCGGTTGTTAACATCTTCAGTTATACAACTTGTTAAACGTCAACCTTCAAATAGTACACGGGTTTTAAAAGCTATGGTTGTGCCGACTTGGAGTGTTATGAATAAATATTAATTCATTTACTTTTTCAATTGTTTTGACAAATAACAACTATGGCTGATGATAACTGGAAAGATCGTCTTGGATTTGAAATAAACTACAATAGTTCTGAGGAGGATGAAAGGTAGTAAAAAAATATTAATGTTTACAAAAAGTTTTTTTTAAGTTGTCAAGCAGGTACTTAAGCTAAAGCGTTCTTAAAAATCATCTACCTGATTATACCTGATTACCCCCTTGAAAAAAAACTTTGTGGTTATATCATACTACTATACTTTAAAGATTGTATTCATTACATATTATAATTGGATAATACAGTAGTAGGCAGAAGTAAATAAAATACATTTTTTAATTTAATTTATAAAGCAGTACTTGCAGAAATAAATATTTTTCAAGAGTAAGTAGAAATTTCTTAATTAACCTGTAATTTCCATTAAGTCCTTAAAATAAACTCTGTTCCTAATGTTTAGGCTACATCTTTGAAACATTTGTCTAATTGTAAGGAATTGAGAAGTGGAGTATACTACAAGCCCTGGTTAGCGATTTACTTAGGCTAATACTAAATTTACAATTAACTACTCAGAAATATCACATTATTTCTAGAATAAACAATTTTACCTCGTTTTAAAAGTAATGTTTCTAATTGTTTTTGGGTCTATGCAATGATGACGTAAACAATGAAATCTGCCTAATTTTGTTATGAAAATTATAGTATTTTACTGGTAAAATGGAAGTACAACTTTCCTGTGAAAACAAGAATTCTTTGCATAGTGTGACAATTTTCCAAAATAGCATGGCAATTCCAAATTAGAAAAATCTTCATTCTAAATTTGTGTGATGTGTGTGTATTGCTCGCTCTCTCTCTGACTTTACATAATGTATTATTTTATAGTTGAATAGATTTAATTTTTGCTTATTTTATTTACTTATTTAATTATTGTTTTATAAATTAATTATGACAAATAAATCTACATTCTTTGTTAAAGTCATTTTACAACATTTTTAAAGTTAAAAAACCATACAAATCTAATCTAACCTGACATTGTCCCCCGGTTGATAACAGTTATGATTATTTAAGCCTTAAACTAATCTGTTAAAGGATCACATTATTCCTAGTTACACAAAATATTTGCTAAGATGTATGACACTACTGATTACTTAACTTTAAAAATGCAAAACCTTTTTATTTATTTCAGAAATTTCATTCTAAGAATGGACAATTTTGGTTACTTATGCTTACTAAGTAGGTGTAGGCTATAAAATTGTTTTCTTTTAGTATAGAATTGGACATTAAATTCTTTAGCTTTAATTCATCAATTTAATACTGTTGATTTGTTTTTGTGATTTGTTGTTTAAAATATTTATTTTATAAAAAATATAAGCTTAGACATTTGCTTTGCAAAATAAATGAATTTATAGGCTACTGCTGAAGATATTATAGACTACTGTTTGAAGATATTTGTTTAAAGTCTGGTTATTTTAAAATAGTCTATTGTTTTACTAATAAAAGTAAAAAAACTATTTTATAGATGTTAGTCTATTGCAGTCTTTAAATATCTTATTATTTTAGATGTCATTGACCTTGATATATTATGAATAACATTGTATTAATAGACATTAGGTTAATAGAGAGTAGGTTTCATAGGACTGTTTTTAAAAAAAATGAAAATTTGCAATTAACTACTCAGAAATATCACTTATTTCTAGAATAAGCAATTTTACCTCGTTTTAAAAGTAATGTTTCTAATTGTTTTTGGGTCTATGCAATGATGGACCCAAAAATTTTTGTTTTTAAACAAAGTTTATAAAAAACTTTTATAAAATTTTTTGTTTTTATTTTTACAATTAAAATAATATTATTTAAGATCATTATATATTATGAATAAGTTGCCATTAATAATTTACTAGAAAATGTTATAATTTGCTTATTTTATGCACATAGTTTTATCAATTAAAAAAAAATGTTTCAAATAAAGTTGTTAATTTAAATTAATTAAAAAAAAGTAACATTGTATTATTTCATAGTAACATATACTTATTAGGCTACACACTAATTCATTAAGATAAGATTAAATAGCATTGGTATTTCTCATACAGGCTTAGTACTGTTAAATATCATTTTTGTTAAGGTTGGAAAGCTACTGATAAAACCAGTGATTAGTCATGTTCGTATGATGGCATTTACGTAGTTAATTTTTTAATAAATTTTATTAAAACTGTATGGTTTGTGTATTAAACCACAGTGAATCAGTGTAAATAACTGAATCTAATGAAAATGTAATGGTATAATAATTAAATATTGTTAATTTAAATTATATACTAAGTTTAGTTCATGTAATAACATGGTCTTGTTTTACACAAGGCTACACTGTGTTAATTTTAGATTAGACTGACTAAACATTATACAACATAGATAAATGATAGAGAGGCAGTGCAGAGGCAGCATTTTGTGATAGTATGTACAGTATAAACTAAAACCCACTTTCAAGGTCATATTGTACCATAGAACCAACTAACATCAATAATAATAATAGGCCTCTAATAATAACTTGATGGAACAGGTTTCCATTGTCGTAAATAAGTGGTCTTACTGATTAAGGACTTAAAATACAACATACTGATTCAAAATGAGTTAATAAAATATTTACTTACAAAGAATGTTCTAAATGCCTATTTTTTTTGCAAATTGTTTTAATAATGATTGATGAATTCATAATTGTTTATATTTTTTTATTGCATTATGTATTTATACACTTATTCATTTGGACAATTTTAGAGCCAACAAGTTCTGCAATATTTTACTGTAGCAATTTACGACTTCATATTTTATTGCAAAAGAGCCGAAATTCTCCCAGCATCCAATATATGCTAGGCTCCAGTTTGGAGTGAATACACTAACTGGATACCCTTCTCCCTGAATCTGTACCCTTCCAGCAGTTTTGTGAATCATATCTATGAGATGTTATTTTCTAAAGCTACTTATTTAATGTTGAAATTTATATTTTTGTTTATAATGTACAATAATGTATATTTCAATTTGTGTATGAGTTTGTGTGTGTGTGTTTGTGTGTGTGTGTGTGTGTGTGTGTGTGTGTGTGTGTGTGTGTGTGTGTGTGTGTGTGTGTGTGTGTGTGTGTGTGTGTGTGTGTGTGTGTGTGTGTGTGTGTGTGTGTGTGTGTGTGTGTGTGTGTGTGTGTGTGTATATATATATATATATATATATATATATATATATATATATATATATATATATATATAATGAAATAAAATAAAACCATGATATATCATGGAAAATATGATGAATAGTTTGAAAAAAATGTTTTTTAAATGTTAAATGTTAGGCCTCAGTTATTACATTAAATTGGACGTAGCATCACTTTTTTCAAATGTAGCATCAAAAAAGTTTGACCAGTCTTTCATCTGTAAAAAAAAGCAATTGGTTTTAGCAACACTAAATTGTACTACAAAAGAGAGATGATTATGTAGCATAGCTGCTATCATATCTGGGCCTATGTAAGATGGGATAAATGAAATGTATTTTAGTATACGAAATGCTCTTTGGAAATGTTTGTTCTGTCGATGAACTGTAAATAGAAGTTTATAAGTTAATGTTTTTTAAGTTAAAGAATTCTGAATAATTGATTTTATTGCCTCAGAATGTTTCTATCATTTCTGTATAAATATAAAATACAGTGACATTTTTAATGAAAAAAAATAAAGTTTGTTTTGCAACAAAAATTAAAACTACTCCCCCAAAGTTTTTTACTCAAACAACAATTTTTGGGATACTGCAAGTAACCATTCATTGCCTCTTGCTGGAAAAAAGCCATATTCTTTAAATATGAGTTAATAATAGGAATTGTGTATTGCCTGATAAGGACTAGACAGAATAATTTAAACATGATAAATGTGTAAAAGTTGTGTTTGTAATTATAAATAATATTTTAGTAACCTTAAAGCCATATAAGAAAACAAAATAATTGACAATTTTTAATGCTTTACTAATAAACATAAAGTGTAATAATCCATTTTACAAAATGCTGTAATATTATAGGTACTGGGTGCACTTAGGAAATTCAAGTTTTTTTTCAACAAGCTTGTTAGTCAAATACAGTACTGCAATTCATTAGCTCTGCAACATTTCAAAACTCGTCAGAAACACACAGATAGAAGAATAAGCACTTATGTAATAAACAATAATTAATAATAAAATAACTATTAATATTCTACCATTACAAATTTTAGTACTATTATAGTACAATAATGTAATAATATACATTTAATACATAATATACATTGGTTAGCCTGTAACAGCTTCAGTTGTTACATAAAATTGGATGTAGCATAATTTTTTCATAAGTTGGACCAACTCTCATCTTTAATAAAAAAACCTGGTTTAAGCAACACTAAATTGTACTGCAATAGATAGGTGATAATATGGCCAAGCTACTTAGCTTTTCAAACAATTACTGTGAGCAGCCCATTTATATTTAAAGTTTGTTAAACCTGTCACATAGAGACAGTTGTCAACAATTATTTAAATATTAGCTAGCCCATCTTGTTAATTATTAGTAAACACAATTCTCATATGATTTGGTTGTACAAGTTATGACAAAAGAACAAATGATCTTGACTTTGTTGATATGTATTAAATGTAAAATAGTGAATATTTTTTTAAATATTGAATCTATCCTTCATATAGCCTAGTTTTCATAATTAACACTAAAGATCATTCCTTTACTTTTTAGGGGAAAATATATCTCATTGTGCACCTTGCACACGATAAAGTATTTTATTAGGAGAAAACATTAAGTAATGTTAAATTCTGATGGCTGTTTAATATATCTTTGTGTTTTATTACTTCTAAGATGCCAAAAAATAAGGTTTCATATGGATGTCTATCTGCATGTATTTGATATTATTCATTCTAGAGCAAAACTCCTGTCCTACTTTGGTTCAAACAATTAAACTAACTCTTTTTTAACATTTTTTCTGATAGGTTTTTTTTTGAATAATTTTGTAGTCCCAAAATTACGCATAGCTGTAGAGAAATAATTATAAATTTTATTAAAAAGTGCCTGTAGGTCTAACTATTTTGATGAAAATTTGTTTAAATTTAGCTCTTAGGGATCTAAAAATATATATATATATATATATATATATATATATATATATATATATATATATTTATGTATATTTATTGGTCTTTATACCATTCAGGAGCTATTGGCAACATACAAAAAATCAGTGATTGTGCAAATTTAAGAGATCAGTTTTTTTGAAATTAGCTAATATATATTAGCGGAAAAAATATAGTGTATTGTTTTTTGAGCTGTGTTCAGCTCTCGCAAGAACCCGTTAGTTTTTTTTTCCAAACAGGGTTAGCTCAAATGATATTCACAAATTTAAGCATGTATATTATTAGTTTTAAAATATCTTAAAAATTTGTTGGTACCATTGTAAAAAAAACTCAAACATGGGCTGACATTCAGGCAAACATGGGCATCCTTAGCTAGTTCCTATAAAAATATAGAGAGTGAGATGTGAGTACGAAAGAGGCCATTTCCAGAGTGCTTTCTTATGTGAACAGCACAACCAATCCATTTGTTTGACAGTGATATTATAGTTAACCCTAATATCCAAGTGTATATATGTGTCATTTGCATTTGTGCTATTTTTTTCTAGTTGTGGTACCAGTCATAGTTGTAAATCCAAGGTATCCCTGTTATTATTTGTTCAATGAAGAAAAATGGGCTTTACACTTCGTAGTGAGTGACGTTAACTTTCTTAGACTCATGCACATGCTCATTGTAGGTATGTGAGTTCTCCAAGTCCTTTATTATGACATTTTGTCCATTTACTTTCCAGTGAACTCTATGTTCCTTCAGCACTAAATACTAAAGAATTTAGAAAGTATTCATTTTAAATTAAATCCTGAGAATATCAACACGTCATTTTATTTTAATACTTGAAGAAGCTGTTGTGTAGATGTAATTTTAGACATTTTCATAAAATAATTTGTGGTATATAGCCAGTATAAATACTTCAGGTATTTGTTAATTATTAGCATCATATTTTTTGAATAAAAGTATTACATTACCAATCCAACTGGTTATAGAATATCAACATTTTGAATCTAGTAAATAAATTCAGTAATACTAAAATGTAATATTTCACTAAAGATCGGGTCACTGAACTTCTTTGACCACTCCTTTAAATCAATAAGGAAGTTCTTATTTACATTGCATAGAAATAGGTTTAATCTTGGTAAGCCTGATTGTGATGATTTGTTTCAGTGTTAATGTGTTTTAGGTAATTTACTCATGTTAGAACACATCGTGTAACTTATAGGTATTTTTAGTAAGTATACATAAATTTTTGTTGTGTTTGTAGGAGTGAATGTAAAACAACACAAAATACTTATGGGTATTTTTAGTAAATATATGTAAATTTTTGTAATGTTTGTTCACCAAAATGTAGTGAACAAATGTAAACTTACTGACTTTTTAAAATCAAATTTGATCATTAATATAGGTGCACCATTAATTAATATTAATAAATGGTACAGTAAACAACATGCACAATTTCTTGCAAATTCAAAACTGTACCTCTGAAAATTGTGTTTCAAAAGCTGTGGGGAAAATATTATTCTCTAGTATAAATCTTAAATAATTTCTCAAAACTGGT
Organism: Callitettix versicolor; assembly: GCA_022606455.1. Taxonomy (NCBI): domain Eukaryota; kingdom Metazoa; phylum Arthropoda; class Insecta; order Hemiptera; family Cercopidae; genus Callitettix; species Callitettix versicolor. Next base: position 37,771,227 of record CM040183.1, on the reverse strand, counting down.
TTTTGGCAGATTTTGCTCAAATTTCAATAATACATGAAAACTCATTATACATTTTAAAGTTTGTACTCATAGCTTTTGAAATAAAATTTTTTTACAGGTAACAACTATTGCATGTTGTTTGAGTCTGATAACTGAAGAACAATGAGACAATAAGAGAACCTGTTCCCGGTCAGGATTAACTTTGATAAAAAATTTGATCAACTTTTAAAATTTTTGTTATAGTTTTTGAATCAAACTTTTTGAAAGGTAGGTAGCCACGGGGCTACAAATAAGAGTAATAATTTTTAGAATGAACAACACATACACTAACACATAAATATCCACATAAAAATTAGTTTATTTATTTCTAGGTTTCATGAAATATGAAAACGTTTAGGCTACAACTGACAACAAATTTTTTTTATGATTGTGCAATATTTTCTATAAAAAAAATTAGTTCCAAATTAAGGACTAATAGAAATTTTAAAACTTATTACAGATTTATTATGAATACTATAAAAAAAATTAAATATTACCTAATGTTGGCACTTATTGAAATTAAATGTAAGTAGCCTATGTTTCACTCACATGATGAAAATAAATTCTGTTTGTTCCTAATATTTGTGTTTTTATTTGTCATTAAATATTCAATAGACTTGTTAGATATAATTACTATGCGTAGTTTAACGAAAACAGATGGTAATTTAAAATAAGTTTTAAGACATTAGTTGCAATACAACACGCACTTGACAAAACATAATTTAAAACAATAAGTAAACAAATTATTTTCACCTTTATTTTCAGGTTGTCTTACACAGATTAAAATTTTAATATGTTACTTGAATAAATTTGAACAAAAAAATTATTTAGTTAACTGTTTAGCCTAGAATAGGATAAGATTGTTATGAGTCTTTGAAATAAACTCAAATTGTAGTATTAGTTTGAGTATACATTTATGAAATTGCTGTTAGTAATGAAAAATATTCTTAAAATAACATTGTGTATTTGAAGATTTTTTTAGTTATTGTACTCATGTGCCTGTGTTCAAATTAAAAGATAACTTTAATGTTTGTTTAGTGATTGCAATATACTGTACATGAATTTCCAATTAATTTTTAGCTCACAAATAATAATTTTATCTTTTTGATTACTATGTATTTAACACTAAAAAAACTGTAACAGTACTAAATATTAGTTACACAAAATTGAACATTGACCATCATCAAATTTACTTTCTTAATTTCAGTTATTTCGAAAATTTTAAATCCTATTTTAAGCAATTTTTTATACTGTAAAAGTTGAAGTTATTTTTTTATTGGGATGGTTGCCATTTTGAAACTGTTCAACATTTTTTGCTGAGTAACAAAATTAGAAATTTTTTGCTGAGTAACAAAATTATCTATTACCACAACATACTTTTTTGCCATGTTTGAATTAAGTATGCATTAATTAACTCACTACCATCAAATTCATTTTCGTAATTTTTGAAAATTTAAGATTCAAATTTATGCACATTTTAATGCTGAATATCATTGAATTTAATTCTGAATTTAAGTGCAAGATAAAAAAGTTGTGACTTTTTTAAAGATTTAAAATGGTTGCAATAATTTTGAAAAAGTTGACAATTTTAGACTATGATTATAATTTAGAGATTGAAAATGTTTTGACATAAACATTGTCTTGTAGCACAGAAGTTAATAATTTTGAAAATGAAATATAACAGAGTTTAAAAATTTAAAGACAGGCCTACTTAGTTTATTTCATTATCTTGTAGAATAGAGGTTGAGAATTTTAAACAATCTGAACATGTATTTCATCATCTTTCGTTATGTTTCTAGTTGAGTAGACTTGTTAAAACAATTTATGTCTGTTAAACTTGACAGTACGATTTGCATAAATTAATTAAAATTGTAATTAATTAAATGAGGGGACTTTGCCTCCTTTACTTTGATTGATATTGAGGAGGATTTGACATTTTAATTACTAAAGAAGAGTGTGAATAATTTATATTAATAGAATTTTATACATTTATGTAACCTGGAAATTTGTTGTGTAATACTGTTTAGGAAGTATTTTGTGTTAGTTGCAATCTAAGTATGTGCATTTTTGGACTTAAGTCTTTTCAAAGCAGTGCAAAGAAGGCTCTGATCTATAACCATGGGAGGAGCTTTTCTTATTTCGAATGGGGAGGGGTCTGGGGACATCCCAAACAAAAGGGGTCTGAGGTCTTTCCACAGAGAAAAAAACAAACAAAATTACATGTTTATTTCAAACTAATAGCTAATAGCTAAACTAATAGCTTTTAGTTTTTAACCTGTTAGATTTCAGGCATAAGGCTCATTTATATATCTTAAAAATCACTAAAAATGGATGTAATTGTCTAAGAAACAAACAGTGCACCCACATTTACCTCTGTATGCAAGTGTGCCAACAGGCCCTGATTTTTTTAACTTTGTATAAAGGGAAACAGACATATAAAGCTATTTAATACTGGGCTAAGTAATGCTACCCACTTTCGTAGTAGATTTTTGCATACACAAAGCGTCTTAGTTGGAGTAACAAACTGCCTATAAGAAAACATGTTGATAGATTTCATCTTATGGTTTTAGTTGTTTGCTGTAAATCATTTACACTCCATGCAAACAAAACAGTGCCCAAGACAACTACAACTGAACTCTGGTCATCAAAAGTCAAATTTTTTCCTTTGTTTCATTGTTTTGATACTTATATAAACTTTTTTAAATTAAAAAAATTAAAAAATTAAGTAATTAAAAAAATTACTATCAGATTACTAATAAAATGTTACCTTTTATTTTATTGGGAGAGCTGTACCCAAGAATCCTTATGGACAAGCAGCCACTAAAAAAATATACCTTTGTAATACTTTTCGATACTGTTACTTGAAAAGCATATAGGAACAATTTAATAACATAGTTAATTAAAAATATTTCACCACATGGAAATATTAAAATAAATAAGAAATAATAAAAATGTCAGCTAGTAATAATATAGAATGTAGGTAGTAATATATGCATTATTAAAACATTTGTTTTTTTAATAATGTTTGCTATTTTATTTCGAAAAATCCGATGTAGTTAAATTTTAATTATAATCCTTACATTGTACAAAACATTTTCTTCTAAATATTCGTGAAAATTGTACAATGTACTTTCAAACTTCCATTGGAAAATGAACACAAAGGATGTTATATATATATATATATATATATATATATATATGATGTATTACTCTATAATATGCTATAAATGTTTATAACTTACAAATAGTAATGGTTTTTGTTAAATGGATTTCAAGTACGAATAGGATATTTATTTTTCACATTCTTTAAAATAATGTATATTTTTAATCTCTTGGCATTGAGTGACTGCTCTGGTTAGTTATGACATTGGATAATGGTAATTTTCTGACTAGTGTAGTAATTTGTTTTCAGTATTTTCCAGTATTGTTTTTAAAAATCAAAGCATTTTTCAAATAATATGAATATTTATTTTCTAATGATCAAATATTGCAGCTATTGTTTCTATAGGAGATATTAAATAAGCTATCCCTTTACAATTAAAATTCTGTCATCCCAATTCAGTTTAACAAATTTCTTTTTTCATGTTTTGTCTTTATAAAACATGAAACTTTGAACATTCTAGCAAATCATTGTCATCCATGACTGAACCTGGCTTCTGTTATTATCCTGAAACACAATAGTTGTCTAAGTGTCTAACTATAAATATAGTTATAGATAAAAAAATTTTATTCTGTGTGCCACTAAGCAATTATTTCCTATTACGAGTCTGAAGTTAGCGATGGGTTCCTTTCTCCATTTCTGTTTGTTTTTATCCCTTGTGTTGTAAATATTCTTTATTTTTTTTTGAACATACTTTGTGTTGAAGATTTCTTCAGAGAAACTGTTTTTGTTGTTGTTTTGTTTGTGTAAAGACATGGTTTTTGTTTTTTTTCTGGCTGGTTTGTCCAGCATTTCAATAATTACTATTGCAACATGGTAGGAAACAGGAAAATGAATATTTATTATATTAATCTGAAGAGAAAAAGTGTTATAATCATGTGGAAAATTTGATAGGTGAAGTTTAATAGATCTTATTGTTTCAGTTGAATTCAGTTGTAGGTGCTAAAAAAATGGATTTTTAATAAAAATCAATTTTTCTCTGTGTGTAGATGTTATTCATTTTAGAGTAAACGCTGTTACACTTGTTTTGTTCAGACTTAAAAAATAAATGTTTTCATAATTCAGAACAGTTTACAAAATTTGAATGAAGGAAGATTCCTTTGTAAAAGGAAGATTCAGTTAAGCATAAAAAAGGGGAAAAATAGGAAAATTCCAAATATGAACTGTGGTAGTAATAGTTTAATAATAATTACTAATAATTAAACCAGGTAATTAATTAATTAGTAACTAGTTAATTAGTTTAATTAATTAATTCCAAATTTTATAAACTGGCTTCAGTTATGATTGTTCATGTGTGATCAATATTTGAGTAAAATCTGTTCTGGTATTGACATATTAATTAGTTTTGTCTTTCTCTATTGCTGAATTTGTTTGTATATTTGCCAGTTTGCTTCCATTTTGGAATTTTTGGAGAGGTAGTTTGTAATAAATATTCTGCATATATTAATTAAGTGTATTTGTGAGAAAGTTCACATGGGTGCCTTAGCATTTATTTGGGTGTGCATTGTGAAAGTAAATAATAAATCGATTTGAAAGGAGCCAAATATGATCAATTTATCAACATAATGTAGAACACAAATATTGATTTCTTTATCAATAGAAAACTAACAATGAAGGACCCTGAGTGAGTAACAAAATACCTTAACGAAACATCAATATTCCTCAAACCAAACTTACAGTCCCGTATCGTGCGCACAGTTTTATTCATTGTGTGTTTGACAAGCCTGTTGTAAAATATTGTCAATCATAAGTAAAAAAACATGTTTTCTGAACCATGTATTAAAATTTGTAACATTCATTTATATAAAAAGTTACTTTTTGTGGTCTTTTAATTAATACTTTTGTAGTATTTTTTTAATCTTACCTGATTATAAGTTCTTTTTGAAAGGTTAAATAGGAATTCCAGAATGCAGGTAGGGCCTATAGTGTAGTATTAAAAGGTTGTTTCCTTATACAATTTTCTCAAAGGTACAATTCCTAGTGATATTAAATTACTTTTTTAAATCTAATTTGATTAAAATGATTGCTGTATTAAATATATCACATTAACTTTCTGTTATGTATAAATGTCTCTACAACTGAGACTATGAAATGGTGTTATTTTAATGAATACTTTACCCAAATTATATTTTAGTTTGTTTCAGTAAGCCTACCTGTTAAGTAATTTAATTAATTATTTAAGGCTAGGCATAATCTGTTATACATTGAAACTCCATTTTGTCAATATGTATATATATATATATATATATATATATATATATATATATATATATATATATATATATATATATACATATTGTATTTCATCATTAGTTATCAGTAGGTACATATATATACATAACTTACAAATAGTAATGGTTTTTGTTAAATGGATTTCAAGTACGAATAGGATATTTATTTTTCACATTCTTTAAAATAATGTATATTTTTAATCTCTTGGCATTGAGGGACTGCTCTGGTTAGTTATGACATTGGATAATGGTAACTTTTTCACTAGTGTAGTTATTTGTTTTCAATATTTTCTAGTAGTGTTTTTACAAATCAAAGCATTTTTCAAATAATATGGATATTTATTTTCTAATGATCAAATATTGCAGCTATTGTTTCTATAGGAGATAATAAATAAGTTATCCCCTTATAATTAAAAATCTGTCATCCCAATTCAGTTTAACAATTTTCTTTTTTCATGTTTTGTCTTTATAAAACTTTGAACATTCTAGCAAATCATTATCATCCATGTCTGAACCTGGCATCTGATATTATCTTGAACACAATAGTTGTCTAAGTGTCTGACTATAAATATAGTTATAGATAAAAAAAATTGTATTTCTGTGTGCCACTAAGCAATTATTTCCTATTACGAGTCTGAAGTTAGCGATGGGTTCCTTTCTCCGTTTCTGTTTGTTTTTATCCCATGTGTTGTAAATATTCTTAATTAATTAATTAAGAATATTACATTCAAATACATTCAAATAAAGAATATTAGATTCAAATATATATATATTTAAATGAAGTTTTATAAATGTTCTTCAGTTTTGTTAAATTTTAGAATTGATAATAAATATTTTTTTGCTTTATATATATATCCTAATGATAATAATCAAATGTTTCTTCAAGTTTTTTTAAAAGTTTGTTACTTAATGGAATATTGATATTATTATTATTGTTTATTTGGACATTTGATTTCAGGTAATGTTGAAATTGTTTGTATATAGAAACAGTCTGTACAATAATTTGAAAATATGGATCAACTCTTGTTCTCAATTGCCTTACTTGGAAATTTACCATTTAGAACATCTAGGCTTATGTTCTGGTGGCTAAGTTTTATGTTAAATTTTTGTTTCTTTTCACAGTTCATAGTTTTTAGTGAATACATTTATTTTCAGGAATTTATTATTTCCCTGACTGAGTCTCATAAAGTGGGATTTGGAATAATATTTGAAGGAATATTATTCATCCTATGTATCTATAAACCAAACAGCCTTAAAAATGAAAAAATGCTAACTATTTTGAGTTATTTACTGAGATGAATGTAATTTACTTAAACTCTTATGATCGATTTTGATAATAAAACTCAACAACTGTCAGAGAGTGGTACTTGGAGGCAGTGTTGTTTCTGTCTTTGCTTTTGCTAGGAATTGCATTAGATTAATTGTGAAAATAACAATTTTTAATTGTTGGTATGCAATAAACATTTTTTTCTATCCAGAAGTAGTCCGTTGTGGATAGATACTTGAAAGATATCATATAGAGAATAGTAATAGTAATAGTAATTATTGCTAACACTAACAATTTTCACTTTTATATTGCTATCCTGACTATCTGCAAGCGAGTTAATCTTGGGTGCTGTTTAACCATAATGACAAAAACAAAAATTGAATTTAGTGCGTATAAGAAAGTTACATTATGGAGTAAAGTTAGCATTGTGTGATGGTTACAGCTCAGGATCATTTAATGTACTTACAGTGTGTGTATAGGCTAATCTCTATTCAGTGTTAGTATACTACTGCTACACTCTTGTACTTACTAAAAGTGGAACACTAATAATATAAGTGCATTAAGAAAGCAGGCAGAATGCACATTTTGAATAGCAAATAACTGTACTTTGGAACAGGCAATGTATTACAGCAGACTTGTTTCTTCATCAGTCTATATAAAAACTTGCTCATTAACAAATCACATTGAAGTTCAGACTTCTCTTTCTTTATGTTGGCGTAGATTAAAGCTGAATAGATTTTAGTCATTTAGTTATTGCATTGCCATACAAGATTACTTTATGTTTATTGCTAATATTAATTAACCATAATTTTGTTTTCCATGATAGTGAATTAGAAATGCAGTGTTAATAGTTTGTAGGGTAGAATATTGTGAAACCTTCTTCAATTGACATTGGATACATGGACAACTTTAGTGGGCGGACATTCTTTTTTGAAACAGGATTTACTCCTATGTACATAAGAATTTACCCTCCTTTAAATGGACACTTTTGGCAGGACAGATAGTCAAAGTCAAATTTTGGTTTTTGATACCTTTATTGGGTGGATACACTGGCATAAGTATCTATACAATAATCTAAATGATTGAAGTTGAAATGTTCTGTTGACAATATACTGCAGAATAGAATATTGACCTTTAAAACTATACTGTATGTGATGTGACAGAAGTTTTTAGGTTTTAGTCAAGATAAGTCAAATTGTTTGAAACTAAAATACTATTATTGGTCTAACATAGTAGACAACACAAAAACCGTGCTGTACAGAGTTGTAAAGTTATAACAAATGTATGGAGTTGATTACACATATCACAACTAAGGGAGAATAAATTTTATATTTTTGTTTATTTCAACTAACAAAGATGAATTAAAACTGTGACTGTTTGTCATTGGTCTCTGTATGTAAGTCAAAACTAACACTTCATGTGAAAGAAATACTCAGAGAAATTAAACAGCACAATATTCCCGATTCACTTTATGTAAGAGAGATTTGACTGTATTTTAACAAAACTGAAATATCTAACACTTTTGAATTTGTTTCAGAATAAATGGATCAGATGAACTGTCTCCTATGAGCCCTATCAATGGAGAAGAGTCTGGAGGGTTAATGGATGCTATCATTAGAGATTATGATGCATATGGTACAACTCCACCAAGGACACGAATTCTTCGGCGCAATCGAGACCGAAATCGAAAAGAGAGAGAAGGACAAAGGTAAAATTTGTTAAAATTGTATACTAGGCCTAACTGTATTTCATAATTAGTTATCAGTAGTTAATAGTATCTGAACATGAAGAAAGCTTGTAGAGGAGGAGATGTACTTGCAGTACAAAGGTCTGTGCAAATAATACCATTTTAATAAACAGAACAGTGTCACATGTACATATAATCTTTGACACTTTATATGGGTTACACTAATTGGTAGTTTCTTCATAACATTGTACTTCACTAAGCACAATTCAACCAGAATTTTTCTGTGTACACTACTACTCACTACTACTAGCTGCAGTAAATATATTGCCTGCTGCTGAAAACGTTGGCTGGGCAGTGAGCCAACAATGGTTTTAGAAAAGTACCCCCACAACTATACCTCATGTAAACCTGTCTTCTTGGACCGTGCATAGAGAAATTTCGGCTGATCTGTACTGTTAACCAAATGACAAATTTTTTTTAGAATTCTTTAGAACCATTTTTTAGTAGTCAGAAATTGCATAAGTCGTAATATAAAAGTTATATTTTGGTAGGCCTAATGTAATCAAAATGTCAAAGTAATAATGATGTTTTGCTAATTACTTCTGTCCAACATTAATCACCAGAAATGAATAGGTCTCCAAAATTATTAAGAGAGAGTAATAATGAACTAATTACGTATATTTGTTGTGTGAAATCATGCTAAATTATTATGCAACAGTTTTGTTTATAAATATCATTCATGTTGTAAATAGTTTAATATTATCCAGGATAATTAATGTAAGAAAAAAAAATCTTAAGGAGTTTTTTTTCAAGCTGGCACTTTCTTCTGCTTTTTAGTTTGTAGTATTTACTATTGAAACTATCTTCATTTTGTAGTTGGGTTCAATCCCACACATTATGATTTATAATCTGTCCATTATAATTTATCTTTGTTGAGAAAAATATAATTATTTCCAAATCAGTAAAATTTATTATAAGATTATATTATATTGTTTTAGTAACAATGACCTCTGTTTGAATACACTTGATTAACACACTGAATTATCAAACGAGTTTCAAAGCTAATATCGATTTAAAATTAATTCCGTTATCTTTGAACACGTAATTGCAAGTACTTAAGCTGAGCTTTGCAATTGAGAGTTGTGGAATTGCGATACTTTGTAAAGTGAACTAGTGTGAAACATTGTTTTTAGTGAGTCATAAATAATAATATTAACTGATTAATTTAGATAGTAAACTGTACTGACTTCAGGCTTATAAATAGAATAAGGATTTATACATTTTCTTATCACACATTATAATGTATTTTCATTCCATTGTCTGCATTAGCCCAAGTGTGCACAATAGTCGGACGTTAAAAAAAAAATAATTAAAAATACAACTGCTTTTTCAACCAATCAAATTAAATAAAAATATTGAAGTTTTTAATTGGTGTGAATATTTAAATCAGGAACAAGACTTTGCTTTGTGAGGAAGAAGTGTTCTGCAAAAGACAGTAGATGATTCCCAAGAAATCAAAAATAAATAACAAAAAAAAGAAGATTTCCACAAATAATAAAATTACTAAATAGAACCTTAACAACTACAGCATTTTCCTCACTTTGGTCTAGACATTTTAGTAACTGTAATGTCTTGAAATTACTGTATAAAAATCTTTACAATTTTGTTTCAGGTACCCCTTAAGTTAAATTAATTTTAATAACTAAAAAAACATTTAGCATGAAATGTTTTGTCTGTATATGGCTACCCAGAAAGAAGCCTTTGTAAAAATATCGTCACATGTACCCTTTCACCAATAATACTCGTAATGTTTACTAGTAAATTCATTAGTTTACTATGTGAATTACCTTTGATCTTTGATGGTTATATTTTTTATAAATGTTTCTATATAAAGTATTTTTAAAAAGGTATATTTTAATTGTAAAAATTTTTTTTTAATGAGTCATTTGCTATCAATGTCTGTATGTTTGTGTGTATGTAGTGTTTCACATACACAAATGATGGCAAATGTCTGATTAATTTTTTTTTTGACAATATAAAATATACCTTTTCAAAAAAAAAATGTAAACATGAAGTTTTGAGAGTGTGAATCAATTCTTGTTCAAAAGTGCTCCTAAAAAACAGGAATTCAAAAAGTGATGCAACTGTATGGGAACATATGAAAGTTATTTTATTTTATGATTTGTTACAATAGTTATGAAAGTTACAAAAATTGTTAAAAGTTGGCTCATTATGCAATTCACACAAGTGAATATGACACATGTTCTTAAACACGTTTGTTGAAAAATTGTAGCACACATTGTTAAATTTATCTGTACAATTTGGGAATTGTGTGAGGTGAGATTTGTAAGCAGCATCCTCAAGTTGTCCCCACAAGAAAAAGTCAGGTAGTGATAAATCAGGGGACCAAGGAAGCCACATCCCCTTCAAAATTATTTGTACATGAAAATATACTTTCAGGAAAGTCATGGTGTTGACTGTACAAGCTGAAACTACATATACTGTAGCTAGTCTACAGTAATGGTATTTGTGAACTTTGTACAATTTGAACAGTGTTCACAATAATTCTGTGAATTTACGTAATAATCAACTGAAATTATGCTTTGTTAGACCAAAACCAATCATTCAGCTCTTCAGTTTTAGGCTTAACAGAGAACATGAATCGCTGACAGAACGCTTCATGTTTTACATTGTCTTCCGGTAACAATGCATAAAGAAGATAAACTGTGCATGAATATATTTATAAACACTTGCATAATGCTATGTGGTGTATCTCAAAAAAAAAAAAAAAAAAAAAAAAAAAAATATCTCATTAATTACTTGTCTCTTGGAGCTTGTTCAGTTACATGATGATGGTACAGCTGCTTGTTCGGTGCATCGTACTGTACTTTTTTGTAAATGCATTCTGAATGTGGACATAATTGGAAGTTTTAATGTACTGTGTGACAATCAATATCCTCTGCTGCAATGTGTAAACCATTTTTCAATTGCAAAGGGTTGTTTTGTTTGATTTAAAAACTGTGAATAAAAGTAACAATGAAATAAACATTAAATAATCCAGTAAAAGCTGTTGAAAACATGCTTTGTAATTTAAATGTGAATAGTTTTCCTTATTCAACTTAAAAGAAATTATAGAAGGAAACATTATTCTCTATGGTTGTATTACATTTTGAACAGCTGTATAAAAACTGAAACACTAGAACATAATACTTAGATGTTTAGACTAGTTAAAATATTAAAGCTGAAAAGAGGAAGGCTGATTCTTTAGCAGTCAAACATAAAAACTAAAACTTACTAAACAGCAAAACAAAAGTTACAGTAAATAAAATAAAAGAAAAAGAAAAAAAAGTGTATGTACAAGTCAGAAACAATAAAAATATCCTGTGGTGAAAACCACAGCTTTTATTGAAAGTACAGTACACAATTTTATCGAATCCACCTCGATAATATGTGGATACATTTTGTGACCTTGTGAACACCTTTTTTCATAGTTTTGGATTCATCTGGGTCTTACCATGATGGCTGCTCCTGTAATTTTCCAATTTAAATTATATTTTAAACTTATTTGCACTTTTTATATTCCCTACTCCATATAATACTTGTATTTAAACTAATTGCCCAAAGTTTGCAAACATGTCAGAAAGATAGCTGCATGCTGTGATTATTTTTTAATTTCTTTTCATTGATAATTTTTTCCATACCTATAATAAGCTTTCAAGAAGATCTCACCTACAAACACAAACATCTATGTAAAATGATTGAAGTGTAAAATGGTATAAACATTCTTTCTATATTTTCTAATTGATTGGTGTTATCACTAGAGAAGTAAAATTCTCAGAACTGTTTCAACATATGGAACACACACAAAGACTTTAGTCAGTGGAAGACAGTTTTTATCAGAAGCAAGTAAAATATTTATGATGTCTGTTATTAATCTGCTGGTTTACAGATTAGCTGATATTAAGCATTCACTGTTTGATAACTATTTTTTATTATTACATAACTCTGCAAAACCAATTTAATCAGTGTTGTTGATTTTACCCCCTGTAAAATATTTACTTATATATTGTTTCCATTGGACTGATATTTAATTAATAATTAGTGTTGTAGTGTCTTTGAAAATGGTTTGGTAAAATATTTTTGTGAGTAACTCTTTTGTATATTATAATGATATTTTCAAATGTGTAATATCTTAATTTTTATACTTGTACTTACAGTTTCAAATTCAAAGTAATGTATTTTTAAATCAGAGGTTAAAAGATAATACATTTCTGAAATTTTAATGAGAGGCGACCTGTTTTAATAATTTAATATTTTGGGTTATGAATTTTACTATGATCTAACAGAATATTAAGTTAAGAACATACAACAATTAGTAAAATAAGCCAACATTACACTATGATTGAATTTTGGGATCTGTAAGATGTGGATCCAGGACCATAAAATGAGCACAGACCCTTGTACTGATCCTCTAGAACACGTATTTGATGGTAATTAAAATATTTTTATGTTTATGTATTAGCACTCTAGAATTACAATGTTATTTAGATAATAGCTTAGACAAGTTCATGACCAAGCAAAATCTATTCAACTGTTTTAGTCTTAAAAACTCTTACATTCTTTATCTTACACTTTTTTTGAAAAGTTGATTTCACCAGTTTAAAACTACATTTTTGGTTTTTTTGGTAATTTATCCTTGAGGTGTAACTTAATTTTATTTCAAATTTGATTCACTTGTAGGTTTTATAATCACAAAAATATGACCAAATCTGTAAAACCAGATTGAAAAATTAAATTTATATTTTCTTCACGGCTGATTGTCATTTAAAACAAATTATTTCAAATCTTTGGAACTGTTTTTGAATGACAATATAACATGTCTTTTTCTTACAGTTACCTTTAAATTTTGAAAACTAGCCTTATGTTTAAATTTTGAAAATTTTTACAAAGCTTTTTTTATACGTTTATAGTTTGTTAATAAAAAAATAAACAAAATTATCCAAGATTATAGCAAAATATTACCACATATCAAATTTGTACAAAATTGTTTCAGTCATTTTGCCTGTAGAAGAGTACAAAGGTTTGTTTCTATGACCTTCAAAGCATGTTTTAACCTTCAGATATCCCACCTACCTAGGATTCCAGGCTAAATAAATATTGATGCAGGGCAATGCCATCTATTCCCATCTTGTATTTAGTATTTCAACAATATTTTTCTAATGAATATAAAGGTTTCCAATTAATGAAAAATCATGTTAAGGTAATTTTTCAGTTAATTTTAAGGAAACTAATATAGTTAAACATTAGAAAGAAATTAATTAATTACAACCTGTGAATATACTGTACAAGTAGTCCTAATATTTGTTTATATATTATATTTGTATTGTATAATTATCTTGAAAATAGCCTTTAAATATAATCTATCTTAATATTAGTTTTTATAAGTTATGGGTTGGGGAATTCATTGGTATTGGTCAATATCTGCTGTTTCAGTTTTTTTTAAACAAAAATACAGGATCAACAGTTACAATTATTATTATTTTTTTAATGTCTTCATACCATTTAGACTGTCTGCCTGTATTTGTCTATACACATCACTGAAGGCAAAATAAATCTGGATGATTTCAATAAAATTTGGTAGGTGTAGTGTCACATCTTTTGTAAAAAAAAAATTAAAAAGTCAGATTTTTTAAATCAATTTTTATCAAATGAAGTCTTTAGGTACCCAAAACAAAACATATTGGTTCATATAGAATTGCTAAAAAAAACTAGTTTGGCAGCTCTTAACAAACAAACAAACAAACAAATAAACAAACAAACAAATAAACAAACACACACACACACACACACACACCAATTAGTCGGACGTTAAACACAAAAAAATACACACACGGGCACGTGCACATGAACATGCACACACGTGTGCATGAGCGAGCACACACACCCAGACACACACACATACATACATATATATATATATATATATATATATATATATATATATATATATATTTAGAGTGAATTGCTATAAACTTATATCAATGCCTGAAATACTGTGGGGGGACTCCCAGGGAGTTTAAAGCTGAGTCCCCTACTTGCAGTTAGAGAATGTTAACAATTAACCAGTGTATCAAGTAGGAACCTTATATGACAGATTTTCCAGTGCTGTTACTTATCCACCATTCAGGTGAATTGTACAGGTTATTGATTGCTGTGAGTGCAAATAATTTTGTTCCCCACAAGATGAAAGAAATACATCTGTTTACTAAGCAGGGGAAACTGATAACCATCCAATGGGTTCCCTCTCATGTGAGGTTAAGTGGAAATGAAACAGTCGATCAACTAGTGTAAAAAGACAAAACTAAGGGGAAAACTTCAAACGACTTTGACACAATCAGAAAACTTTTCGGAAAAAATTAAGAAAGATTCACTAGAGATGCCTACTTGACATCAAGTAACAAACAGTGGAGTAATATAGGAAGCATTTGGAAAGAAAACAAAAAATACCAAGGAACCTGGCAGTGGCAAACTTTAAACTGAACACCGGGCATGACTGCCTTGCTGCACACCTCCATCTTTTCAGTATATATCTGTACAATTTGTAAAGAATGAGACTCAATAATAAATAGAGACCATCACCTAGTCTGTAAGAGACTCTTATCAAACCTACCAGAAAGATATAAACTTCACACAACTATATTGGTATGCCAGTAGACAGATGGAGTAATCTAAGATTCTGTCATTGAAAAGAAGACGTATTGACTTCTTTTAACAAGAAAATAAAACCAATGCTGGGCAAAAGTGGTAAAAAAAAAATTGTCCAACAATCTGTTTTTTGTTGTAGTTTGTACTCATATTTTAAAAATTTCTTTACAAATAATTTATGAATAATGTATTTATAATATTTAAAGGTTTTTAATGTTTTGATATTCATAATTTATTCAAGTTAGCTAATTGATTAAACACTAATCTATTAGCAATAATTATTCTGTGTGTTACAGTTTTTTTGTTTCCTATCAATTTAATCTGTTATTTATATTTGTATTTCAGTGCCTCTAAGGTATATTCTAAATCGTCTAAATCATCACCCAGAGTTGTTTATGCTGGAAGGAGTTCATTTGAAAAAAATATGTACAAGAAGTTAGAACTTCCACCCAATGATAATTGTAAGTAATATATAACTTTCGGTGTGGAAGCTAATTTTAATTAAACATTAAAAAACTTCTATTTCACAGTAACAGCCACCTATAAGTGGTATAGATAACTGTACTTTGGAATACAGTTAAACCTTGATATTTCATTTGCCCTATAACCAGCTATTATGTGAGGGGACTGTACAACTTAGGTACATATTTTGCAAAAACTTAATTAAATGGTTGGAGTTTTTTCTGAATGTTTATAATTTATGTCAGTTAGACTAATGAGTGATTGGTGTTAATGCAACAGAAATGGTAAAGCTTACAGCAGTAATTGAAGTCTTGAACTTACAAGCTTGAGGTTTTGAAAATTCAAAGATGCAGGAGATTGACCAGTTCCTAGCCACCTTGGACACACTGACTCTTATCGTAAATCGTATCCCACCCTCATGGACTACATTGCATTGTACCCTTAATTGTATTTTACTCGGCAGCAATTTATAAGCTGTAAGTGATATTTTATTTTAAACAGTAAACCAATTTCTTATGCAAGATCAGTTTACAGTAGTAATTTATTATGTTGTGATTTTAGGCCAGAAAATGATTTATATAAGTGATTTTATAGTGTAGAAGTAGCAAGAAAAGACATTACAGTTATAAACCAGTAAATGTACCAATGAAATAGGAAGTACTAAATAGGAAAAATTAGCACAAATATTTTTACTACTATAACAAAAATTATGTATGCCTATATTGGGTACGGTGGATTACCAAGGTTTTAGATTATCACGTTTCATTTATATATATATATATATATATATATATATATATATATATATATATATACTTAAGTTGAAAACCCTTTTTAGTTTTATCCCCCTTAAACCTGATAAATTTAATTTGTTGCCAAATCCATGTTAGTTTGTAATTAAAACAACAAAAAATTGGGAATTTGTTGTTAAAACCTTGTTAGCTTACAATTAAAATGACAAACAATTAGGAATTTGTGGCCAAAAGCATGTTAGTTTACAATTAAAACAACAAACAGTAGCTTGGACATTGCAAAATTCATTCAGTAGTTTCAAAATACTTTGTTCCTGTTTGAAAGTAATCTGTTTCTATAATTCATCAAATCCCCAATAGCTGAGATGATAAATTATTGTATCCATTGTGATAGTAATGAACTTTATATATTTAAACTATTTTCATAGGTTTAGTCAAATGTGTTGGACACCCCAATTCCTTTGTAGTGTATTAGTTCAGAAAAACCAAACTCGTGAAATGATTGGCACAAAGATATACAAGAGTGTACAGTGCATTTGCTCAATTTTAAATATCAACTTCTACCTACTGATAAATCATTTTAAAGTTATTGTTAAAGGAAAAAAGTGCAAAATAGACACCTCTATCTCAGTCCTATCTAAAGTAGTGGCAAATAAAAAAAAAACAAACTCCTGGGAAATGCCAGAAGTAAACTTTAAATGCAAGTGAACTCTGACCAACCTAAACAGATTGGGTCTGAAATATTATTGGCAGTTGAATATTTTTGTTGTTTCTTCAGTTTCTGGCTAATATTGTACAAAGTTATTTTTGTGCATTATTACATATAATGGAGTTAAGTGAATGATAGTGAATTACAATACTTATGACAAAATATTGAATTCATCTTATAATGAGGTGAGAAATTATTTGTGATGTGTTAATGAGATCACGTTAATGATTTGTTTATTAATCAAAACCCTTTATCTGGATCAGCAGTTTATAGGACTTGAACTTTTGGAAAAGGATTGAGATAGAGGCTTCCAGGTTTTGCAGTTTTTTTTAACAACCTTTAAAATGAAGTGTCACTCCCTATGGATTTGAAGTTGTCCCAAAAATCTCCAAATTTGTAGGTGGAAACAAGTAAAAAGTATATCTTATAAACACATAAGTGCTTTATAATCACTTAATGAGTTTGGTTTTTCTTGACTTTTACACTAAAATGTTATTAAGGTGTTTCGAAACATTGAACTAACTTGTGTAATGAACATATTTTGGCCTTACAGTCTAACTCCAGTACACAACTGAGACAGTGATTACGTCTTACGAATGTTAAGCTAGCCATTCTTAGGATAATAAAATATTTGCAAAAACCTTTCTGTGTTTTATGTTTGCATATAATCAGTGTTTTTGACAAATGTTGATAATAATTAATGATTGATTAACCAAATCACAAAAGGGCAGCATTAAAGAATCAACTGATCATTAATGGAATTGAATCAAAACACTTAATATTGGTGGATGTTAGTTTTGTATAAAAGGTAAGTAATGAAACAGTAGGATTAACAGTGGACATTTTCTTGAATTCAATTTACATTATATAATGTAAATAAGTTTCACAAATTTTTTAAATATAAGAGAATGTAAAATATATGTTTTGCACTTTGGCGCAAGTCAAAATAGCTTCACACATATTAAATATAACTGTGATTGCATAGTGATTTGAATTTATGGAAAATATGATAAACCAGTTTTCTTTTCTGAATCGAATTAAGCTAAAACCCTTTTAGTTCCCTGGGTTATATCTCATTAAACAATTTATTTGGGAATTATTGGAGAATTATTCTGAAAATTGGTGTAATTACTAAAATTTTTCTAATCTTATTTGGTCAAATTTTAATTCAAGGTATTGTACCAAGTTTAATTGGGAACATTTTCATGTCAGGACTAAATCAACAAAAAACCCTTACTGCAGTGAATTTTTTTTTAATATATTGAGTAATACAAGATGTAAATTGTTTTTACAGACACTATTTAGTTATATTAATAAAGACTTCATGTGTGATGGAAATTATGAAACCACTAAAATAATTATTTACATTTTTCTTACAACTTTTTCACTGAAAAATTATGTGATATAATAAACAAAATCTTTTGCTTGCTGTATTTTATTTCTTTTAGTAAACAAACTTAAAAATTAACAATTTAACATAAAATCAGGCTAAAAAAATCTGTAAGAAAATTTAGTGAAATTTAAATCAATGTATAAAAATACATTCTACATTTCTTAATTCCAAAAAGTATGAATTTGGGCATTTTTCTATTTGGCTGGGAACTGTTGGAAAACATATCGATTGGTTAACTGATATTTACAGATAGGCTGGTATAAACACATCAAGGACATGGTTTACAAATCATTCTGTACTTCTGTAACATTCTTTGTAATATTCTTGATTTAGCTGTGTTAAGCTAGAGCTATCCATTTCGGCTTTCTTGACAAGCTATCTGTATTGTACAAATCAATCACAGAGCTGATTCATAAGTATAACATCATGACATTATAGCTAAGTGGATTGGTTTAGCACTAACTTCCATAGTTCTATTACAGATAATTTAAAATCTAAGGTTGATATCTTTGTCATTGAAATATTGTAGGCTTTTTATTGAAGTGGATTGTTATCTTAAAAAAACAGGTTTTATCTTTAGCTTCTCAGTATCATGGATAAGTTTTAAGTTGTACTGTGAAATGTATATACAGTGAAATCATCAGACGCTCCCAATCTGCTTTGACAGACAAGTATATGAGCAGACCATTTTTTAAAAACCAGAAGTTTGTCTATACTTTTGTTAGGAATTTATCTTCCTTTAATCAGAAACTTAGGTTGTGAACAGTAGAAATGGTACACTTGTTCATTGATATCATTATAGATATTATTGATTTTTTACATCTTCAAGACTTTATCCATGACAGTTAAGGTAGGGCCAGGTCAGTTTGTATGAGACTAAAATATAACCAGTAATAGTCTACAGAAGTAAATAGAATAACAACCATACTGTATGAAGTCATATAATCTGGACATTCTTGTAGGTTTGATTGAAATGTGTTACACGTAGGTGATAGGTAGTTTTTGTTTTCCTTAACAAATCAGAATTAATGAAAAAAATATAAAAGTTTCTCATTGGTTCATATTTTAGACCTGGTGTAAAGCTATTAGACTTTTGTGAAATAAATTTTCTACCAATCAAACCACAACGACTCCAGAACAAGAATGAATTGTTTCAACAACATATAGACTTGTTAAGATATAAAAGGAAAAAAATTTCAATTAAAAATTTTATGACTTAATTTGTTTTCTTTTTTTTAAGTTGATGGCTCATTTAATGGTGGAGATTCAAGAAGAACTAGCAATGCAAATAAACGTAACATGCAAAGGTTACGTGGTTCAGAAAGAGATTTAAAATTGGATCTAAGTAGTATTCGGATTTGTCCTGCTAAAGAAGAAAGAGCAGAAAGTTTGCCTCCTCAACCTGGTCTTAAAGTAAGTTTTACAGGTTGTGTTTCTTTCCTTAGTTGCTTATTGGTATAAATAATTACATTTAAGTTGTAAGCATGGTTTATACATAAGCTCTGGTTGGCTTTATTTAAAAAACTTGCATAGATACAAATATTTTTTATATATATATATATATATATATATATATATATATATATATATATATATATATATATATATCTTAAAACTTAAAACAACTTCTAACTATTTTTCAATATAGTAACCATTAAAATTCAAACATATGTCATAGCATTTCACTAATTACAAATTCCTTCATAAAATTCAGTCACCTGGGTACCTACCCAACATTTCATCTAATTTTGAAGTTTATCATTAAAATGCTGCAGCAAGCCATTTCTTCATGTAGTGAAAAAATAAAATCATTTGGTGTCAAACATGGGATGTAATGGGGATTATCAAAAACATCCAACTGAAATTAATTGATTCAGAAGTTTTGATGTTCTTGGAACATTGTGAGGGTGAGTGTTAGTGTGGATAAAAGTGACACCACATAACAGAATTCGGCGGTGTTTGTTTTGAATAGCTCATTTAAGTTTATTCAGATTTTCATAATATACTGCTGAACCATACCACTCTTCACAAAATTGACCAGCAAAATTCCCTTGACATCCCAAAAAAACCATAGCCACAATCTACGAGGGTTGATCAAATATAAACGAGACTGACTTTCTAAAAACTTTTCCGTTGGACATTGAACTCTAAAGGGTGGGGTTTCAGGTAGCCTGGGAGGTTTGGGACGGGCGTAGACGGGCAACATTTCCGTTCGAACCCTTCAGTATAAAACTATACAATGAGTGAGAATGAAGTGCACGT
Source organism: Callitettix versicolor (assembly GCA_022606455.1). Taxonomy (NCBI): domain Eukaryota; kingdom Metazoa; phylum Arthropoda; class Insecta; order Hemiptera; family Cercopidae; genus Callitettix; species Callitettix versicolor. The sequence continues at coordinate 37,750,581 of CM040183.1, read as the reverse complement.
TTCCGTGGAGCAGAGAATTATTATTAAGTTTTTGGCCAAGGAGGGGGTCAATCCGACTGAAATCTTTCGAGATTGACGGCTTAATACGGGACAGGACCCTGTCAAGAGCTCGCGTTTTTGCTTGGCACAAGGAATTCGCCGAAAGGACGGAAGCAGTAGAAAACCTGAAGGCCAAATCACGATCGTCGGCCGGGAAGGTAATGGCCACTGTATTTTTCGACAATCAAGGCGCCTTTCACGTCGATTTCCTCCATCAACGATGCACAATATTATTGCGATGTTTTAGAAGCCACAAAACAGTCTTTTCGTAGGAAAAGGAAATCTAAACCGGCGAGACACGTCATTCTTCTTCACGATAATGCCCGACCACATTCGGCGAACGCTACGAGGCTTAAACTTGATCAAATTGGCTGGGAACCAATGGAACATCCCCCATACAGTCCAGACTTATCACCCTGCGACTATCACCTGTTTGGGCCACTCAAAGAGGCGCTTGGAAGCCAGCGTTTCGAAGACGATTCTGCAGTGGAGACCTTCGTGCTCAATGGCTCAATGAAGCGCCGAGAACTTTTTACGAAGATGAAATTAAAAAACTTCCAATCCGGTGGGAAAAATGTGTTACTCGTGCGGGAGACTATGTAGAAAAATAAGTTGTATCAAGAATAATTTGTAAGTAAGCAATAAATTTTTTAAAAAATCAGTCTCGTTTATATTTGATCAACCCTCGTATCTTGTGAGATTTTCTACTGCAGTTCATATGTTATGAGGTTAGAATAAAATGAATAGGCGAAAGAACACAGGTACAAACACAGTTGGAAGTGTTCTGAGTATGAGAGTTTATTAATTTGTCTGTAGCGACGCTCCTCTAACATAATTAAATCTGTGTTATGCTGTAATGGAGGTTACTTTCGAAACTGCCCTTGTATATCACAAACTACAAATAGTAGTGACCAGTACTACCTATTTGTAAAGTAATGTCTATTATTCATATCTTTTTTTATTCCCACCATTTCATGATTGTTTCCATACTCTCTGGCTTTCTGAACTGAAAATAATTGTATATGGGCAAGTTTGTTTATGTTTGTTTTTTTAATTTTTTTATTAAAACTTAAAAATGAAACAATTAAAAAGTTAAAATTGTGAACTACTTCAAACACATTAAAAAATAGTAATAGAAAACTGTTTATCTAACATTAATCTAAATTACAGTAGAGTTGTGGCCATCCTACTTTTTTCAATCTCTCATTTCATCGCATATAATAAAATAGAAATTGAGGAAATAGTTGTACTGTTTTAGAGACAACTATGCTTATCATGTCAAATGCCAAGGTCAGTATTCTGACACACTCAGTTGTCAAATATTAGTATGTTTTATGGCAGTTAATATATACATTCTAGTGTCTTAAACTTGAACTCTAGGCAATAAATGTACTCAATATTCCTACTACTACTTTGTTCCTAACATGTCAAATGCCAAGGTCAGTTGTCCATGTTAAATGTTAATATAATTTATAACAGTGAAAAATTGGTTTTAGTGTTTTTAAAAATTTTGCTTTAGTTCTTAGTATTTACAGAATTTAGATCTAGAATTAAAAATTTTGTAGTGTGTATTTGAACAGTTTTCATATACAATCGAGTATAAATGCTTTATGCCATTGTGGGTGAAATTGTTTTACACAATCTTAACAGATTTTGTTGTTTTCTATACTTTCCATGTATCCAACATATTCATGTACATGACAACATCTGTCCCATTCACTTCCAAATCGGTTATGTTAGACTTATCTTAACTATATCCTAACTAGTGAAATATTACTTAACTGGCGAAGTATAAAACATATTCTGAAAAAAAGAAAATTTAACTTGAAGACTGACCTAACCTTTAATGATTATTGCAAAGCTTTAGACATAGTCAGGAGAGACTGGTTGTGTTCTCTTGCAACTCCTGGTTGAATATTTCAAGGCCTACTTAGTCACACAAAAATGTTGATTGACAATGGTAAAACAGTTATCAAGAAATAGGCAAATCAGTCACAACAGCTACATAAATAAATAGAGCACTTTTTGCTGCAGGTTAAAATCAAAAACAGCAATTACATCTTACAAATTTCTATCCAAACTTCTATACTAATTTGAAATTCTTCATTTAATTTTGTTTTATATGTACAATTAAATTCCATTTAACTGGCCTAATTAAGTTAATCCTAGATTTGAGCAGATATTCTATTTCCTAGGTTGTGAAAGAACGTAGGAAATGACATGCTTTTTTCACAATAACAAAACACAAATACAAATCTTTTCCATTAGGAAAGATACAAGAAAAGGGAAAACAATACAACAAAACAAAATTGTGTTTTTATCAGGTTATGGACAGGTACTTGTTTTTCTGTATCTGAATGTTACGTTCATTGAAAGAGGGGTATTAGACGAATAGTAATTTTGAAAAATAAATGATTTATGTTGTTGAAAGATTGTTAAAAAAAAACAAATAAGGACTGATAACACAGAACAAAAATTGTAAATCCAACCTGAACAAAGATGAATTCATAATTTCATGAAATTATTTTTTTTCACAGGTGCAATCATGTAACCGGTTTATGAGTTTGTCTTCAAAACTTGTTGCGTGTCAACATTTTGGTTTATCTCGTTCACATTTCCAACCTCCAACAACACAAGAAGAGTGTCCACAGAGTAGAGTGGAATTTTATCAAACGTTTTCTTTACTAATCAAGATGGGTAATGGTGAAAAACAGGGAGAAATTCCTTGTAAAAGACAAGTAAGATAGTTTTCTTGTCTTGTTTTCATTTTAATATAAATGGTGTTTGTAAATCACAAAAAAATTTTACATACTAACTGCTTAAAGATTTTTGTAAGCTATTGTATTGGTCTTTATTTCAAAAGAACAAGATTATTGATATTCATTAAATTTTCGTTAAATTTAAAGGTAATATGTGTTTACAGACTCAAAATTTACAAATCCTATAAAATCAGGTTTTAAGTAAATTTTAATGGGTGTTTACTGGGAATCGCATGGTTTTCAAGAAGCGGCAGATTTTTGAATTTTGAACCAAAAATTAATATTTTTTAAACAATGTGTTCTCCAAACTCGGAATTTTAAGAAAATCTTACAAAACATTAAGTAGCAAAAATAACATCTTGTAGATGGCACCCTTCTGATTAACCACATGTTTTCAGATGTTCCCTGAAGTTATGCATTGAATCTTGTATCATTTAAGTAAACTAATCGTGGAATGGCTTGGATTTATCTTCGGATGGCTTCCTTCAACTCTGGTAATGTGCGTGGTTTTTAAACATAATCACATGATTTCAAGAAACCCCAAAGAAAGAAGTCCAAGGTTGTTAGATCGAGGGACCGAGCTGGCCAAGGAACATCTCCAAAACGAGAGATTACTTTTCCAAGGAAAGCTTGTTGGACATGTTCAATCGAAATTCGAGCAATATGGGCCGTAGCCCCATCTTGCTAGAACCATATCTTTCGCATTGCTATGCGATGACGGCAAAGTGCAGGCAGGAAAAAATTATTCAGTATTTCCAAGTAGCGGTGATCAATAAGTGTTTCCAGTACCAATAAGTGATCTGCGGTAACAATAACTGCCTGATCGTTATCATTCTCAAAAAAATAAGGCCTGATAGCCCCCACTTCACCTACCGCACACCATCACTCGAGCACTATGTACAGGCCTTTCTTGCTATACTTTTTGGATATTTTGAACACCAAAATCTAAAGTTCTGTTTGTTTACAAAACCGTCCAAATGAAAATGAGCGTCATCGCTCATGAGTAAAACTGCATTTTCATTTTCATCCAAAAAAATTGCCATCATTTGCTGACAAAATTCTAAACGCTCTCTGAAGATTAAACCTATAAGAAATATTAATTTTGAATAAAATTGAGAAGATGACATTTCTTGTTTTGGAAAAGTTTTTTTTTATACAGGTATAGATATGTGTTGTTTATTTTGTAGCTAAGCAGAGAGGAACATCTCTGGCAGAGTGAGTTGAAGGAAGTTATTTGGCTGGAACTTCAAGCGTGGCATGCAGGCAGGACCCTAAAAGAGCAAGATGACTATCTTTTTGAAGCACGCAAAAATGTTGAACAAGTGTTAATGGACATTATGAATTATAGGTATGTTATCCATTTATTTTAATGGTGAGGTAAAATTGTGATTGTAATAAAGTCTTGTTGTAATTTCTGGAAATTTTGTGAACAGGTTTCCTTCTCTCTTCACAAGGCCCTACAGATTAGCATATTAACAAAAAAAGGTTTTTTTTCAAAATTGGCTCTATAGTTTTGATAAATTTTGCTCAGTTGTATAGTCATTCAGTAGCTGTACAAAGCATATGAACTATCTCCTCAAAACATTTTGTTTAGGAACTACCAACAAAATTTTGGATATTAGATTGGCAGTTCAGTTTTTCTTGTCTATAGCTTCAGAACCTGATCCTTTGGAGAAATAGAAAGTTTGTGCAATGGTTTTGCCACACAGACAGCAACCATTTATCTCTACTTTACAGTAGTGAGTCTTTGATGTGAAATAGAAAATCATCATAATCAATGTTTCTGATTTCTCTGCTCTATTTTATGTGACTGTATTGTCTTTTCATCCTTGCTTTTTATCACGTTTTCAAATATTTACTTGTGTGTTATAAGGTTAAGTGTAATAATTTACTGTTTAGGTTTAAGAGACGACCAGATCAGTTGTCTGCACAAAGTAGTGACAGTGGTATCCATATTCCTCCTGTAAATGACTCTGAGGCTGAGACTGTAACAGAAACTGAATCTGAAGCAGAGCCTACAACTCCTGAAGGTATGTTTGCAGTTTTATGGCAAAGTGTAGATTAGATTAATCAAGTTTCTTGTACATCTTTTAAGGCTTATTGTATAGCCCACGGTATATAGATACACGGTAGGGGCCACGCGCATGTCCCCCCACCACTTGCCGGCTGTAGTACGTCATCGAATCCCTGTCGAATCTATCTCAGACGTAGTGTTCAGTAGAAAACAGTTTGTAATGTTAGTGTTAGTAACTGTATTATAGTAATTACAATAATAATTCCTTATATCTAACATTAATAACGCTGTTAATTACTTTACTTATTGAATTCGCTCATTGTCAAAACGGAAACTTTTTATTTTATACAATATTACATAATATTAAAGTAAAGTAAATTATAGATCCATAACTTGAAAAATTCCAGGTTATTTTTTGTTTGAATGTTAAAAGCACATCACACTGTGAATTAAGTATCTGCGGACTTTCCGTGATAATTATGTGGTTGACTGTGAAAACGCACATCTCAAATAAAAAATTAACAACAAATTAAATAGCAAATAGGCGTATGCCTATTATGCAAAACAGTAAAATAAAACATACGTATTTCTTAGAACTTATGTTCAACACATATTATCAGAAAAAATATTCTTAAACTTAGTAACATTGCTTTGTAAAGCCACATTTTTATTTTTAACCGAGGCCAGTTCTTGTAATGCAAGTTGAATTTGTTCCTTCAAAAGTAAATTTTAATTTCTTAAACATTTCATTTCCTCTACAGAGGCATTATTTACAACGATATTTGTATTAAAATTACTGACTACGGAAGGGTGGGTTTCATTTACAGAATTACACGTTACAATTGCACCAACGTCATTTCCATTTACAGGTGATTTACCTGGTAGATTTCCATCGGACTCATCAATAAGTTTTTTTAATGTTTCTTGGTTTTCACGTTTTTTAATCCTTGCAGCTCGTTCACAATTGATACATTTATTTTCAACGGTGGGAATGTTAAAACGTGGAATGACACTGGATTTCAGCTGTTTTTTAGGTTTCATATTTAGTAATTCGGATTTAAAATCCCTTTCGAAATCATCGTCATTAAAATGAAGTGAACAGACTTTAACATTATCAAAATTAAAATGATCTGCTCGTTTACACGCATGAACCCACGCTTTTCTCAGGCCTTTGTCTTTTGGAATTCTGTGAAATGTAATTCCTTTCCCTTTACAATTCTTATCACTATTATAGCAATTGGCAATAGCGGAATTAGGCATTGTTATGCATACACAATTATACAACAGCAAACAAAACAAATTATGTATTTTTTAGGATTCAAAACATAGGCTAATTAAATCTTTTCTTACACTTATTAAACCTCGACCACAAAACACAATTATCACCTTTTATTTACACAAAAAAGACATTTTACTTAAAACAAACACTCACATAAACACACCGATTCTCCAACTACATTTACAGAACACCGCATTGTTAAACGGGAAATTACAGAATGTAGCAGTGAAGATTCAGTGACGTCACGCACGCGGTAGTCTACTGCGCACACCCACCGTGGCCCCTACTGTGTATCTATATACCGTGGTATAGCCCAAGTATCTACTAGCAAGGCAAACCGATGTATGTACCTTCAATGAAGCTTAGGAGTTTTTTCTCTATATTAGAATTAGGTTTGTGCTTGTAGAGGACCAGAAATGGCTCTTCTCTTAGCCACAAGCCTCTCATATTCCAGGACATGCTTAGCAGTCTCTTCAGACTGATTACATAGCCTCTAAGTTACAAAATGTTTCCTGAAATTGCCATTTTCAGTAAGTAGTGCCATAACTTTCTTCAGACAGCCTCTACTCAACTTATTAACCAGTTGGTAATTTATTGGTTTGTGATTGTGACACGCTTTTATCCAACATAATCCTGCCAGTGTTTGTAATGCCTGTCTTTGGACTATTTTCTAAATGGTGTAGATTTGTTGACACTGCAGGCTGGTTCTCAACCTGAGAAGGGCAATTTAATAGCGCCCTTCTTGACCAATTCACCCGCACACTCATTATTGTAAATATCTGTATGCCAGGTACCTAGCTAAGGTTTACAGAGTTAATAATAAAGTGTTAGTCTTGTTCACATTGCTAAGATTGGGAAAACCACTATTCGCTCACTTAAACTTGACTTGGATTATTTTTACTGTTTTATGTTAACCTTTAAGTCTATGTTTTCTGTCTTTTCTGTTAGTTTTCATCCATAAAATTAACACCCTTCAATCTTAAGTAAGTTTCTTGATCTATGTGTTTCTTTATTTCCTTTTTTTGTTTAAATTATCTCTTCTTAAGTTGGTGTATCAATTTTGTTTCTACTTTATTCTTGAAATTTCATTCCATGTTTTTCTAATTTTTTTTTATAGACTAGTCTAGTATCAGTTTTGAATTTTATGTTTGCATTTATACAAAGTTTGTAACCTTAAAATAATTGAAAAATCAAAAGAACTAGATAGAACACATACATTCAATTAAGTTGATTGTGAAACACATTTTTATTTGAAAACAAAAAAAGAAATTTGTCACGTAAAACTTTAATCATATTTCCAGATTTAGCTAGTTTTTGAGTTATTTTTTAATTTTGTCCAATGTTGGAATATAAACTAGATTGTGTTATTAACAATTTTCATTGAAAAAAAGATATTATTATTGGAAATAGCTGCCACCAGTATATGACCTAGACCTGGGCAATTTAATTAAACTGACATTTTCAAATGGATGAATAGAATTTTCTAGTAATGAATGTGCTAAAGTGATTACCAAACATTTCATTTTTAAAAATGAATTGATTTATGTAATGCTACATAATGTTGTTGGTATTACATAATTCGTTTCTATTAGTGTGACAACAGCATGCTGTAATAATGTTTTCTTGTTTTAGATTTAAGATTGTACTTATATTTACTGTAATTAATTAACAAAGCTCATATTTTTTGTTTTTTTTTTTAGGTGACGGGGGTAATGATCCTTGTAGATCTTGTGTATCATTGTTTTGTTTATCCTGTTTAGAGAGACAAAACTGTGCACTAAGAGATGTGGAAAATTTATTACAGAGATTAGAAGCTGCAGAGGATTTATTTCCTTCGAGTAAAGCGTTTGCCCAACAGTATCCGTTGTATCGGAGTCTACAATTTGTGGCAAGAGTTAAGGTATATGGATTTAAAATTAATTTTAGACAAATTCTGTTTGTACTTACCCTGTTTTAATGTTACTACTCATGTAACATTACATGCAAATGTAAGAGTACAGTTGCAATATTTTTGGTTGTTCTCTTAAACATTCTTGCCATCTGTCCATCTGGTTCACAGGTACCATGATCACCGGTTATACCACATCCGGATATACTCTGATATCATGTGTAATGCAGGTGTGTCATGCCCTCTTTTTAACTAACATGTGATGACTCAGTGGATATAAAAAACTTACATGACAAATTTTTGCGGCTAAAGGAATGACCAGTTTTTTTGGAAAATATTGATTCCAGAATGATATTATTGCTGATAAGGTGATAACAGATAATGTTTATCTCTCCTGTTCTGTTCTCATAATATAAACTCAACAGTCTTAAGTCTCTGTTATCTAACAGTACTTAAATATGCCTGATTAATCTGTTGCCTCATGAACAGTCTTTATACAGTTTATTTCATATTACTATTTGAGAAGAGAAGATAAAGAAATATACTACAGTACATTTGTAAGTGTAAAGCGGCTATCACATTTTGGTTTCTACAAGCTCATTTTTAGAATTTTTTTCTTTATCCAGTATATTGTGGTTAGCCCTATAATGTGGTTCTGCTTTGCAAAAATGCACATTATAACTAGCGACCACTGTATGTATTTTCCTGCCATAACATTTGTGGCTTTACTCCTAAAATTTCCTTGAAAACTCCTGAAAATTCTTTACAAATTGAAACTGACATTTTGTCTGTTAATAAAATATACCCACCAAGATGGTTCAGTTATTGGTAACTTTGTAAAAAAAAATAATCTTTTTTTTCTGTTTAACACTATACTTAATACCAGTAGCATTATGTTAGTAACAGCTGTGATCTATGACCTTAAGGCTAGCAAGTTCAGAGATGCAGCAAACTAACCAGCGCCCTAACCACATTGGACATACTGGTACTATTTTAGGCCAAAGAGTAGTGAAATGATATAAGTGTGACCAGAGAGGTATATAAAATGTTCGTGAAATGGAACTACTCTAAAAATGTGGAGAGAGGAATTTGTCATCTTTACATAAAATATCAATTATTTATTTTCTCCAACATTTAAAATGATACTATAAAAAAAACCTTACTGAAAGTTACTTATCATTTACATGGCAATGATTTGCCATGATAATTGCAATGCTTGCATGGAACTTGCATAATCTTGATTATGTAATAATCAAATGATGGCAATACATCTTCATGAATTACATTTGTTTCTAGTCCAAAAGAGGAAGGGTTATTATTTTATGGGTTATTTTCCTCTGACCAAAATCATTTTTACTTTCTCACTAAAGTATAAAAAATATGGTTAGCAGGAAAAATCAATAATGAGATTTTAATGGATATTTATGTTCCTTGTGGTCAAAAATATGGCTTTTGACTTGTCTGTCTCTGTCTTTGTACTTGTCCACATTGCTGGAAATTAACAAATTGGATCAACTTCAGAGAAGTTTGTGATGTAGGTCTGGTTTTTTCATATCTTTGGAATATTTTTTAAAATTTTTCAAAAATATTCCCCAAGCCTATTTTTAATGAGAAAAGTTAAAATTTTAATTCTTCCAAATAAAGTATGTTTTCTATATCCCACAAACATTCTGGTTTGAGAACTATTTTCCTAATTTGTTGAAACTGGTTTACCTTATTTTTCTCAAATTGTGGTTATATGACATTACACAACTCAAGTCAATATAGCAAATTTTAAATTAAATAAATTTATGGTTTGGTAGTAAATTGAAAAAAAATTCAGAACTAGGCCTAAATTGTGACTGTAATTAGGGTTTGTTTTATTATATTTTTAATTGTTTTCCACCTGTAAATTATTATTTTTTCAAATGTACACTGTGTTTAGTTAAACATCTTCTCATGTGTTCAATTTTTTTAGCAAAATTATTTTAATTAGTATGATCAATTGATAATTATTTATTTATTTTGTTGGTTTTTTTTCAGGCAATGTGTTTGTGGTACAACATGACGAAACGTCATCGACTCAAACTGTTAATTTTAGGCAAACATTTAATCTGCCATGCAGAATATAAAACACAACCATGGAGTAGTAGCTCATCCTCTAATAATTCCAGGTAGTCGTAATAACTATTAGAAAGTAGTAATAAGTATTTGGATCCCAGTCCGCCCCTTACCCTCAACCCCTTTATGCCTAGGACCTGGTGAAGAGTAACCTAGTTCTTCAGGAATAGAGTGTTGAAGTTCTCCTTATACTGAATTGTAGGACTTTCAAGTGTTTTAATTGCTGCCTGACTATCGGTATAAATATGAATTCGAACCTTCTTGTAGGCCCATTTTAAATTCTCCTGAACACAGTCATTGATGGTCATTGGTTACCTCTGCCTGAAATACTTTTGCATACTGTCTCAAGGTAACAACTTCTTCACCCCTGGTCTAATCATCATATAGGTCATTTCTTTATGATTTATTTTTTGTTGAGGCAGCAGCTGTGTTAATAATACTGAATAAAATGTGTCAATAGTTTGTGTGATCTAAAAATTTGCTGTACTTTAATGCCTTTAACAATGAAGTAAAGTGCTTGGTAATAGTTGAAGTTAATGTATACACACAGTTTGTTGTTATAATAATTAGGGTGATTTCTGAGTCTAACATTGTTGGTGGTCCTTTCAGAGGCTCACACATTGTGAGTACTAGTTTGACAATCCTGAAGTGCCCTAGCTGCATCTAACTTTTCTTCAACTATCTATTCTTGGGTTAGATCCCTTTATCTCAAGCCAAGGTAGAATAGCATACACTGAAGGCTGCATGGCTAAGCGGGAGCTTAACCAAAGTGTGTGGACTCTGGATACCCGGTGATCTCCAATTTTAATCTAGCCTCATCTATTTGTGCAAAACTCTGAATGGGGTTTTTCCTTAGCTACTTATGAGGAATCTTATTTCCTTAGCTACTTATGAGATTTTGATACCTGGAAACTAAATGTCAAATCCAGAGAAACTGACAAAAGTGAAGTGAAATAGCATGGAGGAGGAGAACTAGGAATGTATCTAATCTTATGGAAGCCACAAACAGTGAATTGTAGAGATTTTAGGTAGACCTAACCAACCACCTGCAATGTAAGAAGTGAGAAATGGGACCGACTATCTCAAAACATCAGTGTTTGATGTTTTGTTTATGGATGTACAGAAAGCAGCAGCAAAGGGCTTCTAATTAAACCTAGAAGCAGAAGATCTTCCAGAGGTTAAATCTTCGGTGTGAGGAACACAACCTTTGGGTTATGATGACAGGGCTGATGGAAACCACACTCCAATACTGGAGGTCTGTCAGTCAAGGAAATTATACCATAGAGAAACCATGTATAGTGCTCTTGCCAGCAGAAGACAAAGGGTATTTGGAACCCTCAAGACTTCCAGCAGAATGTTCAGTCAGTGGAATGTGAAAATTAATTGAGGAACCAGTTTACCAAACTAAAGTTTAAGAGGCTTAGTTGCACAAAGATCCTTTGATTACAGTACCAGGGACCACTGAACTCCATAACCTCTAAAGAATCAATCAGTCAACATCATCAGTGAGTATATATGCAAACATTACTTGTTATGGGCGGTAAAGATGAAGATGTATATACCCTTTTTTATCAGAAAATTTTAAATTACATGTACTTAATTGAATATCCTGTTAAAAATACTAATAACATGCAACTTTAACCATCCAAGAAACTTGTATGGAATTGCATATCAAGAATTGCTTATGCCATTCTGCTGGAAAGTATCTGTTGGAAAAGAATTTATTCTAGAATAGAAGATTTTGACGTCTGTATGTCATACTGCATTAACCGCTGGTGATGTTCTGAAAATTGCCATCACCAACAGTTAAATGTTGCTAATTTTATTTTAAAACCTTTTTAATTTTGTTGGTTTAATCCTTTGGCTGCTATACTTAAATCTATTACTTCAGTTGGTAATAGTTGAAAATAAACCCAAGCAATGGCATCTGAATCTATATTTTTCAATTAACTGATCATTTTACTTCAATTTTCTGTCACTTTTTTATTTTTCTTAGTTACAGAATAAAATTGTAACAGCTGTAACATAACCTTGTTTTTAAAAGATTTTTGTATTGATGCTGAAGTAATTTAGTTAAATGTTTCGATATATGGAGAGGCTTAGGATTGACCATTAAATTAGGATACCTGAAATAGGCTATACCTGTTAAATTTGGATATTCAATAAAATAAAGTTGTTTATAGTTCAGACTTAATATTTAAAATTTATTTCTTCAATTAAAAAATGAAAACTTAATCTTTTTAAATTAAAATTTGATTAAAACCGAAAATTACTATAACCAATAAATCATACACAATATCTACAATAAGTATGATTTTTTTCAGATTTTTGAAATGATAATTAGTAAATACATTTAAATATAAAGTTACATAAGTACTTTTCAGCTAGAATAGCCCAGCAATTGTAGCTAAGGCTTGCTACTGGGCAGAAAAGCAGCCAAAGGGTTAAGCCAGTATATACACCAATTTATAAATAAATAGGCATAGTTGAAATCAATTGTAATACATGGTTTTTGTGATTAATGTTTCTATCAGTTGTGATTTTTGTTTGTCATATATGTGTTTCAAGCTTATTTCAATGCTTTGTTCAGGCACTAATATTAAAACACTGTTTCAGCAGTGCAAACTCTGATGATGTTTCGAAAATGCCATCACCTGAATTAATGTTCTATACCGAAAATTTTCCTGTTTTTTATAATGCAGAAACTATCCATAAAATTGCACAGTACTTTCAAGTGAAGACTGCAGAAAATCGAATATACAGGTAAAAAATATTTCTGTGATGAGCAGTAGAAGATGTTATTTATTTGAAACTAAACTTTTAAAAAAAATTTTGGTTTTGTTTTCTACAAAACTAAATTTCTAAACATATGCATACAGATTTTTGCTTTGTGTGTATTTTTTTTGTACCAATATTTATTATTTTTATAATAAATACAGGAAAACAAACAACTTTCCTGGTATTTTCTCAGTAATTTTTTTAGTTAACAATAGTTTTTGTGTTAAAGTAAATAAAAAATAACCAAACATGTTCTGTAAAATATTTTCAAGGTCAATTTTGTTTTGTCATTATTTTGTTTTTTTGTAAAAAGTCATACTAATTTTCAAAATAGATAAGATACTCATTACATACTTTGTAAATACCTTTTGTTGGTTTTTTTATTAGTATAAAAATCCAAGAATTTATTTTTATAACTTATAAATGGCAACTGTTAAGTTTTTAAATCTTGTACCTTGAAATTTGTTAACTTTACAAAAACATAACAAGGAACAAAAACATTTTTCAATTCATAAACAATTTTCTTTTTTAATTTTTACTGTAGCTTGAAAAATAATTATATTATTATTAAAAAAATTAAAACATTTTGGTATTTGTTTGCAGTATCTAAAACTATGATAGTGATTAGATAACATTTTGTTTGTCATTAAAAGAGAAGTTTTTTTGTTCTTTGTAATTTTTTTAATGTAGTTCTTAATGTATTTTTTCCTTGTAAAGTTTATATCGTTGAAGATATTTATTGTCAAAAATATGAATTAAAACGATGTATGAGAAAATATGCCTTATGTACTACATTTTATCAAAATCGGTTAATTGGTTTAGTCCCAGCAGTGTATAGTCGCAAAGACATCTAAGTCAAATTCATTTTTATGCATTTAAAAGAAAAAAAAACAGAACAGTGAAACAGCAATATACTGCCCCTCAATGTCCCATGAAATCAGGTGTATTGTGAGTAAACCAACATCGCTTAATATGTCTCATTTTAAGCGACCCCTATCTCTTATTGTAAAAAAGCCCTATTTAAAAGGAAATTCCCTCCAGAATTAGAGCCAAATAATAGCGATACGATTTCTGTTTATGCAACATGTTTATGTAGTTTCTGATGTCACCTTGTTAATGCATCTTGTCAGTGAGTTCTAAAATTACCATGCATTATGTAGGCTGCTATTTTTACAATGAATGGTGCAAAACGTCACACATTTAACTTTTACTTTACAACACATTGAGGTTGTGGGAACCAAGTATTGCACAAACCATGGAGAAGTAGAACAAATATAGTCCCTTTAAAAAAAAAAAATAACTATTTTGGGTCAGATTTGTAAAAGTAAACAAATATTTATTAGCTGGTTTGTAGTGTTTTAGATTAATGACAGTACTTTAGGCAAAGTGGAACTGTATTGGACCAGTCATTTAAAGAAAAGTCAAGCTGAGATATGGATTAAATAATCATCTAACATTTATGAAAAATAAGTTAACAATCTTTAGACTCTTACCAACAAGTAAAAGTGCGGTTGTAGAACAAGAAAGTGACTTACTCTATCAGCATTCATTGATCAATACATCAGAAGCAAAATGCCTTATCTAATGACGAACACAAGAAAAGTATAACATGTTGACAGTTGTATATAGACACCACTGACAAACAGTTTGACTCACTATACAGCATGTCCTGAGTAATTGGGTTTTACTGTAGTACAACCATTGAAATCTAAAAAGCGTTTTCCCACAATCACCATATTTCTTTATATTTTAAATAATGAGAAAGTAAAAGACTGTTTGACTTGTAATAATAGAATAGTTAAGTAGACGGTATATTTTTTAATATTTAATGATTTTTTCTTAATGTCCATCCAATTAATGTGTTTTAATTTTACTTTATATTTCTAGACATTACATAGAAGAAGTTTTAAAAACAAGAGGCCTCAGAAAAGCACTAAATTTTCTTGAGAAACTTCACAATTCAGTTCTGCGTAAGGCTACCATTACTTTAGAGAAACCAGCAGATGAAGTGGTAAGCAGAAGATTTGAATGTTTGTAGTTTAGTGTGAATGATTTATTTTCGAATTCTCATTCTTTTAAACACTTGATTTTATTTGCTGTTAGTTTAAGTAATTTCAAGTATTTCAAGTATATTTTAACTAAGAAAAGTAATTAATTGTTAAATCATTGTGTAAAAATGTTTAAAGGCTTTGTGTGATTTATGGAAATGAGAAAATATCAAAATTGGTATTAATTATATGGATTTAGCTCAAATTATAATTTTTGTGCAATATAGCCTTTGTATCCAAACAAAATGTATAGAGCTATTAGAAACCAGAAAATTAAAAAAATTAATTGTCAAATTAAAAATTTTTAGGTTTCATTCCATTGCACTCAAACTACAACTTCGGAGATTGAGTTTAAACAATTTGATTTAATAGTTTAAAGTCTTGTCTTTATGCTAGTTTGTCTAATAAAGATGAGGAATCTAATTAACCTATGGAAAAGCCAGTACTAGTAGTCAGACTCGAACCTCAGTAATACAGGTCCCAGTTGTAGTGAACTGTTTGCTGTTGTACAAATTGAGCTTTAATATTCCTTTTTTACGTAAATTTACTTCAATGTGAAAAAGTTTAGGAATAATCTTGTATATTTTTTTTAGTTTTTCAGATTTTTGATCTTTGTTTTTACCATGAACCAAATATTTTATATTCTTAGGATATTGGCTACCCACAAACAGGCATTGCCCTTGATCTTCCAGAGGATGCAGAACTGAAAAGATATGGGTTTTGGAGTTCTGAAGCCCAAGCCCTTGGCTTACCTTCATACAGAGCATCATATTTATTTTTGTCTCGTATACCTTTGGATATTATACATGAGTTTCTTCGCTTACGACTTGAAACAAAACCGGAAAGACCTTCAAACATGAGTATACGACAGGTTTGTTATAATTAAAATTTGTTGCTGACTTTTTTAAATTTAACTACAGTATGTCACCACATCTAATCACTCAAACACTTCCAATTTTCAAATGGGTGACTCTCAATGATGCGATAGCGTAATTCCCCATCCAGGGTGGTTTAATTTATTTTTGTGATACATTTACAGTTTCCCCATCTTATTTTAAAATCAAAAATAATGTATACTATAAATTCAGTGAATTTGTAGTGCAGCGGCCTTGTACACTTAAGTCCTACAGTTTGAAAGAAAGCGGGAGTTGCTGTGCTTATATAGTAAGTGTCAAGTGGGAGTGGGGGTGTTGTTTATGGGAAAGTGCATCAATAAGCAACACTAAGAAATATGGGATAACCTTAGAGGGCATTCCTGTAGTAAACATCTTCTAAAAGAGGTCCATTGGAGGATTTGGATGGACAGTAAGTATCTTGGGCAGTGGGCAACTCAATAAAACCATGGAACTCATTGCAGAGTATACACATGTATTAACTATGTCCCTGAGTGTTCACATTAATAGGATAGGAATGTACCATGGAGAAACCATGTACAGGTTATTATGGCAGGAAGATGAAAAAGCAGGCTAGATTATGTATAATCTGTAATTGTGAGGTCTTTGCAAGCACGAGACAAAGGTTGTTTAGCTTCCATGACCCTGAGGACTTTCTGCAGAATGAGATAGTGGCCTGTTAAAACTCATTGAGGGCAGCGGGCTACTGAACTAGAATCTAAGAGAATTAGTTGCACAATAGGTCTGTGATTGCAGTGCTAACAGATACAACCTGTAGAACTTAATCTAATCTAACCTAATTGTTTACGGGTAAAAGAAAATGGTAACAAACAAATCTCTCTAATCAGATAATTATAAGCAAAAGAGCCATTGAACTGTTATCAGAGAATAGGTTAAGGAAAACACCAATCCATGGTGTCCAACTCCCTGGCTAGTGACGTGGAAAACACCTTAAGAATCAAGTTAATTATAAATTTCACTAACTGTGAAATTCTGCCTATTTTTTACACCAAACCCACTTGCTGTGCTTTCATCATCTGCAGTATTTTTCTTTCATACATGTAGTGTAATGAAATTAATTATTTTTACTTCTTTAGAGGTGCATTTCATCCTAGCCTACCTAGCACTATTCAGTTAACTTGTTAGTATTTTGTTAGTATAAAGTTTTTGTTTTGTTATTTTAAGGCGAAAGCACATTGAGGCTATTATCGCCTCCCTAAATGTATGTGAGTGTAAAAAGTTAAAGTCGTAAGTGTTTGTTAAACTCAGGTACCGCGAGGGACATCTAAATCCTCTCAATAGGTGCAGCTAGTCCGTACCCCCCCTGCGGGTTTGTTAGTATAAATTATTAGTATTTAATGACTGGTATTTTTTGCCACCAGATTTTTTTATAATTCTTACTAAAAATTATAATTTAAATTTATAATATTAGAATTTACTGTATTCATTTTGAATATAGAATATAGGTGTAAAAAAATTTTGTTTGAAATATTGTTAAAACTAAGTTCAGAAAAACCAGTAATATTACAAAGTGTAAAATGAACTTTTATTTTCTTCCAGCCCCAAATCATTGTTTTTAATGGTATTCATAATAATCAATAGCATTCGATAATTCAATACCTTCATGTTCACATATTTGTTGTTTATCAAAATTTGGTGTAGTGCTTAAGTTATTAATTTGAATTGTATTATTTTTAGGCACATTATATTAAAAATAATTGATTAATCTTTCAGCTGATACGTGAACTTAAGGAAGGTCTAAGTTTAGCCGTTGTAAGCAGAGAAAGGTATTTGTACAATGTGCAAGCTGCTCTGTGGGATATGGAACCAAATATTGTAAACAAATTCAAGTCAAAAGTCAGTTTATTTGATGCCAGTGTGCAGAGTATATTAGAGGTGAGCATATTTTTTATATCTTCTCATTTCTACTTTGTCACTGTGTAAAGTTTAGAGAAAGTATTATGTTTGTGCAAAAAAAAAAAAAAAAAAAAAAAAAAAAAAAAAAAAAATTGAGATTTAAATGGATGTATTCTTATTAATTAAGTGCCCTTGAATCTAAAGTATTGTTTTTACATGTAACTGTGTATGTATGCACCAATGCACATTGCTGGAAACTGAAGTAATTGACCAGTTTTTATTTTAATTTTGACATGTATGTGTAATTAATTTGTTTAACACTTTCTTGTTACACTGCAAAATCTGTTTTACAATTTCAAAATGGCAGCCATTCCAAATATTTTAGTTTTATTACTTTTTAATCACAGTGTTTTTTGAAATCTGTTGTAACATTGTGTCCAGTAGCTAAAATCTGTTTAAATTAAAATTTTAAATTTTAAAGTTTCATTGAAAAACAAATATAAACTTTTAGCCTTGAAATATAGAAGTGGTTATGGTAATTTAAAAATTTGATAATGGTAAAATCAAAGATTTTCAAAAACGTGTAAGATAAAAAAGAAAATTGTGATATTGTTACTTCTTTGAAAATCATTTCTATTACAACAGCAAAGCAATTCTGATCCACAATTATTTTATTTGGATCTATTGCTACTAAAAGAATTGATTTTTAATGTTGAATGTTTAGGTGTATTTGGATTATCTTCAGCAATGGGTGCAGATGATTCAACAAGAAAGAGTACAGAAGAATATACTGAAAGAAGAATGGACATTTATTAATAAGATGACGCCTCATATTCCTGGAGGTCAGGCTTTAGTAGGAAGTAGTTTCTGGTAATTAAACTGCTGTAACTTTTACGTGTATGCTATAATATATTTTTTTAAAATCAACATCTCAATAGCACAGAGAAAGTAGCTAATTGATCTTTTTTTAAATAAACTGTTGTACTGTAATCAGTTATAGAATAACAATGATACTTAAAAAATCAATCAACTACGATGCAACTTAATAACTGGTAATTATTATACTGATAACAACTAATATAAATTTAAAAGTAATGCAAAAAAAAATCCAAAAATCCTGTATGTCTGTTACAAAAATTTGAAAAATCCAAAAGTTAGAAACACAATGCTACTTCTGACTTTGTTAAATACAGTATTAAATCTGGGCATTTATTTGCATCAGAAGTTGTGAATAAGTCTTGGCAGTAACCAGAAGCGGAGCGGAGTCGTGTTGAGCAGAGTGGACTTTGCATTCAAAACCAAACCGTTGTTTTTAATGTAAGTCACTGAAAGCAAAGTGGAACTCAGCGATACGGCTTGACTATACTTTCAATGGTTGCACTTACATTAAAACAGAAGGTTCGGTCTTGAATCTGTAATCCGATCTGTTTAGCGCAACTCCGGTCTGCATTTCGTAGATACTTGGCCTTAATCATTAATCCAGATACAATAATTTCTAGGTTGATGCAGAAAATAATGCAATGATTATAATTATATAATCAAATGATAATTACCTCACTTCAAATATGGCAGTTATGAGTAAACTATTTTTTTTTTTTTAAAAAGGTTTGCTACAATTTCCTATTTTTTAAATTTTATAGTTAACAAAGTTATTTGAAAAACAATATGTTATTTACAAAGTAAACAGTTATTAATTTAATGTCTGTGAGGCTTTCAATGATTTGGATAGAAGTTGATTAATATATGCAATAAAACTCACTTTACATTTTAAAACTAAAATTACTTTAATATCAGAACTGTTTTTGAATAATGATTTTAATTTTTTTTTCTGTATGGACTGTAAATAAAATTATTAATAAAATTTGTAAATAATTTTATAATCACACTTCTACACTTTAAAATTAAAGTAAATGTAATAACATTTACACTTTAAAACTGAAATTGCTTTAATGGTCCAATATTTTTTGAGTAATGATTTTTACTTTCTCACATATGAAGTGTATAAAAATTGAGATTTTGGTAGAATTTCCTGTTCTTAAATCTCACAAGTCCAAAAATGTTGTTTTGACTTGGATGTCTGTGTATCTGTACACATTGTAAATATTAAATGGATTGGTAGGTTTTGATTAAACTAAGTATAACCATTTATTGGTCAAAAAGTTAAAAGCGAATTTTGTAAAAATCAGTTTTCATGTTTCGAATGACCAAAAATGTAGTTTTGGATTGTATGTTTGTGTATCTGTGTACATTGCTAAAGATTAAACAGATTGATTGATTATGATGAATTAAACAGATTGATTCAATGAAATTTGGTGTGGATATTTTTATCAAAAAGTTTAAAATCAAAATTTGTTCAAAATCAGTTGTAATATTTTGAAATAAAAAAAGTTTGCAGTTTGAGAATAAATCAAAAACCAATGTAAATATATTGTAACAGCTATTAGGATTTGATAGCTACATATTTTCAATTAATTCCTGAATCATAAATTTTTAGGCTGTTTTAGATTTGATATGCTGAGGTGAATGTGTTTATATGATCAAAGTTTAACAAATATACCAAAATTAAAAAAAAATAAGATTAGAACTCTGTATTTGATGTGGCTAGGGCTGAAGTTAATTTGCTGTGCTTCTGAACTGCACATCTCGAGAAGAGTATGGGTTCGAGTTGAAGAATAAAAATACTTTTGGAGAAATAATTGAATATGTAAATGTTTTTGTGTGATTTATCCTGTTAGTATTATTTTTTGATGACCATGATTGGTCTCATTGAGCAAATAATTTATAAGTAAATTTTTGTTGAAACATTAGCTATTGAAGTGGCCATTGTGGTAAGACCTAAACCCAGGACATTGAAATGAGAGCTCCTGATCCTGATCTATAAATTATTTTTTGAAGTGGCATTAAATTTATGTACATGTTTTGTTTAACAGTTTCAAAATTGTGGCTATTTCTAATCTTCAAAATTAATTGCTTTCTTATCTTGAATGTTTTGAAAGTCTAACTTTGCTTTCATTAGCAATGTTGAAATCTAAATAAATTATCATTTTAAATTTTCAAATTTGATTGAAAGTATGAAAATAAACCTGACATCGATCAAGTTCATATTTATATTTTGAATACAAGTTGAAAACTTTAAATGCTAATGTTATAGATTTTAATTGTGTAGGTGAAATCAAATTTTAAAAAAAGTGTAAAATAAAAAGAAAAATTGGAAATTCCATTTCCATCAAGTCAGCAAAACAGCTGCTTGCCATGACTATTTAATTTCTATTAATAAAATTTGTCATGGGTTATTTTACACAGTGTGCAAGCTCATTTAATTCATTTTTTCAGCCGCATGGCAAGTTCAATGCTTCGAGCTACAAGGGAACAGTTCAAACATGGAGTTGAAGATTTAACAGAAAACATTACTCCTGAGGCTGCTAAGTACGTAAGAAACTGAATTATATTAATTAAAATGATCCTGTAAAAAATGAATAAAAGAATAAAAGTTTATACAATTTTCAGTAAATAAAGTAGGGATCTGTGGGGCAAATTTTTAGAGTTCGGGTCGGGTATTTTTTCCAGTGCTTGGGCTTTTTGGGTTGGGTCTGGCCAAATGGTTAAATGGGGTACACATCGCATTTAGCTAGGCCTGTGTTAAAAAAAGTCAGAATTAAAATTTTCTTCATTTTATAATTAAATCTTTGACTCCTAGTCAATATAATTAACTTTGAAAGGCTGTTTGAATACTTTTACTGGGCAATTATATCAGCTCGTAAAAGCTGTCTGAATATCATCACAGGTTGATGCAATGCGAGTTCTGTTTGTCTAACTGAATACTGCTACGGGCTGATTACATCGGCTCACAAAAGTTGTCTGAATACTGCCACAGGCCGATGTAATATGGGCTGTCTTTGTCTGACTAAATACTGATATGAGCTGATTATATCGGCTTTTAAAAGTTGTGTGAATAATGCCACAGCAAATTACATCAGCTCGCAAAGGTTGTCTGCATACTGACATGGGATGATGTAATATGGGCTGTCTTTGTCTGACTAAATACTGATATGAGCTGAATATATCGGCTTTTAAAAGTTGTGTGAATAATGCCACAGCAAATTACATCAGCTCGCAAAGGTTGTCTGCATACTGACATGGGATGATGTAATATGGGCTGTCTTTGTCTGACTAAATACTGATATGAGCTGAATATATCGGCTTTTAAAAGTTGTGTGAATAATGCCACAGCAAATTACATCAGCTCGCAAAGGTTGTCTGCATACTGACATGGGATGATGTAATTGGCTCTTTTGGCACATTTGAATACTGCCACGAGTTGATATAATCAATAACACCACAGGCTGATGTAAGCGATAAAGGGGGGGACTGAATAGAGCTATGGGCCGAATAAATCTGCACTCAAAAGTTGTCTGAATTCTGCCACAGGCCAATGTAGTCAGCACTGGTTGGTCCATCTGAATAGGCCATGGACCGATAGAATTGGCTTTCAGAGTATAAATTATTTCATTAATTGTTGTTCTTAACGTTTAAATTGTATGCATATACTTTTGGAAATAAAATTAACTGTTCTAACCATTTATTACAATATATTTACATTTAATTGTTGTTCTATGTTTTTATGCAAATGAAAATTACCATCACAAATGAAGTCTGGTTTTTTCGTTCTCAATAGCACCGATAAATTTACAGTATTTGAGACATTCTAAATCATGTCTATAAGTTCTGACTGCTGGCTACGAATGTGATGATATATTATAAATATATCGAGCCAGCATTGTTGACGATAATGCTACTTATTTCAAACAAGTATTTACTTTTGTTAAAGTATCAACAAATGTGTTGATACAAGTTAAAGTTAAAATTGTATTTCATTAGATAAAGACAGTAAAAACTGCATTGCATATGACAATAAATTATTTTTTTATTGAAAAAGTGTATAACCCTTGAAGTCGTTTAATCTGAAGAATATAGTTTTTTCATTTGGAAAATAAATTTATATAAATTTAATGCAAAATATTTTTTATACACTTGTAGGGTTTTAAATTTAAACTGTTTATAAAAACCAAAATTTCTGACCTAATTAATACACACAATTATAATTATATAATATATATATATATATATATATATATATATATATATATATATATATATATATATATATGTATATATATATATATATATATATATATATATATATATATATATATATATATATATATATATATATTGTATATTATAATACACAATAATTATTGTATTGTGTTTTTATGGTTATAACAATTCCTTTAAATTGTTTTCAGTACATAATTAGCACTCATAAGTGCTTTCGATATTATAAACATTTCATTAAAATTTGTTTATTAGTAGTTCAAATTACCATATATTGTATGAAGTATTAAAGTACGGCCAATTATGGTAATTAACAATATGGTAATAACAATGCATAACCAAATTTTCTCCTTCGTTCAGTTTTATCAGTCAATCACTGTAAGTCCAACACAGAAAGTGTTAATTGGTCATTAAAATTTGATTATTTTACCCATCACAATCACATTTTACCAGTCCCATGGAATTTTAAATCACAACAATATTTACAATTTTTCAAAGGAGATTAAAACATTTAGCAATCTTATTTAATAACAAACAATGCATATTTTGTACAAAATTTTCTTAAGTAGAACAATATTCTTCCAAAATTATTAGTAAACAATCTATGGAAATTTCCCTATAGGCTAGTGGCGACCCCCAACACTGTGCTGTAAGATGCACAGACAAACAGTGTTGTTTACAAGACAAACAGGTTTAACCATTCAGACATGCATGCCCAAAATTAAAACAATTGCTAAATGAAATGCAAAATAATATTTTGTTTTTGATATAATTTAGAGCAATTTGTCTGCGTAGGCTGAACTTACATAATTTAAATAAATAATTAAATATAGAGTTTTATGGTTAAAGTTAGGATTAATAGTGTTAAGGCTTTCTGGAGGAACTAGGAGTAGATTCTTGTTTGTTGAACATATTTTGTTTAACACAAAGACGTCTGTAGTTACTGGTTAGTCAAAACCACACATGTATATTTGGATAAATAAATAAATATAAATTGATGTCTCCAGGCAGCGAAATAACATTCAAATAAAATAATGGTGGTAAAATCTAGTGTGAAGTATTTTCATTTGATTTTAGTCTGAAAAAATTACATCTTTTAATTCAAAGACATTACCATGAATTGTCTTACATTACCATTCTAAAAAAAGGATATCGGCTGGATATTTGAAGTGGTGTTGACTCTACTTTTAACTCCCTTCTCACTATAGCCTCACAATAAATAAACCGACAGTATTGTGCTCACTGACAGGTCAGTAAGAGTTCGCTTTTAGAATAAGATTTTAACTGGTTATTATACAACCTTCAACGATAATAAATTTATATATAATTTATATATATATATATATATATATATATATATATTATTTGTCTACTATTTATTTACTTTGGTAATGAAAATATATATGCGTATTGCAAACATTATTGTCTAAAAATAAAAATTAATATTTACTTGCCTGACCCGTCTTAGACCTAATTTGTAATCTTGGCCCGAACTGAATTTGAATTTGGAATTTCCAAGTGGCCCGACCCGACCCATAAAATTCAGGACCCCACAGATCCTTAAAATAAATTTAGGCCAGAGCTTTAATAGTGTATTTTTATACAATTACTATTATTTCTAGTGGAGGTCACATGTAGTTCACTTGCTAAGATGGAACTAATTCTAGTTCTTACTGTTGGATTTTCAGAACGTTTTATATCAATCTTCTGTCTTCACTAGTCTAACTGATATAAAGTAAAGCCGTTAAACCATAAAAAGTATATCTAATGCTTTTTAACGTTATTTTAAAACATTTTATGATGTATTTTGATTACTAGCATTATATTTTATCATTCTTAGGTTGGCTAAATTGTCTATATGCAGAGAACTTCAGGTGTTATGCACTGAAACACGAGAGAAAGCATTGAGTGTTGTAGCTTTAGCAAAAACTGTACGTAAAGATTTGGAAAATGAAGACTCTAATAGGTCATCTCTTTGTTGTAACATCATTGCTGATTCTTTGGCACAACTGAAGGTATTCATAGCTCAGGCATATACATAACATATATAAAGTTATTGAAAACATATTCTTTCAGTTTTGTAGTTAAAAAAATATTATTTATTTAACTTTATATTTTTTATGTTAAAAGCATGTTTAATTGTATCTCAGTTTAGTGCTGTAATTTCATCAGCCAATCAGGTCCTTCCTTAATTGATTCAAGACCATGTACAAATCTTGACTGCGGGGTTCCTCTATGTAATAAAATCAGTAGGTGAACCCAGTTTAGGTCCGTCCCCCAACCCACTTGAAGTAACCTGATTTAAAAAAAAATAAAATTTTACAATGTGTAAATACAATATTTTACTATAGAATAAAGTATTTCTACATTTAAAAAAAAATTGTTGTAAATTAAAACAGTGAAAAAGACTGTGACTTATCCAACTTATGTAACATTAGTCATTTACATAAAGCTGTTAAACGACCATCAAGAAGGCTACTGAATTGTAATATGCTAAAAATTAAATAAAAGTCAAGAAGTATGCTAGACACAAGAGTGAGGGTCATAGTTATTGCTTGATTAGGATATACGTTGTTTACTACATTGTTCTCTGTAGACAAATGTTTAATGCTAAACTAACTATACATTTCAGTTGTTTAACACTAAACTAACTGTATACTTCAATTAGTTCTTTTTTCTAAGTGTTGCTGGTTTTATAGTCAGTCTTATAGTAATCAGTTACATTGTTTACAAATAAGAGTTGCAGTACTAACAGACATACACATGCACAAATTTATACGGGTCCTTGACTTTGTCCACAGATCCTTGATTAAATTAGCTAGAGGAATGGATAATACAATTCCAGGCCCTGCAATCAACCCTAGGCTGTTAATCCCAGGCACTGTGATCCATAGTGTGTAATTAAACTTCTTGGGATCTAGTTCAGTAGACTGATACCCTTAATAAAAGTTTTATGAGTCCACTAACTAGCTCTTTTGCTGGAGATCTTCAGGATCCTGGAATAAATACATTTAGCCTAATGCTGACTAGAGCCTTACAATTGTAAATTATAATTATGTGGCCTGCAGTTTTCTCATCTTTCCTGCATAACTTACACACTGTTTCTCTGCAGTACATTCCTATCCTGTTTATGTGCGTGCACCCTCAAACCACAGTGCACTGTAATGAGCCCCATGGTTTTCCTACATTGTGCTCTGCCTAAGATGTCTGCTGCCCCTCCAAGTTCTCGAGGGACCTTTTTAAAGAGACATTTGCTATGAAAATACCCACCAAGGTTGTCTTATTTTTCATGGTGTTGCTTATTTATCTATCTACTGATAGCAGACCAGACTTGAGGCAGAAAAAAAATGCATCTTTAAGAAATTTAATCTCTTTAATCATACTTCATTTACTTATTAAACAACAACACCTTATACACCCTCTGCTTTGCGGGTGACCAAATAGTTATAGCGCAGGATTATGACAATCTACAATACATGAGTAGAAAATTAATAAAGAAATATGATATTTGGGGACTTAAGATAAACCTAAGCAAAATGGAGTACATGTGCATTGGAGGGCAGAATCTTGTGAATTTTCTGTTGGAACACAGCACAAAAGTCAAGAGGTGTACAACTTACAAGTACTTGGCAATGACAATTACTAGTGATGGACTCTTGGACACAGCGATAAAAGAACAAAACACTTTGGAAAAAGAGCAATAAGAATACTGAACAGTATCATATGGAATCGATATATATCAAAAACAAATAAGCATATAATATATAATTCAATTATAAAAAGTATAATCTCATATGGAAGCAAAGTATGGCCACTAAAAAAAAAAAAAAACAGAAAAATGTCTAGAAGCTACAGAAATGGACTATGGGTGAAAAGCCGCAGGTTGGTTGAAATGGGAAAAGATAAAAAATTTAAGAATTCATGAAATCATGGATGTGAAGCACACCATTGCAGACAACATCAAGACAAAACAACTTATATGGAAAACATGGACGAAAATCGACTTCCCAAATAGATTCTAAAATGGAAACCACATGGTCGCAAAAAAAGAGGAAGACCGAGACTTAGTTGGAGAGAAGGAATTGATAATGAAGTGAGAGAGAGAGGCTTGGATCAAGATCTCATTAGGAATCAGAAGACATCAGAGAACATTTTAAGCTGAAAAGAAGAGAACTTGATTTACTTACGTCATATGACATGTTTCAGGACTAAGTTCCCATCTTCACAACTCACTCCTAGTGGGTCTTCAACACATTAAAATGTATATAAAAAAACAACACATTACACACAAAACACTATAATAAATGTGTCAATATCTGATGTGCATCTCGGGGTCTTGGAACCGATTCCCAATGGGGGTCTGAAATTGCTCACCCGACACTCACATATTGTCATGTTTTATGTATGATGTGTTGTGTTTCTTTATATAAATTTTAATGTATAGGTGATCTGCTAGATGGGACCTTAGTGCTGAAACACGGCATATGACTTAAGTAAATTAAGTCACAGATGGTTAAATAGATTAAATTTCTAAAAAAATAGTGACTTGTAAACATTATTAAAATGCATGTCAAAACGTTATGGTCATATCAAACTCTTGTATAAGAAAAAACAAATACTGCAGTTGCCTGCCTGATAAATTGAAATGCTTGATGCAAGACTGGGTAGTTGGAAGAAGGGAAGAAAGAGTTACAGACCACTAAAAAGTTTAATAGATTTAGCTTAACTATGTTATATTACATAGGTACATTGAATTACTTTGAATTATTCCAGAGAGAAGCAGTCAGCATGTGTGACTATCTGTCGAATGTTGTTGTG
The DNA here is from genome assembly GCA_022606455.1 of Callitettix versicolor. Classification (NCBI taxonomy): domain Eukaryota; kingdom Metazoa; phylum Arthropoda; class Insecta; order Hemiptera; family Cercopidae; genus Callitettix; species Callitettix versicolor. The sequence goes on along the minus strand of CM040183.1, from coordinate 37,722,993 downwards.
GTAGTAGATCAGACAATTCAGTTCCTTGAAGATTGGGAAGGGAGGTTACGTGAAGTTGTTCATCAGTTTTTCAAATTTGGATTTGAGGTAATATTGATTCTATAAATATGAAATATTTTCAAATTTAACTATAAAGTTAACTAACTATTTTTGAACTAACTTACTATATTTGAATTAATTATAGAATTAAAATTTACCTCTAAACAGTAATATATATATATTACTGCACTTTCTAATAGTCTATTTAGAATTTAAAATGTTGAAAAACTCTTTTAGTTCACTAATAAGTTTTTTTCAAATGAGAAATATTGTTTTAAGTTTTAAAGCAAACTTTCTCTTACTCTGCATTGTTATTGAGACCCTTTGAATCCAATCTGCCCTCTTATCACTAAAATTTAAAATTTTCTATCAATAATTTTAAACCTGAGAGTAATAAAAAATGTTTCTAGAGCAATAAGTAGTACACAAAATTTTAATGAAATGAGCATCTCTTGGTGAGGTAAGGGATTTGTCATAATAATATTATATATATATATATATATATATATATATATATATATATATATATATATAAACAATAGTAAAGTGAGAAAATGTATTTTTAGACTACATAAAAATTTCCAGTGACAAAAGTTGTAGATAATTAATTGAAAATCCATTTGACTTCAGTTTTTGAAACTTTTAATGTTAGTTTTGGCAAGAGGAGAGAATAAAAAAAAGTGCCAAATGGAAGACTGTAACGAAAATATGGAACAAACGAGCAAGTGAATTATGTCTCTGTTCTGTCTCTCTTTTTTCCTCCTTTCGGATAACAGTACATGTGTATTATATAAAAAAAACACTGTGTTGCTTTGGTTTTGTTAGCTAGTTTTTAACAACATAACCTGAAACTTATTATAGCATATATATATATATATATATATATATATATATTTACCTAGGTCCACCTATTGTAGTCCATCTATCAAAATACCATCAATTGTAGTCCATTTTCAAGCACTATATATTTCTGAAGCCTGATGATAAATGATAATAACGGTTTGGGTCCAAGTACAAAATATACCTTTCAGTCTTGAATTTCTTTTTCATGAAAAAATATTCATACAGTTTTTTGTAATTGCATCTGTCACTTCCCAATCAAATGTGGTCCACAACCATTGTCTGACACCAGGTATCAAAACACCCTTGAATGTGGTCCCACTCTGCGTATCATTTTACATTTGATTGTGGGCCAGAGCGACAAGTAGTTATATACCCTAATTGTGGTCCGCCTGCAGTGTTGCCAGATTTATTTTGTATATTGATGAAGACCTGCTTAGCTTCCAATGCGACATTCGACTCTTTGCGTATGGGTCAGTAAAAATATTATTATTTATTATTCTGAAACATACGATCTCTTGTTGTTTCTTCACCATTTTTAGTAGTTTATTGGCAACACTAACCCTAATAAAATTGTCCGAGTGTATGTTTGTCTATCGGTAACATAATTACTTCTCAAAATGAATAATTTCAAGTACGCTGAAATGGGCATATTGTTAACAACTTATTTTGGCCAGTGAGCACCGAAATAGAGATGATGAAGCCGCTTGGCTGCAAGCTAATCGAGGCCGGAAAACGATGTCAACCCGAGTGGCGTGTGATTTCGCTCCAGGAACAATAACCCGAAACTAATTATATGCCAAAACAAACATACGTACTGTAATGATATTTATAAGAAGTCTTTTGGAAATTGATTTAAAATAACATAGGCTATTGATATTACTCGGTTACAGGCTAGTTGTTGAAGAAAATAGATAAATTAATAATATTTGAAGGTAAATTGAAATAGATTATTTGGATAAAATAACTATAGGCCCTATTATAAATCAAAATTGGAAAGTAATAAATGAAGCCGAACTTGTTACAAAAAATAGGTTAATAACCTGCATGTATTCATTAGTATTTAATTATTTATTTAATTAAAATTATTATTTAAATTATTTAAATAAATTAAATTATTTATTTAGTATTTAATTAGTAAACCTAATTTGCAATATTTGCAGGTATTTGCTAGGTATTGAAGTAACCTGTAACTAGAAATATTTATAATAAATGAAAATAAAAGATTAATTAAAACACAAAAACATATTCAACATATAACAATATACTTGTATTTTGTGACATGGTATTCAGTTATTTAGTAGTTCTGTGAACTGTAGGCCTCAATCAGTATGGGTCAAAACACAAACATTAGTTGTGTTGTTATGTAAACACCATCGACCTTTATTGTTTTTCAAGACATTCAAAAATTATCTAAAGTTATTAAAATTGTTAGATTTAGAATACCTTCATGAAAACCTTTCGCTGGATACCCCACTTGATAGGTTTCAAATAAAAATATATCTTGTCGCATATACTGGGCCGCCAAACAGCCATCGTGCATTTTTGAGCGTTCAATTTTTTTTTAATGCGCATTGACTCATATTTTACTAAAGTAATGGATTTCAAAGCCTAACAACTTTTTTAAAAACGATATTAACAAAAATTACGAAAATACAAAAATATTTGTCACGATGCCCTGACACGTTAAGGAGTCAAAAATATTACTGACCATCATCATGCGGCCCATGGCACTGAAGTTTTTAAATTTGGAATGTACTAATCAAGATCTTTCGTTTGAGACCTAATTGATAGATTGCAATTTTGAAAATTCCAACCTATATTTTGGGCCGCTATGAAATCTTACATTTATGAGCCTTGAGTTTTTTAAAAATGTGTAGTAATTCATATTTTACTGAAGTAAAAAGCTTAACAAATATTTGTAAAAAGATTTAAAAAATATGAAAACAAAACCAAAAACTGTCCTAATGGAGCTCATGCACTCTAGAGGCACCAAATCTCAAATTTATTTGAATTTCAAAGCTTAATAATTAATTGTTGAAAAGATAAAAAGTTTAAGAAAATACAAAAATATTAGTCATTGGTCATCTAGCGCTTAAAGGAGCTAACATTTGTTAAATTTGGATTGTACTAATCAAGACCAATAGTTTTATACCCCACTTGATAAGTTTCAAAGAAAAGACAAATATTTTCCGGCCCATAATTTGGGTTATGAAGCAGCCGTTGTGCATTTTTGGGACTTGAAATTTTTTATGTGTGTAGTGTCTCATATTTTACTCAAGTACTTAATTTCAAAGCTCAACGACTATTTGTTAAGAAGATAAAAATAATTTACAAAAATCGTAAAAATGACCCCCATGGGACCATCAGCAAATGCCCTTCATGTCGTATACGGCATTTGCTAAATTTCATCAAAATCGGACAAAGTGTTCGAAAGTAATCGCGTAACAAACAAACAAACCAAAAGCAAGATCATCGAATTAAAATATAGACTTCACTTCCTTCCTTCAACTTATACAGAAATTAAAGTAAAACTGGATCTATTAAAAGATTTTCGATGTATTATAACACAGTTAATCAATACTTTTTATAGGCTAGAGCCTATAAAGAAGTATTGAACAGCTGTGTTATAGTACATCGAAAATCTAGCGTAAGAAGTAGTTTATCTATGAACTGGTATATTTTTAGTAAATTGATTTAAGGGAAAAGTAATTTATCTATGTGATAGTTATAAAGACTCTTGAAAAGTCCTTACAGCATATAACAAACATATAAGAATTAAATAATAATAAAATTATGATGTTAATTATTACATTCAATCTACAAGCCTAAACTATAAAACCAGTGCTGGAAAGTAAAGTTAATAATCACAAGTGTGTTAATAGATTGTATATCTTAATTGAAAAGAGTGTCTTCATTTTTTTAACATAAATGTGACAGCTGGAAAGATAACTTTGGTAAATTAAATATAGATGCAAATGCTTGAATTATCCCTGTTGGCCTAATAATAATTTGTCTACGGGTCGTATATTTTTTCTTATTATTTATTTATTTACTGGTACAAATTTCCAATAGAAGGTAATAAATTGTTAACGGGGATGCTGCTTAAGAGACTGGAGGAATGGGTTTTGAATAATGATGTACTAAGTGAATTTCAGGCTGGTTTTAAGAAGGGTTATAGAACTTGTGGTAAAATTTTCAGTCTTACAAATATTATTAAGATGAAGTTAAGAGAAAAAGGTGAAAACTTTACTGTTTTTTGTGGACTTCAGGGCGGCGTTTGACTCTCCAATCTGACAATACGTGTTCTATAATCTTTATTCTAGGGGGTTTGTTACAAATTTCTTGAAGTCTTGAAGGTTTATATATGGATAACGAGGCCAGTGTGTGGACATCTGACGGCTTGAAAATAGTTTTAGAACAGAAAGAGGCCTAAAACAGGTATGTTTATTAACTCCTCTGATTGTTTCCCTTATACTTGAATGACATACATTTTTTAGGCTTTTGGAAGATGGTGTGTTTTTTAGCAGGTGTTAAAATAAATTTTTTACTCTATGCAGATGATATGGTTGTGATAGCGGACCATCCGGGAGTTTTGCATCCTATGATTGATAATTTAGCGAAATACTGCAGGCTTTGGAGTTTTACATTGAACTTGGCGAAGTCTAAAATAATAGTCTTTAGAAAAGGAGTAAGATGTCTAAGAAGAAAAGTCGGAAGTATGAAGGCGAAAAATTGACGCAATAAATAAAGAATATAAATACTTGGGAGTATGGCTAACATCAAAATTGTCTTGGAGTAGACAACTACAAAATTGATTAGGGGTGGCAAAGTTTAGAATACATGTCACATATAGTAAAATATTTAATAATATCTGCAAAAATGGAAGTATTTAATGCCGTGTTTAGAACAGTGATTTGTTATTCACCTCAAATATGAGGCTTAATGTCATTTAAGTTAGGTAGAATTTACAAAGGTTTTTATTAAGAAGTTGTATTGTTTGCCAAAAATATCAGTGATTTTATCGTATATTTAGAGACAGAAAAGAATCAGATGTTTTTGTATACATTGGGTTTGCACATTACATTTTTTCAAAAAGTTCTGTGTTTAAAGGACCACAGGTTGCCCAGGCAGAAGAGATCATTAAAAAAGAAGTAATTTGGTTTAAGGAGTTTAAACTTTTATGTGGAAAACATAATGTAGATTTATATAAATATCTGGACAGTAATAAAATAAAGTTGAAAAAGTAATAAAATATGGCGTAGAAAGATTGTATTAAAACAGTTCTTAGGAATAACTTAATATTTAAGACACAAAATTCAAGCATAATTTTTATAAAGAATTAAATTTTTATTTAAAAGAAAATAACTAAGCATGTGATAGTAATATTTTACAATTTATTTCTTGTATTTTTAAGTTAAGATGATAAATGTAAATGTTAGAGAAGAAAGGACTAAGGAGACATATATATGTTCAATAGCCTATGCAATACGTTAAAAATAGATAATATTTATTTGGCGGTTTGTCCCAAAAAATACTATCTGGCGGTTTGTCCCGGCATTACAAGAATTTAAAGTAAAATGGTTTGGTTCTGAAATATTAAGTAAGAAAGTGTGTATCGAGTATTAAATGGGAAAAATTGGCCAAAATTGGGTATCTTATGAAGCCTATATATATACAAAATGTTTAGTTGATATAAATAATATTAATAGATGGGTTATTGTATTGATTATAAATTTTGAATGGTTAATGCTAATTGTATTTTGAGAATATTAATGTAGGTAACACTCTACAGCATCCATGTACCTGAGTTTTTTCTGTATGTAATTAACAAATGTATTTATGGATTTTGTAGTAAATAAACTCATTAATAATAATAATAATAATATATTTATACATGAAACAATATAAAGTATTACAAATAAAATATAATACAGTAATTCACACATATATGCAAGCATTATAGATCCACATTCATTGATTATACACATTTAAAAAAAGTTAAAATTAAAATTTCTCAAATATTAATAGGTTAGACAGATGTAATGGAAAGATCTGTCTCACAGAGCTTTAAAAAGGGACTTACGAGATAGAGCCATCTAGTTACCCATGCAAATTCCAACAATGCGAGTCTTACGAGAAGACACAAAACGAGTTTCGACCTAGCTAACTAGGAGTATTTACTTAAAAAATAATTCATATATTTACATTCTATCATACCGGTATCTTTATTTTTTTCTTTACGATGTTATTGATGTATGTATACACAGATGTTAACGGTCGTTTCTGTAGGACTGAACTTTTTACATACAAGTCCCTAATGTCTTTTCTTCTAGGATTTATACCATTCACCATAAGTTCACCAAATTGGTCAAAAATTGCTTGTTTTTCTTCACTTCCCCACACAATAGTCATATTTCTTCTCCTACCCTTCTTGGTTTCATGTACAAGGTTCTCTTCATCTGACTCGGATTGGTCATTTTCCTCAGCTGGATCATAGTAATGTTCTTTTGTTGGTGTTACTGTTTTTTTAATTAGTCTTCTTTTACACTTTTTGTTTTGACGTACAGGACTATCTTCTTCTTCTTCTGGCTCGGAACGGTAATTTTCTTCTGCTGGTTTATAGTCCCGATTGGCTGTTGGTGTTACTTGTTCTATACTCACATTGTCAAAATTGAAGGACTTATTTCAGACACTACAGATGGTAATGACAATAAAGATAGGCTCGGTCCTACTTTTTGGCGATTTTTAAAAGCTTGTTACCTATTTTTGCCTTTTCTATTACTGAAAGAGGCAATCTGTAATTGGACTTGTGAATTTGAAGAGTGTGACCCATAAAAGAAGCTAACTGTTCTGTAAAGTGACCATCTGTATCGTGTATCTGTGATATGGTTGTAATATGGTGCCGCAATCCAGTTGCTGTGAAATGAGAGCGGTTTTTAATCCAAACTTATTTGCAAATTCAGATATAATTAGTGACCCATCAAAAGGTTCGTGAGATTCAGGCCGAGCAAAAAGTAGTGCAGAACCATCACAAGATAGTTTCATTATTGCTCTATATTGAAGAAGTATTTCAATACCTTTCTTCATAATGTTTGTTAATAGAATAGGAACTTTTTTATTATTCTTACCTGGCACATGGAAAACAAATAGATCGTTGTAGGCTTGTTTTTCTTCTTGTGATAAAATAATGTCAAATGGATTGTCATATTCTGCATCATTCTCTAGTGCTGAGTACTGCTCAAGAGTAGCTCTTGTTACTTCTCCTGGTCGCCGTCGACATAATACTATAATGTCTGCAATAATCACCTTACAAAGGGCCTCATATTTATGAACAGTAGGATTGTTATGCAAGGATTGAAAGAGTGGATCATAGAGCTTTTCCAATTCTGAGCTAACCAGTGCTATGTCCTCATCTAGAGGTCGCACTTCTAACTTTTTGCATGCTTTTTTTTCCTGCTCTTTTCAGCATTCGTACCTATTTCAAACCTCCATTCCACTCGCATTAGATGTTGAAATCGTTCCATTTTGGATCGAATTGTATGGATTTCTTCTTCAGTTAAATTATCACTTTTGATACTTTCAGACAGCAAAATGTCAGAGCAAGCTTTCAGAGAAGAGCAAAAGCGATGAGATATACTTACTACACCTACAGTTCCTGTGTTGTTGTCAAATTCACCTAGAGTTTGAACTCCTTTAATTAAACAATCAAAGTTGTGTGGTTGAATACAATCTTCAAAACATGTTATATTCTCGTTGTCTTGTTCCATTTCTATAAATAGTCGAGATAAATCCTCATTTTTGTTGAAACATATTTTCGGTGCTGCTGTTCACGGTGGTTTTTGAAGAGCCTTTTACCAAATTTTAAAATAAGAAGATCAGTTTTAGCAACGAGCGATATCATGTCATTTGACATTTTCATCAAAACCTCAGTTCTAAAACCATCAGTATTATCTTGTTCAGACTCTTTAAACTGCAAATGTGACGACGTTCTTAAAGCACGACCTTTGGTGATGTTTCTTTTCGCCTTCAGTCATTTCCATCAGCTTTTTGGACATTTGCGTATATGCAGATATAAATTTTGTCTCAGAATCGATACAAAACAGTGCCTACATGTCGCATGAGTTAAAACACTTGGTTTATATGCGTTTTTAGATGGTTGTTTTTTAACAATGATCTCACCACTCCGCGGCTGGCGCTCATTATATATCAAACTTCCTCGGTTTTTTATGACATTTAACGCTGCAGTAATTCTTTTCTTCTTCTTTTTCTTCCAAGCCAACATATTTATCAAGCTCTTTCACTTCATTTTCAGTAGAATGGTGGAACTTCACATGCCGTGCAAAATGAGTAACCAAGGTTTGACAGTACGGGCAAAACCATTTCTTATTTATGTATCTCCTTTTCTTCACCTGAAACGGATATAAATTTACCTTATTTATGAAATTAACGTGTTCAAATACGTATACATGTAAAAGTAATATTAATTGTTTAAGTATTTGTATATCTACAAGTACTTGTAAATGTATTTGTACTTATTCATACAAAAATAATATACAAGCAGTACTTGTTAATACAAGTCATATAAATATATAAGAATGTGTACAACCACTTGCACTTTTATGTGTTCAAGTACTTGTAGATGTGAAAATATTTATATGAATACAAGTAATTGTATGTGTGCAACCCTACACATCCAAGTAAAGGTTATGTAGATTACATTATTAGTCGGTACCTTTTAAAAATGAAAAGGGTGTGTTATAAAGTTAGTTATAATTAAAATATAAGGACTGCTTTGAGTAATCTATATTTCCAAATCTTTTTCAAAACAAACCGTTGCACCTAAGTGAAATGTAAGCTCTAATAAATTCAGTTTGTTGAATTAAACTGTTGTGGTTATGGATTTGACTTACTTTTTGTTATCTGACGCTGAGACCTGTTGTGCGAAATCATTCCGATTATCACAGTGACTTTCATTTGTTACATCTGAAGCTAAGCTGTGCTGTATTAAATCAATCTGATTGTCAGAATTACAAAGGATGAAATCAGAATTGATAATATCGTTTTCTGTTATATCTTCTCCATTTATAGCAGACCCTACAAAAGAACAAGTGACTTCAGCAAACGCTTAAAACAGATACAAGTTTCTTCATTAAATTTATATGGAAATAAATAATTTCATGTCTATGTAGAGTAAAACCTTGATAATTCTAGCCCCGGTAATTCTAGACTCCATGTAATCTGAGTGTGTGACTACATGTATGTATATTGTAAAATGAGAAAAACAGTAAGGGTCTGTGAACCCTATCGTCATATTGAATCTACTCCCATAAAACTAATGTTAACTAACGATGCAAATTACTCTGCTATGTGTTAGATCAAATTATGTTTGATATCTAATTTTAAAGGCCTTGTATGTGCGAATGTGATTTGCTAAACGCAATAAGACGTTAGCACACCACTGTTTGTATTATCTAATAAATGTAGGTCTAAATTACAATAAGCTGCTACTTTAAAAAAAATTAGTAATGCTTAATGTTATTACTCAGCGATAAAAGTTCCTCCATAGTGCTATTAAAACAATCAAAAGTATAATTTTCCCAGTAGGCTACTTAAAATTACTTACTTGGTGACTCATTTCCTGAATTCAAAGCAATATTGCACATTGTGTTACAAAAGTAGTTCTTCAATAACGTAGGCTGTACGACATTGTCATGTAATAAATAAGTTGATGTTTCCATTGGTACAATAGGATCGAAGTTATTGTTTGTTACCTGTCAGAAACAAAAATAATGTCATTAGGAAACTACCGAAATTTTAAATATAATTTATTGAAAATATCCTTAAAATTATAAAAAAATAATGCATTCCAAATATTTTTTAAAACATTATATTAAGTAATATTAAGAAACAGTTTTATTGTTTTTCTAGGTTTTTTTTAACGTCCGACTATTGTGCACACTTGGGCTAATGCAGACGATGAAATGATTTATAGCGTATGAAAAAGCCAAGCCCTGGCCGGTAATCGAACCCGGGTCCTCGGGGTGAAAGCCCAGTACGCTATCAACTAGGCCACCGAAGCGGCTATTTGTTTTTGTTTGTTTTTTTTTCTAGGAAGCCGCCTCGGTGGCCTAGTTGATAGCGTACTAGGCTTTTACCCCGAGGACCCGGGTTCGATTCCCGGCCAGGGCTTGGCTTTTTCATATGCTATAAATCATCCCGTCGTCTACATTAGCCCAAGTGTGCACAATAATCGGACGTTAAAAAAAAAATGTTTTTCTAGGATAGACTGTATTGAGTGTAAGGGTAGGTTAACTGAACTTTTGAATTGAATAGTAAAACATTTCGGCATCAACTTAAAAGAAACTTTAAAAACAGCATTCTTTGCTGCTCAGTAACATTAGTGCTAAACCTTTCAAATTAGTTTTTTTTAAATAAGCAAAACCATAAATTTTACTTACTTCACTTACTAATTCAGATGGGCCTACAGAATGGTTTTGTTGCACTCCAGAAATAGCTGGAACAGAAAATCCACTTTTATTTCTCCGATGGGAATCTGCAGGAAGTTCTGCACCTTTAAGAAAAAAAATTAAAGTTGTCTCATTAGTCTCATATAGCCTAATGTAATAAGAAATAAAAATTTCAGTATTAGTACAGATAAAAATTAATTAAAAGTAGGCCTGATACTCTAATAATAATAAGGGGTTCTTTTTGTATCGTTCGTAATTCCTTTTACAAATAAGCTATACAAATAATACCAGTAAGTACAAATTTAGAGTAAACAAATACGTGATATCAATATCAAGAGTCCGATAGAGCATTTCCGAATGCCCTTATCGGCACAAACGCAACCTAAAGCTATTACCCTTTAAGAAATGCTGAAGCCAGCTACTGTCGCGTTGTGCGGCTTCGCAGAATCGCAATAAGTAGGAAAGGTGCTGCATCAACCAGATACTGGCATTCATACATAAACAAACACATACGGCACGTATGCCGAAACATATCAGTGACGTCAATGTAAGGGCCTACATTGACTAATCTTTCATCAGTAATAGATTCTTATTATAACAAATGGATAATATCATTATTGTTATTACGAACAATCATTTTCTTCAAATTATAACTTTTGTCCTTAGGTACATTTATGCCATAGTAGGCCTAGCATGTTACACTCGCAAACACACAGGCATCGCGAAGTCAAGGCGGGGCCAATAAATGCAATATGTGTGTCTTTGGTTTTTTTAAAAATAATAATTTGATATGTTACAACCAATATTATATTTTTAAAACAAGAAATAAAACCGTATATACACAAACAATGAAACAATATGATTAGGTAACAATGGTCTTAACGAGTTAATTGCAGGCAGACAAAAAAATCAGACTTTTCTTACCTTTTAATGGGCAAAAAAATTTTTTGCTACGTAACTTGTAAAAAACTCTGATTTTTTTCTTAATAATTAACCTTAGAACATTCATATCTGTAAAATCCTATGTTGCTATCCGTTTAAAGTATTTTTGGAATCGAGACTGCGGACCGCTAGACTGAAATGCAGTGAGTCAGGAATTTGGTAGCGTAATACTAATCTTGGTACACTTTTATATCAGATCATAGGCAACCTGGTCACATGGTAGTTTATTATTTGTTTGATTTTATCGTCCATAAAGTTTTAAGACGCAGTGAAATTTAAGGGATTTTCACATTTTAAGGTGAAATTCACTATTTAATCACGGTTTTTTCACTGTAACCTAAATTCACGGCCTATTCCGGATTTTAAAATTTGCTTAGTAAGAGTAGAATTTAGTGCTTAAAATTGTAGATTTGAGCCACTTTTAGACTAATTTGGTGAAAAAGTACTGAATTTTAAGTTACGTTTTAGGCAGTAGTAGCTTGGGCAAAGTTTTCTAAAAAAACTAGATCAGGGAATGTAATTTCTCTCGTGAATTGATTAAAAATAAAGGTATAAATTTAACAAAAATGATAAAATTTAAAGCTACTTAGAAAAGATTTTTTACAGATATATGAATATCAGGCAATATCAATTTTACTTTTACCATTTTGGGTATTGTTTAGGCTATATTTTCATTTAATCTATTGAATGTTAAGAAAATTCATATTCTGTACCAATTCTGAATGAACTAGGCTAGTTAAAAACTTGTTTGAATTAATGAAAGAAAATAAATGTGCTGAACGTGAGCCATACAATTCGGTAAAACAGGTTTTTCAATTAGTTTCTAACTACACATTTTGTGCAACAATTTAAATAATAATTTGTTAATAACTTTTTAACAACTGATTTAGCGACATTTTTAAAACTACACGAAAGTGTATAGAAATTTACACTGCAAATACTTTACAAGATATTTTATAAGCTGCGTATATAACGAAAAACGTTGGCGTACATCGTATTTATTTAGTATGACGGCGTGATGTATCTACAAACTACAACGTACGGCGTTTTTCAATCCAACTGTCATTTCTAATATTACAAGACTTTGGTAATAAGTTTTATGAAAAATAAGGAAGTGAGTTTTATTGTTAGCTAAGTTGATCACTGTATTACTACTAAGAATGAAACCGTAGAAACCATTGACTTGTGAAGTACTGAAGGAGTGTTTGGTTTAATATAATACACAAATACCTCTAAAAGATTAAATAAAACATTAATTAAAACAAGTTTAATTAATTACCATCCCTGCAATCGTTTTGAGCCAGTTTGATCTTTTTTAAAGTATTTTCAAACTCCTGTAGAACCATGTTTTACCGAATTGTATGACCTACATTCAGTTCGACTAGTTGTTAGGAAATTTGTAGGTTAAGTTAGCAATTTGTTTACTTTTATCAAGGCTAGCTTAATAATTTTAATTGTCTTGTTACCAATTGAACTTTTTAATTTTACCTTTAGGTCTACGTGACATATACTTGTAACTTATTCGAAATATTGGGGACTAAGCAAACACATGTGGTTTCAAAAAGCGCTAAAATGCTAAAACATGATCGTATTCATTTTAAATCACACTAATTCATTACTATAAAATAATTTATTTTTATAATTTAGTTATAAAAATATATTTTGGCAACTAAGTATCAAATAAAATAAACTTGATTGTTTGAAAGAAAAAATATAGGCCTACATTTTTGTGCTTTTTATAAACAATCTTAAAAATGAGAACCTTGAGGTAAAAAAATAGGAAGTTTTTTCAAACATAGACTATTTGGACTTGGATGATCCAAAAATATAAAAAATATTTTTATAAATTATTTAAGCCTACTCTAATTATAAACGTAGCTCCAGCGTAAATGATTGATTAAGGTACGTGTGTACATTAGTTCTAATTATGCCCATGTTATTACAAGTACATCACATAATGTACCTAAAAGAATTTAAAACTGTCAATAATGCCAGTGAAAACCCAAATATCCATTAAAAACGTGAATTACATTAAGTATAAATAATTAGTATTTATACTTAATTAATTTATACATTAAATTAATTTATACATGCATGACAATAATAGTAAATATTTAAGCAAATCAAAATTATTTCGTATTTGATTAAAACATAAGAACAGTTAAATTTCAAACTTACCTGGTATCAACTGGAAAATTGAATGTACTCTCCTGGACATGGTAACTTCAAAAACACAGTCTGATCAGCACTGCTCGTCTTGATAGACTACTCAACAGAGAAGTAGTAATCTAATGATAGATAACACAGGCAAACTGGCAACGCCGGAAATAAGGAGCTAAATACCGCGAAAACTCCTGCAACGTCATGGGACCACAAATGACAGTGTTTTGACACCCCTAATGTGGTCCAGATTTGTAGTCCTCGTGGACTACAATGACAGGTAAAATGATACTCGCTAGGACCACAATCGCGGGAGGTAGAAAACTATATATATATATATATATATATATATATATATATATGAAACAGTCTATAATGAAATAGTTAAATAGTCTATAAGTTACAGTAGGGAAAGTCTTATTCAGATGTTTATTTTTGAAATTTTGCAATTGTTTATCCAGTATCACAAAGAAGTATGCTGGGTTGTGACGGGTGGTTGTCGTGCACAACTGTCAAGAGGCTTGATAACATTTGCACAACGTTGGATGGTATTTGCTAAACAACGATGTGAAAGAGGAAGAGGACTTAGACCAAGATGGGCTCACCATGGATTTGATTTCTTAATGACTGTCTGTGAACCGCATTTTACAAACTGTTTGACAGATGAAGAGTTTGAGGTAATCTTGCTTTAAAGGTTTTTTTTTATTTACAGTGGTCGTATAATTTGCCTTAACAGTTGGAATCTTGCACTTTATAAATTCACGCTAGAGTTCAATTGCCGTTATTGTCCTTATTTTTTGGTGTACTTTCACATTATAAGCCACTGGTAGTTAAATCAATAAAACAAATTATTTAAAGAAATATGTGTGTGTGTGTGTGTGTGTGTGTGTGTGTGTGTGTGTGTGTGTGTGTGTGTGTGTGTGTGTGTATGCAGTGCATGTGTGTGTGTGTATATATATATATATATATATATATATATATATATATATATATATATATATATATACATATTTCTGTTATAATTATTCATTCTTAATAATTATTATTTTTGATTTTGAAATTTTTGCTTTGTTATTATTGTAAACTTATTTAACTTTTTTAATTTAACTAAAATTTAACTAAATTTAAATTTATTTAACTAATATATATTGCTGATATTGACTAATACATATTGCTGTCACTTTTGACAAAAAGTCAATATCAGGGCTCATTGCTCCATGTGGCTAGGACACCAGTCAGTCTGCTGTGTCTGAACTGCAATCTCAAGGTCATGGGTTCAAGACCAATTTACTGCTATTAAGATTTGGTAACCTTATTAGTTAAGAGGACTCACTCATCCTTGGTATAAAGAATAAGCATTAAGCAAAAAAAAAAAAAAAAACATATGTCAGGTGGCAGGGAGAAAGAACATTGCATCAGGATTGTTATTTTAATGATACTAAGAAAATATTTATTGATCCTCTCAAGCAATTTTTTTTTAAGAAAGAAATAGAAGATGTGAACAAAACAAATCAAATATTGTTTGGACATCTGTTTCAAAAAGTAATTCTTAAATTATCTGTTTTAATTTTAATTATGTTTTATTTAATTATGTTTACTTATAAATTCGTTGTTATACATTTCTAATGTTAATGCAAATGGTAAGAAATTATCTCTCTCTTCTTGTCCCTCTATTTTTTTTAAGTTTTCTTACCTTTTCCTTTAAATACACTTGTTGTTTTTATTATATGTTACTTGGATTTTTGCACATAAGTTTGCCTTAAACTTATATTTCTTTTATCTTCCTAAAGCGCGAACCTTTTTATTATACAATGCTTCACTATACCAATGCAGCGTGACGTAACCTAGAAAGAAAGAAACGTTTTTATATAATTGCTTTTTAGGTTTAAATTTGGTGTAGAAACTATTTTTTAAAAATTTATTAAAAGCAATTTATAATTATATCACACACCTGAATCATGAAAATTAAGTAAGCAATTTTATTTATTTTTTGCAGGAACTAAAAACAAATATTGATGAATGTATCTCTCATGTTATTGGAACTGCTCTGCCAAGCACCACAGGCTCTACAACTTCTCCTACCAGTTACTTCAGTAGGTCTAGAGGTGTGTCACCATCTCCTTCGCCTATACCTAGAACACCTAAACCTGTCAGGAATGAGCGTTCATTATCCACACCTTCTAATCCAGAAGTCAATGGTTTCAAATGGTAATTTTATGGTTTATATTAGTTTAAAATACATAACTGTTACAATTACATTTGCAAGTTTGCTATCGTTTGCTTATGTTATGTCTATAATAAATAGTGGCCAAGAAAATTGGATAAAAACTTGAAATTCAGTTGGCTAGTATGTCATATTTTTTATGTAAGAATTGAAAGGTTTAATGTATAGTAATATATCAGCAGGAGTTTTTTCTTAATTATTATTTTCAAACAGAAAGTGCTGCTAAATAAAAGCTAAAAAAAAGTAAATTTTGATTTCATTTTCATTTAACTGTGATGTTATGTTCTACATCTACATAACATAAACTGTTTTGTTTTATTTATATACTGTTTTTCCTTATTCATAGCTGGATATAGTTTTCAGAAAAACCTCTATTTTTTTCTGTTTCTTCAAAATTCTTGTTTTCTACTTTGTTCCAGTTATCTCTCCTGATTTCACTAAACTATCTTAAATTTTCCCTGTCCGTATTATATGAATGTTAATTGTATTTTATCAGGAAAACAGCTGTGTGGAATTGTATTGTGTTTTTTTAATGATAGAATAATCTAAATTAATAATTTATATTTTTTGTTTCAGTGACATGTCACATTATACCTGTGATAAAGACTCTTCACCAATCCTCGAGTTAGAGGTTCCCACCTTGAAAAGTATGTTATATTGTTAATTTTTTTACAGTATTTTATTGTATACTAATATTGAAAACTACTATTATGTACCAGATTCTATATGTTGCTGTAGATCTACCAATACTTAATACGTGATTGTTAACCAATCTGGATATATAAGAGAACTTAAGTTTTGTGTAATGGAACATCTAAGTTTTGAGAGTTATTGTAGGTTGACACTGTTGTATTATAGTTCACTTTTAATTAATAATACTGTATTTCTTTTAAAGTTACAAATGGGAACTCGGTGGTCAATGTAGCTAAAGCACCGATCAGTCTACTGTGTTTCAGAACTGTGCACCTTAAAATTCATAGTTCTAGCCGCAGTTGCTCCCATTGCTTTTTCCTTACCATTAATGCTGATCCCTTGTCCTAATTAGTCTTACTCTAATTGGCATAAAGTATGGATGTTAAGGAAAAAAGTTACGAACAGGCGATAATTAAAATTAGCTTTTCTTGCACAACTGTTATTTAATTCTTATGGTGAACATGTAAACAATTTTTAATTGGATATGTTTGAAGTCTGTAAAGTTTATTTTCATTAAAAAAATTGTTTTTATTTCAAATCGTTCAATGTATTTTCAATTATTTGTAATTGGATGAATTTATTTTAGTTTATGCAATTTAAACAAATGGATTTCAGGTCTTTCTAAGAGAGACACAGTATTAGAAGCTATTAACAAATTGGAAAACAGTTTGGAGTCAAGACTGAAATCAAGTGATCTGATAGGCAATGTAGTTATTGTTGAAACACATCATTCTGAGAGAAATTTCGTTCGACCGAGGCCTGTCAATTTTGGTTGGCAAAGAGGAATTAAAATTGGTAAGAATTTTTGAACTTTTTAAAAACATTTTTAGAGCGCTTGAAGTTACAAAATACTTTTGTGGTTTTTGAGCTGTTCATGGTGGCTCAAGTTTTTGTTTAAACATTAAAATTTTTAACATTAATCAAAGCGGCTGGAATGGTTCAAATTTTTAGAAGTTTTTCTAGTTAGAATTTAATTTTATAAAAAAAACAGATATAAAGTAGATAAGGATTTATTATTGTAGTTTAAATACAGTACACTTGCAATAATCGAGCAAGTCCAGTAATCTGTTGGTGTTATTTATTTGTTTTTCATATACTTATAAAGCTTTTATTGTGTAGTGTTACTTGCATTTGGAATAATTCCAATGCTGTCGTACTGCCATAACATGATATTTGAAGTATTGGCATAGAGCTTATCCAATTACGGTAGATGTGTTTTCAGTTCACAGTACAGTATTAGACTAAAATGTTATCAGGTGCATTATGTGTTTATGTGTTGGAAGCAGTTGTGGCCTTCGAGTAAAATTATTTCCAACAACTTAGCTCAAGACAAAAAAATTGCTAGTGGTGAAAGGAGTTAAAAAAAGCAATTGCTAATAAACTATGCCATCCTCAGTCATTGTTGATAATATCTTGGCTTGCTGGAGATAATAAAAGAGACTTACTAAATTACGATCAATGATGAAAAATAATAGACAGACATACCTAAAAACAATGACAATATAAAAACAAACAATGACAATAAGCCTGAAAAACTGTGCATTTAACTCGACACAACAAAGTGTTAAGTATGTTTTACATATGTATAGAATGGGTAAAAGAAAAAGACATTGTGCCACATTACATTTTGGACATTAAAAAACTGAACAAAAAATCAATGAAGTTTTTTTTACATATTAATATATCAGCAGGATTTTTTCTTAATTATTTTTTTCAAACACAAAATGGAAGCTAAATAAAAATTAAAAGTAAATTTTGGTTTAAGCATAATTTTAATGTATATCGTACATAACAATATGATATGAGTGTATGGAAATGAAGAAGTTTTAATGTTCTTTCATGGTAATATTAATAATTTTTCATTTTTTTTGAGGTTTTTTTTCAATAATAAACTCATTTTTACATTTTAAACTCATTTATAAAATAAAAGTGTATTGCACTATAATTACTTTTTTCAGTTTGTTTGCTAATTTACTATCATTTTTCTTCTTTTCCTATAATCCGTCGTTTTCGGTAATCAGGCATTAGTGATATCTGATGTATATTGGATTACTCTGGATATGCTGGATTACCACAAGTTTATTGTTATTGCAGATTTACAAAGCCTGAAATGAACTTATTGTTTGGGTTTTGATTATCTTCACACATAGTCAGATCTGAATATTTGTAGACTGTGAATACACAGAACCTTAAAAAAACTACCACGACATTCAAAGTATGAGAACCAATAAATACTTAATGAAAAATCTATATTCCTTTTGAGAATATATATATATATATTATATATATATATATATATATATATATATATATATATATATATATTTGTGTGTGTGTACATAAATGAAGTTACTTCATTAATGTAAATAAAGTTAAATATTTGTATTTATTGCAGGCCAAGGGAGGTTTGGCAAAGTTTACACGGCTGTTAATAATGAGACGGGAGAACTTATGGCAATGAAAGAGATCACTCTACAGCCTAATGATCATCGTACCATTCGCAGTGTAGCGCTTGAACTGAAAATATTTGAAGGAATTCAACATCAAAATTTGGTTAGGTACTATGGTGTTGAAATTCATAGGGTAAGTTAACAGTAAAATCTAAAAAAAAAGTTATACTAACCTTAAACAACTTAATCTTTAATTTTTTATATTATATTATACATTTTATTTATATTATATTATATTGTTTTGCTGTTATGCTACGTATTATTGTAATATTAATAACTAATGTGTTTAATATTTTAGTCAAATCTTAACTCAAGTTATTATCAAAAAAAAAAAAAAAAAAAATATTTTTGATTTTAGGCTAATATTAAGTGTAGAAGGCAACTATTAATAATGAAATTGTTAGTTTTAATGATATCTTCGTTATTCTTTTAGATCCAGAAAATGTACTTTTTTAATATTTTGTCTGCTTTTAAAGATGAAATTATGTGTGTATGGGTTGTAAATTTAATAGTTTTAAAAAAATTACTTTTAAACTTTTAACTGCTGTGGTTTTGAAAATACACTTAATAAAGGTTTTCAGTACATTTATCAAATTATATATATTCATTTGACAAATCAGAACTAAATGTATATTATCTCTTTCAAATTTAGTGTTTTTCCCAAAAATGAAAATGGTGGAATAACTAAAAAAAAAGCATTTTGGAATCTATGTTTACATGAGCTTTTTTAAAATTTTGATGTAAGAAATCAGCTCCAACAAATTTGCACCGTATTTATAAATATAATTATGTGGATCAATGATGCTCCAAAAATTTCAGTTTCGAAACTATAAAAAAATTTATACTGAAAAAGTTTTATTGAAATTTTGATCAAATATATATATACAAGTTATATAGACAATTATTTTAAACTTTGCTAGATTTAGTGTTAGACTTAGCTATATTTAATGCTGACAGTTTAGCTTTTAGCACAGTAAGCATTTTCATGTACCTAGAGAAGAAAGAGCAGGAGCTCAGTGTTAATCGAGGTTTCACTCAGTTCGCATCTCAATGCATATGAGACGAACTTAAATAATTATAATAAGTTTTAAGTGAATATTAAAGTCTTATTGTAATTAATAAAAAGTTGTTTTTTTAAAAAGCGACATCCTCGAAACCATACCATAACTGGCGCAGTCGGTAGGACACTTCGGGAAAATTAGTGCATATAATTTTTCTTCAGTTTCAACTGTTAACCGAAGTGTCGAACAAAAGACCAACCGTTCAATTTAATAAGTGTATATTATTAAATTGAACACAACCAACCGGCAAAGTGAATATTTGCAACCGTAGAGTGAACATCTACATCCGAACCAAAGTGAAGTGAAATAATTGTGTAAAAGTTCAGTGCATCACGCAATGAGCATAGAGTTTTGGATTTTGTAAGTAATACAAAGAAGAATAACCTTTGTGAATCTGTATACATTATCCTTAGTTATTTATAACATTTTAACTTTAAATAATAATTAAATTAAATTTTTACAATGGTAACTCCTGTTTTAAAGAAGGAATATCTAGATATGATTCGAATATTCTGGAGAACCTACAATGTTAAGTAGATTCATATCAATTTGTGACAAAATAGTTGCTAAATTTTATGTAGCTAGTAATCCCAAGACTTTCAAAATGAATATTTGATGTCAACGATTTTAGCTAAGTTAAAAGGATCTGCTTTAGAATTAGTTGTAAGTTCTAATAGCTATGCTTGGTTAGATGTAAGGAAAACGCTTTTATCTTGTTATTCAGACAAAAGAGATTGCTTTACATTAAATCTCAAATGGCTGAACTAAAACAAGAAGTCAATGAATCACCATTTAAATTCTATGACAGAATACAAAAATTGTTAAACCTGCAAATAGCATATTTTGTAAATAAAGAAGTAGGCAACCATTTGGTACTATGCTAGTACGTCCAAAAATTAGCTTTACGAGTTTTATTAAGAGGGCTACAGGAACCATTAGGTTCTCTTATGAGAAACGAAAAATCCCACAACTTTGGGTGAGGCACTTAACATGCTTACAAACGATTTCCAGTTTAAAAAAACGGATTATTCCAGACAAACCGTTCCAACATTCCACCAAAAACCAATATATGCCAATCCGTAAACCAATACCTAACCATCAGTCTCAACAAAACCCTTACAAACAATTGCATCAACCACCACAACCCAATTCTAACTATGGACACAGACAACCTTACAATCAGACACAAAAACATTTTCAGAACTAATTATACTCCAAAAGCAGATCAAAGTTATCGACCACGCCAATGAGCATTTCGACTAGACAAACGGGCACCGCGATTAGACAAAATAAGTTATACCAGATGACCAGCAAGCAGGTTGACCAAGAAAGCGATGACCACGCGATGTGCGAACTGACGAGGCAAATACCTAATATTTCCTTATCAGACCAGGATGTAACAGACGAAAATTCGGAAGAACAATGTTTTGACTACAACCACACTGACGAAGACTGTGAAGATAACCACTTAACCTCTCAATCCGAAGAGAATTATTTTTTAGAGATGACCAACTCAGGAACCGATTTTCGATAATGAATCTGAGGAGTGATAACAATCACTTACCCTTTATATACGATCCGAATACTAACTTTAAAATATTAATCGACACAGGTAGTACACGATCTTTTATAAGAAAATCATTAGGCCTAGAATGTTTTAAAACAAGTATAATTAAAGAACCCTTTGAAGTAACCACTGCACATGGCGTTTCAAGAGAAAACTTTAGTTGTAAACTACCTTTGTTATTTAAAAGGAAATGAAATTTTACCTTTTGACTTCCATAAACAATTTGATCTATTGTTAGGTTTGGATAACATTAAAGATTTGGGAATACATTTAGATTTTATAAATAATAAGCTAATCTTGTGTGGTAAGAAGATTCCTATTCACTATTTTAACACGGAAGAAGACGTATCACAAAAAAAGAACAGACTCTGTTAAACAACAAATTTCAAGTTACATAGTACAAGCTAGAACCAGTCAAATTATGAAAATTTCAGTAAATAATATAAATAACGGTGAAAGAGTGTTAGCATATAAACAAATAAATGGGTTAGAAATTCCTCAATGTTTAGTAACAGTGCGTGCAATGGCGAAGCTCTTTGTCCCATTACTAACAACACAACAAGAAATATTAAATTGACTATAAATGAAAGATTTAAATTAGAACCCTAAGTGATTACAATATTTATGAACCAAAAACATTGGACAATAGAATTAATTTTAATATGACTGATTACAAAAGTCGGAAAAATATTTTTGATTTGTCAAAAATTAGAGTAGAACACATGAATTCGGAAGAAAAAATTGCCATTACTAAATTAGTACAAGAGTACATTTAGATATTTTTCATGTTGACGGAAATAACTTGACCTTCACTAATCAAATAAAACATATAATTCGAACCACAGATGAAGTTCCTGTATATTCTAAAAACTACAGATATCCAGAAATTTATAAAAACGAAGTTAACAAACAAATTGATGATATGCTGAATCAGGGAATTATTCAACCTTCTCAATCCCCATGGAACTCTCCAGTATGGATTGTACCCAAAAAGCAGGACGCCTCTGATAAACAAAAATTTCGACTAGTAATAGACTTCAGAGGCCTAAACTCAAAAACAATTGATGACCGATTTCCTTTACCAAACATAACAGATATTTTAGACAAATTAGGACGATCTCAATATTTCTCGACATTGGACTTAGCTTCAGGATTTCACCAAGTGGAAATGGACCCAGACAGTGTAGAAAAAACAACATTTTCAACAGAAACCGGACATTACGAATTCTTAAGAATGCCTTTTGGTCTAAAAAACAGTCCTCCCACATTTCAGAGAATTATGAACAATGTTTTAAGGGGAATTCAAAATGAAACATGCCTAGTATATTTAGATGACGTCATAATTTATTCGACCAGTCTCCAAGAACACATACAAAGACTTAGGGAAGTTTTTGACAGACTAAGAAGAGCAAATTTAAAAATTCAGTTAGACAAAACCGAATTTCTTAGAAAAGAAGTAGCGTATTTAGGTCACCTAGTAACAGCAGAAGGTGTCAAACCAAATCCAGATAAAGTGAAAGCAATTAAAAACTACCCAATTCCAAAAACCACCAAACAAATTAAGGGATTTTTAGGTCTATTGGGATACTATAGAAAATTTATTAAAAATTTTGCTGGAATTACTAAACCTTTTACAAACTGTTTAAAAAAAGGTGCAACAATCAAAATAGACGATCCAAATTATATAAATTGTTTTGAAACTTGCAAGAATATATTATCTAATGAACCTTTGATACAATATCCAGATTTTGAAAAAGAATTTAATTTAACTAAGGATGCTAGTAATTTTGCGATCGGAGCAGTGCTTAGCCAAAATAAAAACGGAGCTGATTTACCTATAGCCTATGCGAGTCGAACGTTAAGTGATAGCGAAGTCAATTATTCGGCGATAGAAAAGGAATTACTTGCTATAGTATGGGCAACTAAATATTTTCGGCCCTATATCTACGGAAGAAAATTCAAAATTTATCCGGACCATAAACCTTTACAATGGCTTTTTTCAGTCAAAGAACCAAATTCTAAACTTCTTCGGTGGAGACTTAAATTAGAAGAATACGATTACCAAATAGTGTATAAAAAGGGCAAGTTAAATCAAAACGCTGACGCACTTTCTAGAATACAACTAAACGTTAGCGATACCAGTCCAGTGAACTCAGGATCAACGACCGATCAAGACATTCAGCAAACGGTAGCAGAATCAGTAAACTTATTATATTTTCCGGAATTAGACGAAGGACTTCCAGTAGTAGACGATGCTCAATCGATGTTAGCCAACATAGATGAAACGGAAGATATCTTAGTCGACTTGGCAGCAGCAGAAGATAACGCTGAAGATAACGACCAGACGTTACATTCAAATTATGAAGGTAACACAGTGATTGAAATGCCAATTTTGGATGAACCTGTTAATTTTGGAAAAAACCAAATAATAATATCTCTTGTAAACTATAACCCCAAAAAAGTAAAAATACAAAAATTATTTAACAACAGTAAAACAAGATTCATTGTAGAGATATAAAAATAATTTCGATAATGATGCCGTAAATTTTGTAAAACAATATTTAATACCAAATATAAAATATAGTATATACTTTGAAAACGATATTTATGCAAAATTTGCAACTTGCATAGCCAGACATTTTAAAAATTCGCAACTATGGTTAATTAAATGCACCACAAAATTAGTGGATATAACCGATGAAGAAGAGGTTCAGGAAATCATAAAAAATTATCACGTAGGGAAAACCAACAATCGTGGAATTCAGGAAACATACGAACAAATAAAAAGGAGATATTATTGGCCAAATATAAAAAATCATATTCAAAATTTTGTAAACAACTGTGACATTTGCTTAAAAACAAAGTACGAGAGGATACCCTTAAAGCTAGAAATGAATTTAACACCAACAGCTACGAGACCACTACAGATAATGCACATGGACAGTATTACGCTTGATAAGCAAAAGTTTCTAAGCATTGTTGATAGCTTCTCTAGATATGCGCAGATGTATTGTATTGCAGGTGCACAGGCTGTCGAAATAGTCAGCAAATTCTTGGAGTTCTTTTCTCATCATGGCATACCAGAAGTTATAGTAGCAGATAACGGCGTGGAATTTAATAACAGGTTAGTAAAAGAAATGATGGATTTACACAAAATAAAAATTCATTTCATAAGCACACAACATCCACCATCGAATGGGATGGGAGAAAGATTACATTCTACACTAATAGAACATATAAGATTATTAAACAACCAATCTGAATTTAAAAATGAAACAATAAAAATAAAGTAAAATATGCAATAATCGCCTACAACAACAGTATACATTCTGTAACGAAATTAACTCCGTTTGAAATTTTAAATGGACACATAAATTCCAATTCACTTTTAGATATTGACGTTGAGAGACAAGTTATGAATGATTACGTTGCCACCCACAAAGAAAGGACACAAAGATTGTATGAGATTATTAGAGAAACAAACCAAAATACAAAGGAAAATATTTTAACTAAAAGGAATGTCAATAGAGAATTAGTACCGAAATTCCATCTGATGTTTATGTCAAAACTGTACAGAAACAAAGTAAAACTAAAAACAAATATAATAAAGAAGAAGTTACTTCAGTAAACGAGAATTAAAAACGGCAAAAATTAAAGGAGACACCTAACACCAAACAAAAATCCATCTATCAAAAATTAAAAGACCAAGGAAAATCAGTAAAATTCCAAAATCTAATGATCCTTCTATAAATCCTGTTCCAGGTCCCTCCTCTTCCTTCAGGAGTAATTAAAGATAAGCTAGAGATAATTTATGTAGAAAATAAAGTTAATATTAAGAAAACTAGGTATACTTCAACCAAGTATAATTTCCACAAAATAATTGTTCAGTAAAATATAAAAAAATTCATCAGTTCTATAATAATAAATTATCATTAGAGCCATAAATAGAAAATGTGTGGGCATTTGAAAGTGTAATAAACGTAAGTTGTAAAATTAGAGCTAAAGAAATAGTATATTTGCTGAAATTGCTTATTGTAAATGAAATAGACTATAATATTTATAAGTTGTTATTTGTACCAACCAAATATGAATCAGGATATAACTGTAATTCCTAGAGTAAAATATATGTTAATGTCTAAATCTAAGTTAGGTAAGGTTAAACTCTTAGGTTTAAACAGTAATTGTAAGAACAAAATTCATTCAAAATCTCTATGCTCATTGGAACAAATAACTAATCATAATCTTGATTGTGAAACATCTATAATACAATCCGGTAAGACGGACAGCTACAAATATTCTGCATTGGAGATTCCTGAAAATTTAATATGGATTCCTGAAATGAACCAATATTTGGCAATTTTACCTCAAAAGGAAACTACAGCAACTACACTTGAGGATCTACTTAATCAGTCCCAACAATGATTCAATTCTTTATCAAGATAAACAATTGTATCATTTAATTTAGACGCTATATCAAAAATTCATCAACATTCAGTTATTACAACAAAAATCAGCATTTGGACCATCATCATATTCGGAAGTCTTCTCCTGGTGATTATTTATATTGTGTTTAAAAGATTTTCGGGAAAGGACCAACGTCAACCCAGCACTCAACCACCCCTGGAAGTTTTGTTTAGGGATGGAGGAGTTATATAGACAATTATTGTAAACTTTGCTAGATTTAGTGTTAGACTTAGCTATATTTAATGCTGACAGTTTAGCTTTTAGCACAGTAAGCATTTTCATGTACCTAGAGAAGAAAGAGCAGAAGCTCAGTGTTAATCGAGGTTTCACTCAGTTCGCATCTCAATGCATATGAGACAAACTTAAATAATTATAATAAGTTTTAAGTGAATATTAAAGTCTTATTGTAATTAATAAAAAGTTGTTTTTTTTAAAAAGCGACATCCTCGAAACCATACCATAACTTACATATATACATAGATTCGTAACTATGTGTGCATCATTTCTATAAAAAAAATGAAATAAATAAATTCCAACTGATTTATGTTTAACTCAGTAAATAAATGAATATAGATTCAGTTTTATCTAATACATTTCCTAATTTAATTAAATATTTTTAATTAATACGTTATTATTATTAATACATAATAATAACCATTCTCTTTAAATAAAAATTTTATTACAAAATGTGTTGTGATTTTGAAATATAACTATAGTAAAGTTTAAATTGTATGTTTAGAAGTTTAAAGTTGTACTACCCTTTAAACTAACATTTAAAATTACAGGAAGAGATGTTGATCTTCATGGAACTATGTACTGAAGGTACTTTAGAAAGTTTGGTTGCAGCAACAGAATCAGGGCTTCCTGAAGCGTTGATACGTCGCTACACTCACCAATTAACAACAGCTGTAAACACATTGCATCAGCATTCTATTGTACACAGAGATATTAAAAGTAGGTTGTGTGTCTTATAAAAATCTGTATTGTGTACTGTAACAAATATTTACAGAGAGATAACTGAGCATTATGGTAACATGAATACCATTTAGTCTAATGACATCATTCCCGATCCTAAACAAAATCAAAAAAGTCAAACAAATGGTGAAAGCTGAGAAGGTTTTTGGGAATGCTACAGTGTTTTGGGATCAAAAGGGTGTCCTGCTCATAGACTATATGCCCAGAAAGACTATATAAACCATAAATGTGGCTGTCTTCTATCAGACTCTTCACTGACTATGCTGTGCCATTCTAAACAAATGGCTTGGATTGTTGTCGGGCAGCAGCATTTTGCTTTTTCATGATAATATACATCTGCATGCTACTGCATTGATGATAAAATTTCTTCAGCATTTTAAGTGGGAAACAGTTTTTTTAAATAATCAATTGTAATCATAGCATTACTTTGTCAGTTTGTGTACCATTTTTTCTAATTCATGAACCATTAAATATCACTCACTGTAAAAAAAATTAAACTTATGTATGTTCTTATACATTTTTATTCTGTGTAATCAGGTGCAAACATTTTTCTAACTGCTGAAGGCAACTGTCTGAAACTTGGAGATTTTGGTTCTGCTGTTAAAATCAAAGCTCATACCACTGTACCTGGAGAACTCCAGGGGTTTGTTGGCACTCAAGGTAAGTACACCGACATTTGCTTCTCGTTCTACTTTTAATAAAGTGGTAAAATATATATTTTAATAAATCCTGAAGGTAGGTTTGAAAGGAATAAGTAAGGCGAAAAGCACATTGAGGCTTTTATCGCCTCCCTAAATGTTTTTTTTTTTTTTTTTTGGTGTTTAACGTCCGACTCCCTAAATGTAAGTGTGAGTGTAAAGTGTTAAAGTCGTAAGTGTAGTATTGCAAGTGTAAGTGTGTTAGACTCGGGTACCACGAGGGACGTCTAAATCCTCTCAATAGGTGCAGCTAGTCTGCACCCTCGCAGGGAAAATAAATATAAACTTGGCACACAGCTGTCTCGCTGAAATGAAATGATAAAAGCAAGTTTCTAAAAGTATATTTCTTTATCTTACCCTGTTTGAAATTCTGTTTTCATTATCATGATCGCATTAAAATCTGCATATATTGGGACTTTAATCTTTTAAATTTCATTCAAAATGCAGAAATGAACCCTGAGTGCCGTCCAAAATGTTTTTTAATTTCAAAGAATTTTGAAAATGCAGAAGTTAATTGATGCAGTTTGTATTGCTGATTACTTAGGTAAAATTAGATTTTCAAAAAAATGTAAGACAAAAAAGTTGATTTTTTAAAGATTTGAAATTGCCGCCTGAGGCATGCAATAATTTTGGTTTATATAGTCATAATAGTGATGAGTGCAAGGATGACCCAAAGTGTCACAATTGTGGTGCTGATCATGTAGCTCATTCCTTTAACTATCCTAAGTTTAAGGACAAAAAGGCCTTCCTTACTATTATGGCAAAAGACAAGGTATCTTTCGCAGAAGCCAAAAAGTTATTTAAAAGTTTGAAACCAATAGTTGAGGGTAGGAAATGCCTTGCATCTAAGTAGAGGTGCACTAAGGAGATTCAACAGAAGTCTCTGACTGAAGGAAATCTTGGATGGCATGAAATTTTTTGAGCTAAAGCACATAGAATTTTCAAACAGAGTAGTAAAGGTTCTTGGACCCAATATCTAGCATCAATACCTCCATCTCTTGTTTGGAAGAAACTTCGTTGTGTCTGTAATCCTACCTAATGCACTTTACTGTTGGAACTTAAACAGGCAAGTGAAATAATGGTTTGTAAGTGTTCTGTTACTGTAAACCTTCTGGAATTTTCTCTTGCCAACTTTTCTTCTTCTACCGCCTAGAGCAATGCCTTTAGTAAATATATATATTAAAAAAAAAAAAACAGTTGAAGAAATTCCATTCTCTGTCAAACCATCTAGAGATTCTTCTCTGAATAGTTTGATTACATTGCACTATCACCTATCACGGATTCAGAGCCTGGTACTGATAACCTTGTACATTCTATGATTGGAAATCTGTCAACATAAGGTAGACTTGCCCTCCTCGATATATACAACCATATATTTGAGGGGCATACTTTTTCCTGATTTTCCTGGTTTGGAAGCCACTGCAATTTCATTCTCAAACCTGGAAAAAGTAAAACTGATCCAAGTAGCTATCTTGTTTCTTTTACCAGCATTCTTTGCAAACTGGTAGATAAAATGGTAAATTGTCGCCTTGTTTAGTATTTAGAAACCAATAGACTTCAGGTAAGGTTGATCTTCTATTAATCAGTTGGTTTTGTTAAAATCTGCAATACAAAATACCTTTCTTTTTGTGTCAGATACTAGTTGCTGTTTTCTTCAATCTAGTGAAGGAATACAGAATGGCCTGGAGACGAGATATTAGATTATCATTTTGCGGGAATCATCCTTGCCTCAAGCCGCATTGTTCTTGCAAAGTAAATTTTGGCTTCTAAATACCAAATAAGGCGACAATGTTGTATATTTGGAAACACTAGAGCGGATATTGGGACGAAGAAAGCAACTCTGCTACCGCCACGCATGCAGCATGTGATTTTAACTGATTTTCTGTGGTATTCAAAGTATTCATTTTTCTTGGATTGGGAGAATGAGAGGGCAGCTATGGATAATAACGTATTGAGGATAATTAAAAATAATGTTTATTCTTGGAGGTCATCAATAAGTACAAGTCATAGGGATGAGGTTGTGGTTACCCATCTTCGCATTGGTCATTCTTTGCTAACACATGGATGGGAGGTCGAGACGCATCTGAATGAGACTTCTGTAGGGAAATCATCACAGTAAGACATATATTGCTTGATTGTGATGGTTTCCAAAATGTACGTGATATATGTGGTTTGAGCAAATGTTTGCAGACGATGTTGGGAGATAGTGCCTCAGCTTAAACTTCCTTCATCATCTGGACTTTTTAAAGAAATTTAATTTATACATTTCCCTTTGTTTTAGGGGCCCTTGACAGCCCTGAAGCAGTTTGTGTATATTTGTTATTTATTAATTATTTTTATTTTGTTTTTAGTTTGTTATTTAGGTTTAGGTACGTTTATGTTTCTTTTATTTATGTAGGGC
Source organism: Callitettix versicolor (assembly GCA_022606455.1). NCBI lineage: Eukaryota > Metazoa > Arthropoda > Insecta > Hemiptera > Cercopidae > Callitettix > Callitettix versicolor. The sequence continues at coordinate 37,693,009 of CM040183.1, read as the reverse complement.
CAATTTACAGCCTTACAATAATTTGTATGTATGTTATTTGTAAGATATATATTATTACTACTATAATAATATATGCCTAACTAGTTTTAGGCATGTATTTATAACTGTTACTATATTTTGTTTTGTTTTATTTATTTTTATTGTTATACATTTTTTTATATTACTCTAGAATTTGTTAGTGTTGTTTTACATTTCAATTTTGCATAATGGTGATTGATGATGACCTCATTGGTTTTTCACCAGAAAAAGAAAAAAAACATACACTCAGATTTTGCAGAAATTCCATTAGAATAACAGAAATTGTAAACTTATGGTATTTCTAAATCTTTACTTCTACTATACAAATCAATTTAAAGTTAACCAAAGATGGATGGACACCTATTTCATTTATCATTGTGCACTCGACCAAGTCCTTCATTAAACTTCTTAACCCATATCCTTACCAAAGAAACACTCATCACATTTTATCACTAAACCTGGCAAATCTGGCAGTAGATGAACTTTGTCTGATTTAATGTCCTGTGCATTCAGAAAACGAATTACAAATCTAATCACAGAAGCAGCAGAATTTTCAGTCAATTTTGCCATTTTAAACAAGTACTACAAAGCAGAAGTAACAAAGACCTAATCACAGAAGCAGCAGTATTTTCGGTCAACTTTGCCATTCTAAACAAGTACTACAAAGCAGAAATAACAAACAGAGATATCAAAATGGTGTTATCTCCTTCTCTGTGACTCAGAACAACTACCAAGTAAGTGCTGAACTGCAGTCGTAGTGCTGCAGCAGCAAGAAATACAAATGGAATGTAATTTATGGATGGACCTCATAAATAAAGGCTTAAAATAACTTATATATAAATATTTTAAGTCTAGCATCCTTTAGATAAGATTCTAACCACTCCAACAGCATACACTTTCAGGCTTCAGTTTAATCTGCTAGTGTCCATAACTTCCAAAATCTATCTGTGTATCCATTCTTAAAAAAAACCCTTTAGATTCAACAGAGATTAATTGTGTATCATTAAAAAAATAAACTGAAAATAAAGTAATGTTACACATGACACTACGCTATATTTTTATATAGAAAGCATAAAAGTTTTGTTTTAGAAACATTGGTTTAAATAAATCAGTTATCAAATTCTGTGCACTACACTATATCTTACAAGATTATTACTAGTGATTACTAAGAACTATAGTTATAATGTAACATAGCCAAAGTGATTATGAATTGTCATATCATTCTACTAATTTATAAAGACAACTAATTTATTTTGCTAAAGTTATACTATCTTGTTATTAACTGTTTGAAGTAAGGACTTAATAAAAGTAAATGTTGAGACATGTACAACTTTCATAAATGCTATTTACATTACATTATTGTAAATAAAAAATATATTACTAATAAAAGAACTCATTACTGTGATGAATGCATTATGAAAATGGAGATTTCTTAAAATGATCTCCTTAAACCATTCCTCTTGTTACAGACTTTTTTAAACTTATTACTTGTTATTTGAGCTACAACTACATTCTGTTATAAATATTATTAATTAATGATAGAAAGTTTGTTATTATTAATGTTTAACATTTTCCATCATTTGTGTGTATATTTTTTTAAAATATATATGGGCATCAGTTGGTTATACTGCTGACTTGGACACATTTATGAATTTGCCAGCTATTGTGTAGTATTTTCCTTTTTGTTTTCTTGGAGACTTATGATTTCTTGAGCACATGTAAGTCTTAATTTTATTTTTTTCTACATGACCACTCTAGTTTGACCACTCAGATATTTGCTTTGAATGTTTGTTAATCCATAGTTTTTAAATAGGAGGGTTAATTGGAAAGTAAAGAAGTTTTCGGTCTGACAACTCGCTCAGTTTCCCCACCGTTGCCACTGTCATATCAACCTTCCAACTCTTTCACACCAGTTCGATGACAGTGTTGAGCCACTACAGTTGTTATCTGTTTATTTATATGACTTTAATAATGTTACCGTATTAACAGTCGCACCAAGTGTGAGGTTTGCAGGTTGTAATACACCTACAGATAATGTGAAAAATCTGTGTTATCGAAATTTACATACAAATAACTAAGCTTTATGGTAATATTAATGCCAGTCAATAAAAATACATCATTCTTAATCCCCATCAAAACCAATGAAAGCCAAACAAATTGTGAGTGCCAAGAAGGACTGAAAGGGATTGTTAGTTAGTGATTTAACACCTTAGAGGCAACTGAGTTGAAAGAAGGCATAGAAAACTCCTTCTTAATTGTAATAATTATCCTACACAATTACGTAAAGTAATTGTTACTTTACTTTCTATTTTCAGCTTACATGGCACCCGAAGTATTCATGAAAACAAATCAAGAAGGCCATGGTCGAGCTGTAGATGTCTGGTCCTTAGGGTGTGTTCTGGTTGAAATGGGATCTGGAAAGGTAAGTTATTAAGCTTATAGAGAAAATTTGCATTATTTCTATATAAACATTTAGAAATTAAATTACTGGTGATCGATATAACGGATTGGTTTAATAACTAGCGTTTGTTGGAACTCAACTACAGAGTAGATTACTGGTTCGAGTGCAATTATTGTGATTGTTTCTTGTCCGTATGTTCTGTCAATCCAGTATCTTTATTAATCTAACTGTAAAAATTAAAGACCTTATATAAAACTATAGTATTAGTGCTATAAGACTACCACTACTTTCAAGTTATAGACATTTTAAAGTTAATATTAAATGTAGTTTTAAAAGTATACCATATTTTGAGCAAAATTGTAAGTACAATAAATTATACTCTTTGTCACAAATAAGTTATCTTGCTACGTCCATATGCCATGTCAAAATGTATATCTACTTTGCAAAAACTCCTTACAATGTACACTATGAAAAACAACAGTTGGTTAGTTAAAAAAGTAAATGCCTAACTCCCAACATGATTACCATTTATGGTATAATGTTTTACGTTTTATTGCTTATTTGGACATAAAATTAATCTCAATTAATATAAGAAGTTCTAATGAAACTGCTACAATGAATATACTGAACTATCATTCAAGTTTAAACAGTCATTTGAAAAAAATCTTGGAAAATTCTTTCTTTTTCCATTTTATGGAGTTCAGATCTAAAACCTAGATCAGCAGAGTTTTTTCTATTGTCTAAGTCACTTCACTTTTTTTTAAGAAATTGTGATTGGGAAGGAACAAGCTATATGACTTTATGGGACATATATCTAAGGCATCCCTTAATGCATCATTCTGCTTATGGCTTAGATAATTCTACGATGGGGGAAACAGCAGTGAGGGAAGAATTGTGGCCACATGGAAGTCCATGGCAGGTCTCCAGTCCCGAGAGGCCTGAGTGAAGATCTTTTGAGTGGGCCTCAGTGAAGATGATATCATCATCAGTGAAAACGATATCATGCATTTGCCTTGTTAATTCTTAATTTATTGGTAGTTGTTACTAATGAAATTCTGGTTTTTACAGAGGCCGTGGGCGGATTTTGACTCTAATTACCAGATCATGTTTAAAGTTGGAATGGGAGAGATTCCTGCCATTCCTGACAACCTCAGTGAAGAAGGGCGACACTTTGCTTCACTTTGCCTTGTTCATGATCCCAAAGAGCGTGCAACTACTACCGAATTATTAAACCACACATTCCTTGTAGTATGTTTTTCTTTATATAAAATTTAAAATTATTTTTTTTAAATATAAAAAAGTAATAATATTTATACAATTCATCATAGTAATTGAAGACAGTAATTATTTAACCTTGCATCAGTTGTACTGTAAAAAGAACATGACCAGTCGCATTGTGTCAGAATGAAGTCAAGCAATTGTCACAAGCACATAATGGTAATCTTTGGACTATTAACTATTAAACTATGGCTAAAAGTGAGATGGGTGCATATTGTGGTTTTTGAATATGCTACTCAACAGGAAACAAAATAGCTGTAAAAAATGTTGCCTGTGTATCAATTTGATCAACTACTACCGGCTGATGGATGGTTAAATAATGTTTATTCATTACTGACTATCTTAGCAATCACATTTTTTTTAGGTCTTTGCTAATTAAATGCTTCTGAGGTATATTGTGCAAAAATTGGTTAAAGATTGATAACCCAGCATTAAAATTGTTTCCTTTATTTCTTAAAATTATTAAATAACAAACTATTAAAACTGTGCTGGAATATTGTTTAATATACGGTTTGTTTTAAGTTCATTTGATTACTAACTTGAAATATTGGTAATAGTTTCAACAGATATGTTTTATTATGTATTACAGGTGGACAATGATGAGGAGTACTTGTCGTTTGCAATGCCTTCTATGTTGGAAAACTACCTCACGTTAGGTATTAAGAGATAATTAATTTTCTGAAGGAACCAATAACTTCCAAGTAAGTTCCTGCAAACAGTTTTTATTGAAAAAGTTTATAATTTATATATAAACTATTAAATTTTAAAAATTTAAATAAACTAAAGTGTCAAATTCATCACCGAATCTTGACACTAGTCATTTTTAATCCGATAAGGTCAATACATTGATGACAACAAAATAATGAACTTGTCATTCATAATGAATATTTGTTTAAAAATCTTTCTTCTGATTTCATATCCATAAACAATGTCAAGGGATGAATTGAATAATCAGAACATTCTGAATATTTTGATAATCGTAATGAGAACAGATCACTATTATCCGAATCCACAGATAACAGATTACTAATCTGAATGATAACAAAGTTCAGTCAGTATTGTCTTGTGAAGTTTTATAAATGTTGTGTTAAAAAAGTTTATGATTATTGCAGGAGTAATAATATTCACTGTTATTTAGTGTTTTGCCATGTGTAAAACAAAAATGTGATTGTGTTTTTAAAAAAAAATCTTTTGTGGATGAGTTTCCATTAATTTAAGAATTAAGAAAATCATTAAATTTGTCCTTTGCAGTATTTGCTGGTCATAATAAAACATGTTTGTATAGAAAAACACAAGTCGTTTGTCAGTGCTATTGAAAAAAAAAATACAAATCTTAATTTCACTGTTGAAAAACAAAAGAATGATGTAAAAGCTGAATATTACTTTACACAATTTCCTTTATAACATAATATCCCTATTAGTAGTTCTGATCATGCAAGATGTTTCAGCAAGATGTTTTTGATAACATCTTGCTAGAAAATTGTCCTTATCTTCATAAAAAAATAACTTCTTTAGCATAGTTTGGGAAATATCATTTGATTGTAAAAATGTCGATACAATTTTAAATATGACTAAAAAAGTTATGATTTTTGGCATAATTTAAACATGACAAGTGACTATTTAAAAATAGTACTCATATAGGCCTAATTGTATATTTTAAAACGATATAGTCAATATTATACCATTTTCCACATATTTGATTGGCTGTAGCTCATTTTGTTGATTCAGGATTATTATGCTTTTAATAAATTGAGTAAAACTCTCAGTATTTGTAAAAATTCAAAGCTAGCAGACTATATTTAGTTAAAGAAATAATTACTCAATTACTACAGCACATGACAATCTAAAACGGTGACAATTTCATTCAAACATATTGTAAGTGGTTAGCAGCTAATAGAGAATAGAGAGTAGAATGACAAAACAGTTGAGCTGGCTGACAGTACCCAAGCGTAAGGTGTTCACATTATATGAAAACCTGTAAATCTTATGGTTCTTATCATTGATATTTTACATGGCTAAAAATTGTAATCGAAGAAATATGAATTTTTATAAACTCAAGAAAAACAAAGTGCAAGTTGTTGATTTTTTTCAAGGCAAAGAGTGAAATAATACAGTATATGAAATATTAAAATATGTTTTAATAATTGGAATTTCAAGAAAAAAAATGACATTTTGGTTGCAGATTTGAACATGCTGAAGACCAAGCTTTGTTTATAGGCCTGCAATGGGACTGGCTTTAGTTCTTTTGGCAGATACAAACTGAATTTGTTGTTTTATTTTTAAGTGTTATTTATTGTATTATGGTGTTGTTATTTTATTTTCTGTGCTTAGAGTGTTGTTTATTAGTGTGTATACTCTGTATATGCTTATTTTTTTAGTAGTCATAGTAAATCGTAATTTCATATTATGTTATTTTAAAAGTTTTAAAAAAATTAAAACTATCATTCAGGAAATATAAATCTTCTCTGTATTCAAAATCTTAGATATTTAGTCGATACTGCACAGAAGCTTTGATTTACAATGTTAGGCCAAACAGTAACGAAGTACAGTTGTCACTCGATAATTCGCATCTCTGTAATTCGTAAAGCTCTTTAATTCATATTAAGGTGATAAGCCCTTGATAACTCATATGAAAACATGGCATTTTGGTCCCTTCCTTATTTTTTCCTGAGAAAGCTTGATTTCCATTCTATATTTATTGGAAAATATCAGTAAGTTCTTACAGAAACTGTTCAAGAGCAATATTTAGAGCTGTTGTTACTTGTTAATCATGTTATTGAGTGTTCAAAATATAAATCTCTTTCTCTTGTGGACACAAAGATGTATGTATCAACTGTACCATAAATTGTTGTTCAATGCACACTCGATGTTTTGAATTTTTTTAATCAACCTCTATATTTTGAATTCTCTCTATTTCATCACCCTCGATAATTTGAATTTTTTCCTGGTCCCTTCCTGTATGAAATACTGAGTGGCAACTGTACATGATTTTAGAATAGTTAATGGTGTGTTAGTAGACTGCATGTGTATTCAAAGTACACTTGAAACAACATGTCGTAGTTAGTGAGGGAGAATAGATATGTTTAGGAAACAATATCGTAAAACTCTTAACCAACACTGTACCTTTCTTCCCACGGTAAGCCTTGTTGGTACTTTCTTAAGGGTGGGAATTTCATTTTTTCTAATAAAGTTTCTCTCTCACCATATTTTATTGACATTCCTGTAAGAAATAAAAAACAAAAAAGGTTAATTTATTGTGAACTGTGATTACAAAATATTTTGTTTTGTGTATTTTCAGTGTACACGAATATTAAATTTATTTTTTGTTCTGTAGTTGATTAATATTAGCTCATATTATTCAAAATTCTCACTTTTTCCAATAATTAATTCATTTTTAACTTGTTGTATTCATGTTTGTTGTCATTTACGCCTATTTCTTGTTTTTCATGATTTAATGTAATCTGTGTAAAAGCCAAAATCACTGTTTCACTATGAAAAGTCAAGACTAACTGTATGTTAAGAACGACAAGACCTAAGAAGTTAAAATTTTATATGGTGGCTCCCCTTTTGGTGTAGATGTGCAATAAGGCTGGGTTTCAAAAATCTTTTAAATGGTTTAAAATGGTTTCTTTCTAGAACACGAAAATCTCTTTTGTTTATACTATTTATCTTATATTAACAGGAGTGCTGTTAAATGCATTTCAATAAAACTTTTTTCATTATTATTTGTAGCTGTGACAAGGTTGTAAACAGTGCCAAACAGTCATATGCATATTTGAAACGAAATTTCGGGCATTCAAAATGTTAATATTTTATAAAATAAAAGAAATATTTAAACATAGATCAAGAATGATACCACATTACTTAATGTAAATTAATTTGCCCTTATTCTATTATTTATTATTGTATAATTTCATATTTGTCTCTTAATGAGGCTAAAAAAGAGTCTACATGTAGCCTGTTTTAAACTATTTCATATAAAGATATATTTGTATTAGTAAAATTAAATTGTTTTAAGAAGTTTATATGATTATGATGAAAGCTACAAGTTTATTTATTGTACATTTTTACATATTTATTTGTTATGCAGTTTTTGTCAGTTTGTATGTATCATTATTTTTAGTTTTTTTAATAAAAATTCTAGATATTGTGAATTTTAACTTTGTTTTATATGGAGGCTGTGAAAAAAAACTATTGTTAAAATTTGGTACACATATTATTTTACAATAAATTTGATAAAAAGATTTTATCTTTAAAAAACTGTACCTTTTCTTAATGAAAAACATTGTTGTACATTTGACAGGGTTACACAGGAGTTACCTCCTACTTCAAAGACAGTATTTAATTATTAGTGTTTTTTAAATGGGATTTTGTTAGTAACTTTATTAATTTTATTAATAATGAAATATAAGTAAGCCAATAAATATCCACACATAATTTTTGTAGAACTGTCTCATTTTTAACAAGACCCTTTGAATTTCGATATACTTGGTTCAACATTGCATAAACTTTTCGATAATATCAGAAAAGTTGTTTGACAAAACAAAAAGCATTGTTTTCTTTACTTTAGATCAGTGGTTGAACACTGGTCTTTTAAGGCATCTTTAAATTGTACCATGGAGATGGTAGTCCAACTGGATGAGGTCAGGATCAGGCTGTGGAAGCGAGTTGTCATCATGCATCATTGAGTTTGATTAGCCGTTTGTGGAGCAAAATAATCTCTTTACTCAGCATGCTTTGCTTTGGATTGCACAACACATTTAAGTTCTCATAGTAGGTCATAGAATTTATTGTGTCACCAGGAGGCAAAAAATCCAAGAACAACACCCTTTTACAATCCAAGAACACTGCACACAGTAAAATTTTCCTGGCTAAATGTTAGCGTAAACTTTAACTTTTTGGATGATGTTGAATGCCATTATTCCGTAGATTGTTGCTTTGATATTGGTGTAGCACAAATCACCCATGTTTTATTGCCTTAACATTTTGGCTTAAAAAATCATCCAAAATCATTTTTAAAAGCTCTAAACCATTTTATCATCATTCTATCGCTCATAGTGTTTTCTCCATTTCATATTTCACTGAACTGATGAATTTCAGCTGCTACCATGTTTTGCATTCAGAAAATGAATCACAGTGCGTATTTCACAGTCCACAGGGTATTCAATTGACTGAAGCATTTTAAATACTCACAAACAGACGTAAACATGGTCAAATGATTCCATATTGGCATAGCAAACAGATACAGGTACTCAGCACACGTTCATGAAATGACAACTGCAGCAGTCAAATTTCAAAGCGGTACTTAAAAAACATGCCTTGTATAAATACTGTTTACTGTTGAGTTCTTTAAATAATGTTACAGAATTTCCTGAAAGATAACTTTGCAGTGGTGAGCTGAGCCTTAAATTTCTTTTACTAGAAAACGTGATGTTTCTATTTTCTGACTTTTCAGTCCACTTATAAACATGTCACTGTAGTAAAACAATTATTGTCATATTGCCAAGAGTGTTCAATAGATTTCCATTCTTGCTATTTGTTTGGACCGTAAAAAAATGTATCAGTGATCACAGTTCTGTGGTGCAAAAAAGAATATTTTACACTAATATTTACTAAGCAACAGCACAAAACTAATTGAATGTAAATGGTGAAACAAGCTATATTTTGGTTTTTTAATGTCTTTATTTTATGTGTTACACTTATGAAGGGATTGTTATAACATACAGAAAAATCCAACAGTAATACTTGCATACAGGATGAGTTCTAGCGACTGACCACTATCCTTTGAGCTACAAGCACTCCCCAAAACATGTTACACAGAGAGGTATTGGTACTACAAAAAATCAAAGAATTGCAGATACTTATTGGATTACTCTTGCATTAATAAAATTACATAGTTTGATCAATTAATTTAAATAAATTTAAAGATATTTGATTTTTGTAATATGTATATTTTAAAATATGAACTAATATATTAGTAAACAAAGAGTTTATTATATTAAATTTTTGTGATTTAAAATTATCTTTATTTTGAATATGATGAATGAACTGTGTTTTGGAATTGTAAATCTTATATCTTATTAAACTGAAATTATTTTATGTAGCCTAATATAATTATTGTATCATATATTAGTATTTAAAATAAGTAAAACATGATAACATTTTTATAAATGTGTACAAATAACTCTAAAACAACTATGTTTAAGAACTTCTAACTAATCAAATGGTAAATAATTTTATATTAATAAACAAATACTTATCTCTGTGAACAGTGAAACTTTTAAGTTTCTTAAAAAAGCAACATATGTTTATGCAGCTGCAAATTATCCATAATGGGAATGAGAAAAGAAAAGGATCAAAGATTCTCTACAAACTATGAGATCATGAAAAGTAGTGATATGAATTACCTAATTAATTAAAATAACTAATTAGTAAAAATATTGATGCATTTAAAAAACTATTTAAAATTATTACCTGGAAAGAATACCTTATTTAACTAATTAATTTGTGTTTTACATTGCTTGCACAATAGACTTGTGATATTCTTTTGTATAACTGACATTGTTACTGCATGATTATCAGAAAAGATAGATTACTGGAAACAGGTGAGAACAATGGTTTTTTTCCTGTAAATTAATAATAATAATAATAATATGCCTACCTTTTTTTCATATTTTAAAATGAAATGGTTTATCAAAAAACAATGAAAAACATAAAATATTACCGTGAAATTATATTAAGATTTCTGTATTACTGCTGATAAACATTATCATATTTTAAATTGTTGCTTATTGGAGATAATTGTAATTTTTTTTTATTACAATGAGTGAAATTGCTTTTTCTTGTAATTTTTTAGTCATTATGAACTTATGTGTGTACCATTACAAGATACCAAAACAATGAAATAACAGCGTTCTAAAAGCCCTAATATTTTTCTGGAAGTGACCTGTTACAACAGTTACTTTGTTATTTTTGTATGATATTCAACATACAACTGCAAGCAGAATATCATTAAGTAGAACCTGATTATTATATGTCCCTCTTGTGTTAAGGAATTGGAATCATGTTATTTTTTAACAGGGTTATGAAACTTGTTACTGAGAAATAACCAACTCTTACAACGTGGTTAATTTTCATTTATGTAAAATACAACTATGCATATCTAAGGAGAGGCAACTCAGTGTATCAGTAGAAGTCTCAAGAAACATAATAACTGATAAAAGCCTAATAAATTATCTGTCACTGCTTCAAAGACGGGACCATATCTTTATGAAAATTAATGTACAGTAAACACCACAATCATGATGCCAATTTTTCCTTGGACATTTTTGATTAATGACAGATTGTGGCTAATCTACTAAACTTTATAAAAAAGGAAACTGATTTTAATAAAGCATTAGCTTTATAGTTTCTAGTAATATTTAACACAGTAGACACTTTCTAGTCTGGTCTCAGTTTGGTTGGCTGGTCATATGGCAATAAGTTATACAACTCTATCAAGCTATCAACAAATGTCACAACTTATATTTGCAAGTTCATTTATCAATGCTGTTTATTATACTGCTCAAGGACTGTGTCCATTAATGGTTAACAGTTGACTGTCAATTGTTTATGTAACAATAATGGTAAACTTCCCGAATTTAGCTCTCAAACTAACCACTAACAGTACTAACTTGCTAATGCGAATATAATCAACTTTTACAGTCCACATTCTACATCTGTGTTGAAGCTAATATGTATGTTACATTGATATTTTACAAGAAAATGACTAAGTCAATGTTCTAAGTCTAATTAATGATTTCTTTTCAAAACATCCCTCTTACATACTAAATTCAATAGGTAAATCATGTTTTCAATATTTTATTTTCATTTAAATACAAAATGTCCAATGTACGAAACTATCTGTAAAATTTTTAAAAACTTCAAGTTAACAAAATTGTTTTAATATAACTGTTAACTGTAGTAAATTGGTGTTGAAATAGTGGTTAAGTAGTTAACAACAAATAAATATTAGTTGATTAATATTATTAAACTGAAGACCAGAAAATGAAAACTAAATAATGCGGTAATAATGCAACTGCAGTGTAGTGTCATTAATGTAAGGTTATGTCAATAGTTAGTCATGGTCAACGTTAACTGGCATTGATGTTGATGCATGTTAGCATGAGCACTTCACATTCATATCATTCCATTTTCTTAGTATTATAATATCAGTTACATATCCTCTGATCTAAGCTACCTTTATTTACATTATCTTATCATCAGAATAATCTTAAACATTGTTTCCTTAGTTGAGCCGCCTCGGTGGCCTAGTTGATAGCGTAATAGGTTTTCACCCAAGGACCCGGGTTCGATTCCCGGCGAGGGCTTGGCATTTTCATACGCTATAAATCATTCCATCGTCTGCATTAGCCCAAGTGTGCACAATAGTCAGACGTTAAAAAAAAAAAAAAAAAAAATGTTAGCTAAGGTCCTTAGCTTTTTGATCTGATAAACTGTCATAGTAAATATTGATCAGTGTAATGATTGTAATGAGTTGGTATCACACATCAACTTAGACATAGTAGGAAATTTTGCTGGGAATTCAACTGAACACCATACTCATGCCTTAAAAAATAAAAAAATGGATAAGCATATACACACAAATAACATATTTTGGTTGAGTAGACATGGCATAAATTTAACTTGTGTAACTTATTATATTACACACCTCATAATAAATTGTATTTATGGATAAATACTTATTTTAGTGTGATATTTTATAATTGCAGCATATTTTCCATTGATCTGGCCTCTTAAATCCCAAGGTGACTAATTAAGTTAAAATTATGAAAACATATTTTTATTGAGAAAACAAATTGCTTAGAGTAAAACTCATGGATTCCAGGACTAGTTTTCTAAGTTTATAAACTGAAAATTAGCTTAGAAAGCGTAAAATCATTTATCTTCTTAATAGTGTGAATATAGACAATAGCAGATAGTAATTTGTTTATAATTGTTTTGAAAGATGGTGATGTATACATTTTTATTCCTAAAGATTTTTATTTGCAGAGATATAAAAAAGTTGAATGCTATTTACAGAAGACAATAATAATGACATTTTTTTAACAACTAAGAAATACTGTATTACTTTAGACTGAACCTATACACTTAATCAATACAACATGCTTCAGTTTAGCTCAGTAGATTATTATAATTTAATGCATTTCTATAATGTCTAATTTTGTAATTTTGTAATAATATGTTAAGGTAATAGGATTTAATTTGTCATTCTACTTTTGTATTATGATATAAAACGTAGGTTTTATTTCTATGTTTAAAAATATATATATGTTGTTCTTCACGTTATTAAAGTTATGAATGTGTTTTCTTAAATTTAGTATTAGTTCACCTGGAGTTAAAATTCGTTTTTCCCTTTTTTTAACTCCTTTGTTACTTCTTTATTGAATATTCTTATTTAAACTTTTTTGTCTCAGGATATAAATGCTACTATGTTTAATCTCTTGAACAAATGTGTTCAAACAATTACTCACTATGAAAGTTTCAAGTAATCAGCCTTTTGAATAAGAGTAGTCTTTGGGGTGAGGATGGTAGTTGGAAGGAAGGGAAAACATGTTTAAAAAATAAATCGAAAAGCAATTGATTTGAAATAATAATCACAAACTTATGAGTAATTGCAGTGTATACATTTCAATACAGATAATTGTTTTTTAATAGAATACAGCCCTTGAAAAGGCTACATACAATTATCCATGAGTAAAGATGGCATTTGTTAAATACAATCCTGTTCTTTGAAGTGTTTGTCCCTGCGACGTTTATAGTGATAGAAAACGCAATTTTAATAGGTACGTTCGCCTAGTCAGTTGAAATGGCTTGCTTGATAACTTCTAACTGCATTTTGACATATTAATTGTACTTCATATTTTATGTCTATATTAACAATAGATAAATGCATGAAGGAAGAAGAAATCACAAATATATTTTGTGTAAAAACACTGTACAAAACATGTGTTTCATATTCGAAATGCTTGTCCTGGTTTTTATGACAGGCAGGGATAGGGGACTATCAGTAGAGCCACGTAACCTATAAGCTTGATGATTTAAGTAAATATGGAAATAGTTCTAAGCATGTTATGCAAAAAGTGACATTTGTAATGTGATTGTATATTTGTGATTAATAAGTTAGCTTCATAAAATTTACAAAATATTGTCTGATTTTTGATGCTGCAGATGCGCATCCATGATGTCTTTTGCCTATGTCAGTTAAAAGTGTATTTTATGTTAAAATTTTCAACAAACAGTAAGTTTTAGCATAAAATCATTTTGCAATATCAGAAGCTGGTTAAAAAATCATTCTAAAGATACCTCATTTATGCTTGTACGAATGTATATACTGAGAAAAAGGGATGTTGACTCGAGAAGTAATATGTATGATTATTTTTGGTAAAACTGAAAAAAATCATATACTGCAATAAGATGTTTTTGCTTGTGTATGACGGTTATCATCTTTTGCACTTATCTTGTACACAATTTTCTTTAGGGCACTATCAAGTTAAAATGATTAAAATAACATTTTTCTACCTTTTTTTAATGAACTTCAGTAAAATCTTTCTTGATCAACAATCATTTCCTGGTTAAGGATGATTGTTTCCCATTCTTAAAATAAATAAATGGCGTCAATGTTTTACTTTAGTGTTACTCATAACTGGGCCAAATAAAAATATTACAAATTTCTTGATAAATTTTAGCTGTAAAAAAATTTTTTTTAACCATAAAGATGACTGTTTGTACATCAAAGGGTGTAATTGGGTAACTGTTATGACCAATTAACCTCAAATAGCTATAGATGTATAACCTGCAATGGCAATGGATGTATAACCTACAATTGCTAAAAGCTAAATATTTGTGTAAAAATTTTACATTAGCTCCATCTGTTTGGGTATAGTGTGTAAGTGGCAAATACAATCTAAATCTTATCTTTAAACAGCTAAAACAAGTCAATTTTGTAAGTTTGTAGCAGTCATTAAATATCATTTTAAGTAGTTATTTTACAAATGAGTATTTAGACTGTTAAAGCTGAGTTAAGCATATAGTTGTTGCGAATAAAAGCATTGACTTGTTTAACAAACATTAAAAAGTATATACATTCTTAATCCAAGTTTCCTTTATTCCTCTAAAAACAATTGCCTTTATTGCTTTAAAAAGGCCTCTGCAATTTTTGTTTACAGATCCATTTATTGAAAATTTTCAGAACAAAACAACTGGAGGACAGCAATTTTTAATGGATTAGATTTTCTTTTTCTAGTTGTCAAGGAATAGAGCGATTACTGGCATTTAGGACTGGTAAAGTAAATGTCATATTATTATTTCAGGTTAGATAAACAAGATTTATATATGTAAGGTGTTTCTGTAATGTACAGGAATAATTCAGCAGGTGGTTACATGTGTTAAAAAAGGAAAGAATAAGTTCCTAGTCTTGAAACGCTTTTTTTACTGGCTATCCACCATTTTGTTATTTTTATATCTTTAGAATGGCGAAAACTGATTCTGTTGAAATTTTGTGTAGTATTCTTCAATGAAAAGACTGAATTAAAAAAAAAATAACGTTCCAATAATCCCTTTCAAAACCGTGGCAATTAAAAACTTCATATGAAAAATACTGAATCCATGATTTTTTTTTTAAAAAACATCAAGAGAAAATTTTTTACTCTTCATTTAATTAATTTTCTATCAAATGATATAACTATGAAAATTATTGATCAGAGGTTAATAGTAAAATAGGGTCTATTAGTGTACATTACTAAGCAGTGTATCAAAGGTCATATGATATAGTGTACTGCTCTCTGAAATATACTGTAATGGGCACAGTTTTACTATTAACCTTTGTGTGATAGTTGTACAAC
This sequence comes from Callitettix versicolor, assembly GCA_022606455.1. NCBI lineage: Eukaryota > Metazoa > Arthropoda > Insecta > Hemiptera > Cercopidae > Callitettix > Callitettix versicolor. The sequence continues at coordinate 37,677,409 of CM040183.1, read as the reverse complement.
TCAATAGAAAAGCTTAACAAGATATAAACAAATTTAATTTTAATTTAAAGTTTTTAAATAGCCACCGTTTTGAAATGGATTATTGGAAGAAGTTAATTTTTTCTAACTCATACTTTAGTAACTGTGTATCAGCAATCATGAGTCCAGGTTGAATATAAACAATGTTTGTAGTTGTTGTTTTTTAGTTATAGTTTATATGCGCAGTCACAGATTTCCATGGTCTTTAGGGAATCTAGTATTTTAGTAATAGCACCATATTACTAAAAATAAGTTTTATAATATTTTCAGATAATAAAGAAGGGTTTAACCATGTATTATTTCTTCCTGGGTTATACTGGTCGTTTCTTTCTGGTTTCTCCTGTGATAGTTCTGCTTGCTTCTTCTATACCTACTTCAGTATCAGTATTAATGTTATAGTAATCCAAATAATCATCAAAGTCCATACTATCTTCAGTCTTACTAAATAAATTGCTTTCAAACGGACATATTTGTTTCAGTAAAGCTGCAAGTTTCAGTAAAAGACTGAAATAGTTTGTTGTTGGTAACCATGAATCATTTTGATCCGTACAAATATGAATCTATCAGTAACTATGCATATGTTTGACTCACTGTTTTATGATAAATGATACAAAAGAAAAACAGCCTGCGATTGGATCACTTTGACAGCTGATGTGTAATTAACCAATAGAACCAACACCAATTTGGAGAAAGGGCTAGTGAATCTCGTTCACATCCTGTTATTTAAAGTGTATATGTGTTAAGATTTATTTATGGTTACCATTTTAGTGTTAAACTGATGAGTACAATGCAAAATTTAAATTCAAATCAGTTCTAGATTTATAAATTATGAACTAAAAACAAAAAAAAAATGTAGGATAGCTGGTAAAAGCAATTCTTTTGTTTTTTAAGAACTTTTTCTTTATTTTGACCCATTTAACCACTTCTGGATTTTGTTTGGTTTCTTAAAAAATACAACTGAACCAAATTTAATTTAAATAATTTTTTTTATATAACAACAATCCTTCAAAGTTAATTGCTCCATACTTGAATGCATCAAAGTGTTTCAAATTTTCCCCCAATATTAATGTTAGTGCTGCAGTTAGACTGTTGCCTAAATTCATTAAGAATTTTAATTATTGGCAAAAGATAGCTAGTTAAAGCACCTATTATTGCAGCCATTATGATGTTTTTACTTGACTTTATCTAATATTAGCTATTTGCCCTACTGTACATAATTTAGGTAATTGGAACTCGCACTACAGTTTTGTACTGATTTTTGTATGAAATTTTTTTTAAAAGGTTTATAATGATGGCCTAATTATTGTTAGGATATTTACTGATAACATAATTATGTTTAATTAATTAAATGCTTCATTTAAATAATGAGCTTATTAGAGAATTACTGCTAGAAAAATGGCAACCATTTTATTAAAATCTAAATTTGTAACCACGTAATTGAGTACTGATCATAATCTCTAGATATTTTTTTGTGTGTTATTTTAAGGCAAAAAGCACATTGATGCTGTTATCACCTACCTAATTGTAAGTGTGAGTGTAAAGTTTTAAAGTCGTAAGTGTAATGTTGTAAGTGTAAGTGAGTGTTAGACTTGGGTACCGTGAGGGACATCTAAATCCTCTTAATAGGTGCAGCTAGTCTGCACCCCCTGCAGGGTTTTCCTGTATATATATATATATATATATATATATATATATATATATATATATATATATATTTCTATCTATATATCTTTGGTTGGTCCACTTTTGACCCAAAACTTAATTTTTGGTAATAGCTTGGACTAGTTACTCCTAAAATCTGTTTAACCATTTCTAAATGCCAGCTTTCAGAATATAAAAAAATGTAACTTGCATCTTTCAGTATTTAAAAATATGGTCAATGTAATGAGAAAAAATCTTCATAAGTTAGTATTTTAAATTTTTGAAATCTCATTGGTAAATTCATTGACTGTTATATTATCTAAATCATATTTCTGAAAGATAATGTGTTTGTTTGTTTTTGCTGCCTCGGTGGCCTAGTTGATAGCATACTGGGCTTTCACCCCGAGGACCCGGGTTCGATTCCCGGCCAGAGCTTGGCATTTTCATACGCTATAAATCATCCCATCGTGTGCATTAGCCCAAGTCTACACAATAGTTGGACGTTAAACACAAAAAAAATCAGCATTAAAATCTGAAGTCAGCATTAACAAAATCAGCATTAACACTTGAAGTTTCAAATTACGTTGAAAATACGAATATAAATCCTGACCGCCATCAAAACATTTCTTAATTGCAACAGCCATCATTATTTAAAATATATAAAATAAAGGTTTTATTTTTGGTACGCTTATAACATACATAATGTGTAACTACTGGACTGATCGAAATGAAATATGGAATGAATATGGTTTAGTTACCTGTGATGTATTCCCATTTTAAAAATCTTAATCCCTGTTATTATATATTACAAAATTATTGTTTATAAGCTTAGACCTACATTTGCAATGATTTTAATTGAAAATTTCTTAAAAATTCCAATAATTTTATCCCAATAATTCCAAACAACCTGCTTTTCCAATTTAAACGATTGCAGTTTCCATTGAAGTTGGCATTTACAATGACAATAAGTCGCAGGGGTAAACATTAAGAGTAGCAAGAATATATTTGGGAACTCTGTGCTTCTTCTACGGTCAGTTATATGTAGCCTGTTCTGGAGTGTCAAGTAGCAAAAATCTATATGTCTTGTTTAAAAACCATTAATCGTATAATAGTGTACATAGAAATATATTAAATTGAAATGAACCTACAATGATTTTGAAAATCAACAATAAATTTTATTACCTACATTTATAAATTTACCTAGGGTTAATAATAAATTCCACCTTGTTGGAAATGTCTAAACTTGTCATTTTTTTTAAAGGAGATTCCAGAAAAATTTTACTGTCAACCTGTATTTTTATTGTTCATACTTGCTAAATTATTTGAATCTGTAATGAAAGAAGATTAATGTTACTTTTTAACAAATTTAGATTTTTATCTAGTGCACAAAATGTAAATATCTAATAGTTCAACTTCAACATCACTTTATCAGTTCACTTAAAATATTAAATATTTATAAAGTATAACTTATCAAAATCTTTTGATACTATTGTTCATTAAGTGTTATTGTATAAACTAGATAACTGTGGAATTAGAGGTCTGGCTAATAAGTGGTTTGAGTCATATCTCAGAAACATCACTGATTGGCTGAAGTTGCCAACTGTAGATAATCATGTCTTGAGAATAAATGTGGTGTGCTGCGAGTCTTTCCCTGATGTTGCTTCAATAGCTTATTTTCTACTGGAAATTCACTAATAAAATCATTCCTGTCCTTAAGTTTTCTTCATCAAACCAAATACTAAAATCACTGAGACTCTTAATAAGTCTGAATTGCTCCATGGATATTTCAGTAAGTTTATCTTTGGTCTGAGCTGAAGTATACAACCATGTGTTGTCACATGCAAGGAATACAATGTTAATTTTTGCCGAGTTTATTATGATACATAGCCCTTACATCATTCAGTATTCATTACATCATTCAGCTAACAAAAAAGTATGCCACATTCACAGTGTTTTATTGGTGTAAAAAATCCATCAATAGCACACTGTCAAAATTCTTTAGCTGACAAGTGAGTCTTAACTAGTTGTTACCTTTAACTCATTCCCAACTGACTACCTAAATCAACCACATTTATATTTTTCTTAAAACAAAGCAACAAAAATCCCATTTATAATTTGTTTATAGGTTTTTTACAAATATTGTAAAAGAAAGTCAATAATAGTTCTTTTTGATAATGAAAGTTTGGAATGTTTTCTTTTTTATTTATTTTTTCTCCCTTTACAAAAACAAATAAGTAATAAAATATAGTAGTAGTAACAGTAGCAGTAGCAGCAGCAATTATTACTACTTTAAAATCAAGTCAAGTAAAATCACTCAATCAAAATAAAACACATTTAAGATCCATATAAAAAACTAAATCTTGTAATAGCAGAAGGAGAAGAAAAATTACACTTCTCATATTGAATTTTATTGCCATTTGTAACACAGATTTTTTTAATTTTAATAATATTCGTTATTGGTTTTAAAGTATGTTTGAGTTAAAATTACATGTAACTTTTATTAAAACAGGTGTTTTTGGAAAAAGTAATTTAAAATTATAGTTATTTTTGAAAAATAAATTTTAAACAATGTTTTCTTTACATTTGTGTTCTTTAAGTTCCTTATTTAAAAATTTTTTTCTGTGTGTGATGCGCTTTAAATGTTCTGGATGCATCATATCTGCTGGATGAATAAATTTGCTCAATGTGGTTTCTTTGTTTTGGCTTTTTAAACAGTAATAGTAAAAATTATGATTTTGTGGGTATATCCATACTACACATTTAAAAATGAAATGCATGATGCGGGTAATCTTATCAAATGTGTGCACAGAATTAAGAACAAAAAAAAATATTATAATAATATTGGATGGTTGTTCTATATTACTGCTATAGTTATAGATAATTTATTTTATCATTATGCTTCACTTTGAGTGGTTTAACAAATTTTTTGCTTACTGTTAATGATGGAGAAAGGAAACATCTCAATAAGTCATATTTAGACAACCATATGTCCATATTTAGAAAACCATATCATTAACATAGTGTATTAGGCAAGTTGTGTATACGTAGACATTCCCTTCAGCTCACTACGTATTTCTCCTTCATGCATTACAATAAAGCAGACTACATATATACAATCACACACACAGAAACATCATTCATATGATTTTAAGTGTATTGTACAATAACAGTTCAAATTAAGAATGTTATTAGTAAAATGAATTAAATATAGGAAAGAATGATCATTTAAAAGTCTCAAATAAATTTTGAGTACCCTAATATCTTGTACTGTGAGATTGAATCAACTTTTCAAAGATACATTGATATACATTTAAAAATGTGACAAAACAGTACTCTCAGAATAATTTTTTTTGGTTAGCGAGAAGTTTGTTTCTTCAGTATTAAGAGCTAATTTATTGCAGTTTTACAATAAGGATTTTTTATTATTTATTTTTTTTTTATTTTATATTAATTATAACTGAGGCGTGCCCCATCTAGTAATTTTTCTTTATCATTGTGTTCACTGTGTGCTGGGGTGCACACAGTTGGTCTTAGAACTTGCTTGTATAGCAGTAATCTTGTTGGCTATCGAAAGTTCTGAATTTCTTCCAATAAGCCAAAACATTTTATTGAATTTGAGCTGTAGCTCCTCTTTTTTCTTTTTTACATGCACCTTCCATCAGAGCTTTGCATCAAGTGTTATTCCTAGATATTTAGCACTGTTTGCATATGTTATACTCCTTTCGTTTAATATTATTGGTAATGGTTCATATTTTCTATTCGTAAAATTAATGTGTACAGTTTTTGCTTCATTAAGCTTTACTCTCCATTTTTTTGTCCATTGACTTCCTGCGTTGGTGGCATTCTGTAATTTCTCTGTGACTTCTAAAATATTGTCCCCAACTGTTAAAATTGCTGTGTCATCTGCAAAAGTTGCTACTGTGGAGTTCCCAGTAACTGGTATGTCTCTAGTGTGTAGAAGGTACAGTACAGGGCCAAGAACACTTTCCTGAGGTACTCCTGCATTAATTGTTTTAATTTGTGAGTTTTCGAGTTCATATCTAACCCGAAAATGTCTCTTACCAAGGTATGACTTTAAAATTCTGAAGAATTGCTCTGGTAAGTCCCGTTGTAGTTTATGTTCCAGCCCACAGTGCCAGACTCCATCAAATGCCTGCGCCACGTCAAGAAATATACCTGAGCAGATTTGCTTCCTCTCCATAGCTTCCTCTATTATATCCACCACTCTATGAACTTGTTCAATTGTAGAATGTTTTGCCCGAAAACCGAACTGATGTGCAGGTATGAGCTCCCTATCTTCTATAATAACCTTCAGTCTTTTTAAAAGGAGTTTCTCAAAGAGCTTAGATAGTATTGGCAATAATGAAATTGGTCGGTATGAGGTTACCTCATGCAGTGGTTTACCCGTCTTAGGTAACATAATTACTTGTGCTACTTTCCATTGATTCGGAACATACTGTAACCTGAATGCTGCATTGATAATGGACAGCAGTCTCCTCAAGGCTTTCTCTGGAAGTTCTTTGATTATTTGCCCTGTAATTAGATCATATCCTGGAGCTTTTTTAGGATGTAAATTCTGACTGATTTCATTTATTAGTTCTTGTAGCGTTACTGGTCTAATGTCTAGTTTATCTATTTTGTTTACTTTTGGTAGATGTTCATCTGCCGTTTGCCTGGGGAGAGGACAGCATATTTGTTCCAGATGATCTGCAAATAGCTGAGCCTTTTCATATGCACTTCGAGCCCAGGTCTCTTCGTTTCTTTTAACTGGTGGTATCTGCACAACAGGTCTCTTGATTCCCTTGGTGGCACGCCATAAGGAGTAGTCAGTGTCTTTTTCAGCTGTTAGGTTTTCTAAATATTTATTAATTGTTTTGTTTTTAACTTCTTTTATCAATTCCTTAAGTTTATTTGTTAAATTGTTGAGTCTGCTTTTATTTTCAGGGGTACGACTAATTTGCCATTTTTTTCGGGCTCTCCGTTTCAGGTCTACTAATTGTTTTACTTCAACAGGATAGTATACGTCATTGTTTTTGTTTGTTTGTAGAACTGGCGTACTTTCCCATGCTGCTTGTTGTATGTTCTCTATCAACCTTTCTGTTTCTTCTTCCAGTTGGTATGGGGTTTTAATCTCTGCTTGTGGTTTTATATTGTTGTCAAGAAATTTCCGGAAGTATTGCCAGTTGGTTCTGTTGTTAGTAAGCCTGACTGTATTTTTCTTTCTTGATTATTGTGTCACTAATTGTCATTATAACAGGTGTATGATCTGAACTTAGCCCATCGTAGTTTTTAACATCAATATATCTGTCTGAAAGGCCTCTGGTCACAAAGAAGTCAATTGTATCAGGTATTTTATTTTTATCAGATGGCCAGTATGTCGGCTTACCACCGGAGTGAAAGCTACAGTGGCACTTTTGACCAGCTGCAAACATCTCTCTACCTTTCGTTATAGTTAGTCTTGAACCCCAATAAGTATTTTTAGCGTTGAAGTCTCCACCAATGATACATCTATTCCCTAGAGATCTGAACAAAGTGATATACTCTTCTTTTTTAATACTATGTTTCGGAGGGCAATATATTGCTGAAACAGTGAATTTCTTGTTTTTCCCCATCTCTACATTCACAGTTGTTATCTGCATTGATTCTTCTTCGACTCTGACATTTTCCCAGTGTTTCAGATGCTGTTTTATTAGTATTGCTGATCCCCCTCTTGCTCTGTTAGCTGGGTGTATAGAATGATAACAAAAATATCCTTTTATTTGTACTCGAGTTTCTCTGGTGAAGTGGCTCTTCGATATCAGGCAGATATCTATTTTTTCTATTTTAAGGAATACCTCCAACTCAGAGATGTGTCGCAGCAGTCCATTTACATTCCAACAGGCTATATTAATCGTGCTGTTCATTCACGGTTTCTTGTTCACTTTACCTGCTCTCGATTCCAGATACTGCAGCTTTGTGAAAATATTCTTATTTATCTCTGTTTGCTCCTCTAATCTTTCCGTCAATAATGTGAGTTTTCTTAGTATATTTTCAATCATGTTTTTGTCGTTGCTTTCATTTGTCTCTTTCCTTCTTGGGTTCTTAACTATTTCTACATATGACTTGCCCTCATTGCTTTCACACTTTTCGTCACTTCTTTTATTTTGTTTTTGAAATGATTTTTCTGTATTGTATATTTCTGTTTTGGTTTCTTATTTTCTGCAAGTGCTTAGCTACCTCACATCCACGGTAGTTAGCAGGATGTTGCCCACCACAGTTCACACACTTTGGGGGCATATCTTTCCTCATTGGACATTTACTTGTGTCATGTTTACCAACACATTTCACACACCTGGGTTCCTTTTGACAATATTTTTGGGTGTGGTTAAAACCTTAGCATTTCTTGCATTGAGGTATGGTGTCCATTGTTTTTATAGCGGTTCTATTTTGACTTTCATATTTAAAATAGTTTTTATATTATAGATATTATCTACCTTTTCTTTATTGTCAAACGTTAACATGAAGAGTGGCAAACCTCTATTTGTAACCCTTTCATTTCCATGTTCATCCACTTGTCTTTCTTTCTTCAAGATATTAACCACGGCTGTTATACTCAGGCCTTTTGCCCTCAGATCTTCTATTATTTCTTCTATTTCACAAGTTTGATGAAGCCCTCGAGCCATTACTTTAATAGGCCTATCTTGTTTATTTTCATATGTGAACCACTCATATTTTTCTTGTAACAATTTATTTGCTAGTGCTCGGTATGTTTTTGAGTCAGGCGTGTTGATTTTCCAGATATTGTTATTTATTGAGACTACCTTATAATCTTTGTCTGTTATGGACATTTTAAACAATGTTTTCTTTACATTTGTGTTCTTTAAGTTCCTTATTTAAAAGTTTTTTTTTCTGTGTGTGATGCGCTTTAAATGTTCTGGATGCATCATATCTGCTGGATGAATAAATTTGCTCAATGTGGTTTCTTTGTTTTGGCTTTTTAAACAGTAATAGTAAAAATTATGATTTTGTGGGTATATCCATACTACACATTTAAAAATGAAATGCATGATGCGGGTAATCTTATCAAATGTGTGCTCAGAATTAAGAACAAAAAAAAAATATTATAATAATATTGGATGGTTGTTCTATATTACTGCTATAGTTATAGATAATTTATTTTATCATTATGCTTCACTTTGAGTGGTTTAACAAATTTTTTGCTTACTGTTAATGATGGAGAAAGGAAACATCTCAATAAGTCATATTTAGACAACCATATGTCCATATTTAGAAAACCATATCATTAACATAGTGTATTAGGCAAGTTGTGTATACGTAGACATTCCCTTCAGCTCACTACGTATTTCTCCTTCATGCATTACAATAAAGCAGACTACATATATACAATCACACACACAGAAACATCATTCATATGATTTTAAGTGTATTGTACAATAACAGTTCAAATTAAGAATGTTATTAGTAAAATGAATTAAATATAGGAAAGAATGATCATTTAAAAGTCTCAAATAAATTTTTGAGTACCCTAATATCTTGTACTGTGAGATTGAATCAACTTTTCAAAGATACATTGATGTACATTTAAAAATGTGACAAAACAGTACTCTCAGAATAATTTTTTTTGGTTAGCGAGAAGTTTGTTTCTTCAGTATTAAGAGGTAATTTATTGCAGTTTTACAATAAGGATGAGAAAAATAAATAATTTTGAGTCTAGACAGTGCACTCTATATCGGCTTTAAATTATAAATCAGTAGTGTAGACAAATTAGTGTATATGTTGTGCTTCAGCATTTTATTGTCAGATGATTTAACAACTTCCAATAAATCCACTTTTTGCAATGCCCATATCAGAATTTTCTTTAAGGATGGGAGATGATAGGCTACCATACTATTTAACCCCAATGGTGTTGTGGAGTTTTAGTAACACACATGGACCTACCACACTTAAAGTAAATGTCATATACATTTTATTATGTATACTGATTGGAAGCAGTTGTGGCTTTATCTGATAGATTAATTTCTAATCAAAATTGTTGTAAAAATATTAATAATTAAAGTTTTTTGCTACAACTTTTTTGATAGTTTTACATTTACTTAAACAAATGAAATTACTTGTCAAAATAACCATTAATTGTTTTCACTTGGTGAATTACTGAAAAATGAATAAACATACAAATACTAGTAATTATACAGTATTCTCGAGAATGTTAATACTGGAGACATTTAATTTGTGACAACCTTGTGCAAAGCAAAGAGTGACTACTGCTACCACAATATACTTCTTTGCCACTGGCAGACAAAAGTGAAGTGATACATTGTTTATGCCTAATAAATGCTAATGAGCATCAGGAGTCAAAGTGTCAGTTTTTGAGTTGTTCATTTCTATCCAGCAAGCACAGAATGAAATAGATTCTTACTTATGCATTGCTGCTTCTATATTCTACTGTTCAGTAACATTGCAGGGGAGGCCTCAGGCACCACAGTCAGAGGTAAGGCTTCACAGCAGATAATATCAAACAAATTCTAATGTTTTTATAACACAATATTTAACTCTTAGCAGAGGTTTTTTGTTTTCTCTAATGATCATCTTCATAACTTTTATTTTCAGTTCTTCTTAAAGTTAATTACCATTTTAAAATGTTAGGGGAAATTGACTGTTTTTGTTTTTAAAAAAAGCAAACATTTTGTTTAATATGGCCAGATTCCAGTTTTCTTTAAGTAATTTTTGTTTTGTTTTACAGAAATGTTTAAAACATAGTATCAACAACCTATAAAAGCTATTTAAGATATTTTGAGGTGGGGATAACCCCAATATTATTTAAAATTGACGTATGACTTGGTCACAAATTTAAAATATATTTTTTTCAACTTAATCATTACTTTGTTTATTCATATACTATATTAAAATCTTTTTTAAAAAATGTTTTAATTTTGTGATATTTCAAGAAAACTGCAATCTTATCACCCTAAAAACATTCCTATGTTATATAACTCTTTGTTGTGCTAAACAAAAATGCATGCAGTAGTGAGAGTAAATGTTTTTATAAATGCATGGATTTCCCCTCGCACCTTGCCCTGTCCTCACTCTCCACAAACAAAGTCACACTATGCAAGGTCACTCAACTACAAGATTTCATCTGTAACAACAACAATTACTTATTGAACAAAGAAATGTTCTCGTAATATAAGAATGTTAAACATTTGTTTTTTGACAGCTGTTTCTTTCATGCTAACTATGAAGTTGGTTATTAACATTTTTCAAGGTCATTTAGCTGATCAAATTGGTAACTGTGTAATTGCAGTAAGTGGATAGATTTTGAATAAATTCACATACTTTCTATATTCATATTAATGTGTACATTTCTTTTCCTTTAATTCTGTAAAAGCAGTTTATTGTTACAATCGTTTCACTTTCAAAGCATCGTCATTATGTACAAATACTGAATGTATTTACATTCTAAACACTTCACTTTACAATTGTATACATATTAGTCCAGAGGTAGAACAAAATAATTCTAATCCACTATCATATATAAGTACATAATTTGTGGACAATATTTTATACATGTATTTTTTATGGTCAGTGTAAAGACAAAGTTCTGATTCACTGTGTTTATTGATTTTATAAATTTATATTAATATCATAGAGTACCAGCAACATGAATATTAAAATGAACAATCCAAATAAAAATAACCAAACATTTCTGGATTTGTTTATTTTAATAACTGAAAATTTATTGAAGAACAGAAGTTAATTTGTAAAAATTCTTCCTTGATAGATGCAAATCAATCACAGTGCTCTTACTGAATTGTCTTTTTTGAATTTTTGTTTTGAATAGGGTCTACATTATTAATTTCAGTATATTAGTTTATATTTTCTTGTTGAAATTTTCAAATATTAATTAAAAAATATTTAGAGGTTTTCTCAAGATTTATTTTATATGAGTATTTTGTTGATTTTTATTTCAGTCTTTTATGGAAATGAAAATAGTATTTTTATTTAATTAAAATGATTAAATTTGTCCTTCAACTAAACTATACATTATTTCATACTGATACTGGTATTTATGTTCTTTTTGCAGAATGTTATCAAAATTGCCATATTATTAAAATGTGGCCCACAATCATACCTAATTTTTTCTAATGAAGCCCTCTTTCCTCTTTTACTTTGAAAATCTTTGTTCTATATGACTATTTATTGCCACTTATTACATTTTAAAAATCATTGAAAAATGTATTACAATTGATCAAAAATAATAATAGAGATTGAAATGAAATTTACAAGTTGAAATTTCTTAAATATTTTTGTTCAGCTGATAGTAAAACAACAAAACCTGTGATATAAAGATCTAAAACCAAATTTTAATGATTTTATACACTTTGTTCAAATTTACTTTAACATTTTACCAAATGTTAAAATTTTTAATTTTTTAATTAATTATTTTTTCCAAATTTATTTTCTAAAATTTTTCCAAATTTAAAAACTAAAAAGTTTTCAAAATTTCGAAACACATTATTTGAGGATTAAACATGAAATATTTGTGTTTGCTAATACTTTACTAATGTACTTGTGTATTTGTTAATACTTTACTAATATACTTGTGTATTTGCTAATACTTTACTAATATATACTTGTGTATTTGCTAATACAGTTTACTTACATCAGTAAATTTTGTTTTTAAACTTAATTCAATTTTTAAAAATATTAGCAGTTCAAATTAAACTCCCATTTGTTATCAAAAATTCTGTTGCTTATTGATAAGGCAAAATGATTTTTTTAATGATAAAATGTTTATAGAATGGCATGAACTGAAAGCCTGCTATGAAGGTTATATAAACACAAAGATAATGCTTAATTGGTTTCATGTTTACCTTACACTTTGCAAACAGAAGCCAACTTAATTATGCTCAACTGGTGTGCAAAAGTCACAATATTTAAAATTAAATCAGTTTTTAGAAATTTAAACATCTTTCAAGATGGTGAAATGACAACCTAGATTATCTTATCAGTGAAAAAAATACTTTAGTCTTAAGTGATTGCAAAATCATCTTAATCTGTAGCTAGGCTATCACGTTGATGTCTTATACTATTAAAAAAAAGAAATTACATGGACAATATTGCTTGTTAATTTTAATTGTTAGCATACATGTTTGATTTTTGGTTTAACAGTGAAATGGTTAGACAGTGAAAAGTGTAAAAATGAGTAGCAAAAAAAGGCTTAAACTGGATACAAAAACTTGTAAATTAAGTGATGTGATTGAAACTCAGGAATTAGATCTAACTGAATCATCAGAACGTATTCGTGCATTTCCAGTAAGTTAAATTTTTAATTTGATAAACTTATTTTTAAGTTTTAAGTTTAAAAATATTTCTTTTAATATTTGTACAAATATATCGTCAGGTTTAATTTTTTTATAGCCTATATATAACAAATTTTGTTTATTGTACAAAGACTTGCTACTGACAGTTCTGGAGAATAATACTTATCTATCTTTGTTACAGACCAATTTATTTCTTTTACTTTATGTCAATATCGTAGATTTTCAACACAAATAATTTAATAAGAAAGTTATTTGGTGAGCATTTAAATAGTTAATGCGTTATAAATAGTTAATTATAATGAGAAATAATAATCCATTGGTAGCAAAATTGTTTATATAAATATTATTTTTAATAAATATGATTACAAAGCTAAAACATGAAATTTAAAGGTTTTTGTAGTATATAGGTATTTGTATGGCCCTACGGTTGGCACCACTTGTGGCTAGTTGTCGCGCCCCGCCGCACGGCGTGCCAGTGCTACGGTGACCGCCACATCGATAACATGTAGATCTCCCAGTTAGCATAATAAAGTTACTAGTTCATAGTAACCTGAAGAGTTTTCATTTATTTTAAGATTATATTCACGATATTACATATTGGCGACGAGGTAAATTTTTTTTGTTGTGTGAAATACCAAGCTCGCATGGCGGTTCACTCAAGATATTCGAGTAATGAGCGACACCTCATCAGACGAGGATGAGTATCAGGAATTGCGACAAGAGACGGATGCAAAACTAGCAGCATTGAGTGGTTTGCTTTTACTTGGTGAAGACCTGCCAGAACAAGTCTCAACTAGTGCTGTACAAGTTGATAGCAAAGAGTGCAAATCGGTAAATAATAGCAACATGGCGACCGTTCAAAGCGAAGAAGCAACAGCGGTGATGCAGAAGGTCAATATTTGTGCAGCAGTTGGAAACCTGAAAGAATTTAAGATCGGAGACAATTGGGAAATTTTCGCCGAAAGGCTGGAGCAATATTGTATATCGAATTTCATCGCCGACGATAGGAAGACATCGATCCTCATTACAAGCATGGACGAGGAGGTCTATAAGGTGCTAAGAGATTTGTGTGATCCTGTCCTTCCTAGAGATAAAACATACAAAGAATTGTGCGAAGTACTCAAGAAGCAATTTTCCCCCAGAATCTCGGTATTCAAGGAGAGACGAGATTTCTACGAATTGAAGCAATCCACTGGTGAAACGGTTAGTGCTTGGTATGCGCGTGTTAAAAAGAGTGCTGTGAATTGCGAATTTGGTGCAAATCTAAATTCTCAAATAAAAGATAAATTTGTGACCGGCCTACGGCCAGGAAAAATCTTAGATCGCGTCATCGAGGAAGACCCTGCAACAGCTCTAGAGACTATCCTCTAGACGGCTGTAAAAAAAGAAGCAACGATCGCTAACGCTTTTTCGGAGGAAAGAGAAGTAAACAGAATTTCGACCGCTAAAAGCCAAAGCAAAAATACTCGCGCAGGTCATAAGAAGAAACAGGAGTCTTCTAAGAATAGGGCTGCAACGGGTCAAAGTTGCCGGCGCTGCGGTAATGATAATCACACGTCGGCTGACTGTAAATATAAAAAGTATGAGTGCGATACGTGCCATAAAATAGGGCACCTCAGCAAAGTCTGTTTTCAAAAGAACAAGAATGCTGAGACGACAAACAATTCTCAGAAAAATAGAAGCAGAGGCAGAGACACCAATTTCTTGGAAGGAGAGGAAGAGGGGTCCGAGGCGCAATATGCAATGTCCGACGGCGGCGCCACCTCACCAACACCCGTGTGGGCTCGAGTGAAAATTGCCGGGAAAGAAGTGACGATGGAAATCGACAATGGTGCTACTGTGTCGGTTATCCCAGAAGCTCTATATAGAAGAGAGCTGAGTCATTGTAAATTAGAAACATCAAACAGAGTGCTCAGTTTCTACGACGGAAGCTCGATTTTGCCAATAAGGAAGATCACTGTCGAGCTCCAATACCGAAAAAGGAAGTGTGTAGGTACTATAGTCATTGTTAAGAGACAGGGCAATAAAGCGCTGATGGGGCGCGATGTAATGTACATGCTAGGTTTTCGGGTAACTGAAGTGAATCATATAGCGGTTGATAAGAGACTTGTTGATAATATTTTGTTGATAATAATAAGAAGTTTGGCTCACTTCGATGCGCAGCTGCCAGTCAAGCTTGCCTGTGACGCTTCCAAGGAGGGGATCGGAGCAATGCTGCTACATGTGTATCGTGACGGCTCCGAGCGTCCGATATCGTTTACGTCCCGAACGCTAACGAGAGCAGAGAAAAACTACGCTACGATCCATTTGGAAGCGCTCGCTATATATTGGGGTGCCAAAAAATTCCAGCAGTACCTATTGGGCAGAAAATTTACGATCGAGTCTGATCATCGACCTTTACTGGCTCTCTTTGGGGAGGAGAAGGGGATTCCCCTAATGGCTGCGGGCAGGTTGCAAAGATGGGCCTGGTACCTCAGCGGCCTACAGTACAATTTGAAGTACGTCAAAGGTCCAAACAACGGAGGAGCGGATGGACTGTCAAGGTTGCCGATGGAGCATAATGAGAAAGAAACTGACGAGTCACGCGATTACTTCGTGTTCCATATAGAAGAGAGAACATCAGGAAGTGCCGAAAAGCTCAGGCAAAGCATCAAGAGCGATGCAATCTTGAACAAGGTCATGCTTTACACGATGACAGAGTGGCCTGGCAAAGTAGAAGACAGCTTGAAGCGCTACCACCTCCGCAAAGAAGAACTAAGTATTGAAAGCGGCCTAATATTGTGGGGTTACCGAGTCATCATACCCGAAAAATGCCAACTGGAGCTGTTGGAAGAAATCCATGGAACTCATATGGGCTCCAGCAAGATGAAATCGCTTGCACGGCAATTTTTCTGGTGGCCGGGCATGGATAGCCAAATAGAAAATTTCGCAAAGAGTTGCGACATCTGCAGACGGGTTGCAGATAACCCCGAAAAGGCCAAGCTGATCAAATACGAAAATTGTAGTAAGCCACTCGAAAGAGTCCATATAGACTTCTTGGGGCCATTCGAAGGAAAAACCTACCTAATTTTAACAGATGCCTACTCTAAATGGCCCGAAGTCTATACAATGGGAAGATGTGACGCGGCATCGACGATTGAAAAATGTCGAGACTTCTGCTCGCGTTTTGGCTTGCCAAAGACCGTAGTTTCGGACAACGGAGCGCAGTTTACATCCGAAGAATTTACTTTTTTTATGAAGAAAAATGGTATACGACATGCGAGAACGGCACCAGCGCATCCGTCGACGAACGGCGCGGCAGAAAACGCAGTCAGATCCTTCAAGAGCAGCATGAAGAAAATGTTTCTAGATCCCGTGAACCAGGGTATAAGTAAAAAAACTCTAATTTCAAGATATTTAATGATGTATAGAACAACTCCACACTGTACGACGAACCAAACTCCAGCAAAACTCATGATGGGAAGAGAACTAAGAACGAGATTAGATCTGCTCAGAGAAAACATGTCACCTGATAAAGCTGCAAAGCAAATAGAATATTATAAAGGCAATCGAGATCTAATTTTGAAACCAAATTAATTAGTTTATGTTCGCGACTATAGAGTGCCAAATAAACCAGGGTGGAGAAAAGCCGAGATCGTAGAAGTCCTTGGTCCACGGAATTACCTCTGCAAAGTTTTGGATGATCCACGACTGGTTTGGAAACGACATTTAGATCAGATCATTGAAGTAGGCACCTTCTTCGATGGATTTGCAAGAGAACTGATGGGACCTGCCAAGAAGAGTGAAATACCTGTGCCAAATGATCTACACGTACCGAAGTTTATCCAAGAAACCGAGTCAGCTGTTCGACAAGAAAGTGTTCCAAATGTTATTGATACAAGTGGCTCAGATAACGAATCGCGCCGCGATGAAAAGTTAGTTGTGCAAAGTGATAGCTCGTCAGTGACTGAACATGTATCGAAAAGTGCGGGTAATGATATGACTGATAAACCACGACCAGCTAGTGCAGTAGTAAAAAAGACTTTTCCTATAACTCTTAATGTTAACGAAAGACCCAAACGGAACATTTCAAAACCGAACAAATTAAATCTTTAATATTGTACTTTTTTTATATATTCATTTTTACATTTCTTAAATAAAAAAAAATTAATGAGAATTTTTATATGATATAATACCGCCGAATTAAGGGTGGAGAAATGTAGTATATAGGTATTTGTATGGTCCTACGTTTGGCACCACTTGTGCCTACGGGGCACTAGTTGTCGCGCCCCGCTGCACGGCATGCCAGTGCTACAGTGACCGCCACACCGATAACATGTAGCTCTCCCAGTTAGCATAATAAAGTTACTAGTTCATAGTAAACCTGAAGAGTTTTCATTTATTTTAAGATTATATTCACGATATTACAGTTTTTATCTTTTCATGTACATTTGAATCAGTGGTGTAAAGATTTTCTTCTGGATGATGAATATATTAGAACCAACTGGAGAGCCAGTGAATGTGTTAGTCCAAAGTCCTCCCCCAGAAAATTTTGAATAGTTTTTTTTTCAGAAAATGCATTTTACATTTATTGATTAATTATTGTTTTATGTGATTTTTATAGAACAGTTCAGCACAAGACCAAAAAATGTCCTTTATTATAACAAACCTTGCAAACTTTGTGTATTAATGGTACTATAAAATGTAAACATATGAGATAAAACAAAGTAGGCCTTCATGTAAAATTCAGACAACTTATTTATTAACAAGTAAGTACAGTATTAAATCACAAATACCAATTTTTTTATTTTACTCAGAAATACAATGGATATTGTGACTCATACTTTCATTGAATGACAGTGTGCTCCACCCGACACATTATCACTATTAGAAGCAATACAGAGTGATACAGCACCTATTTAACAAGTGATCCAAACATATCACATGTTCTTGTAACACTATGTTGTTTTACTATTGAAAAAAAGTAAAATTAAATGCTTTAAGAAACATGTATTTAAAGTGTTTATATTTAAAACTAAAATAAAATTAATGTACTACTTGTACAAGTTTATATGTAATATTTTTATGGTATTCCAAATTTCTTTGTGTATTCCTTTTCTAGAAGGGGGATTTTTTTCCACTGGAGGGCCATAATCCTTCCATGATCCTGATTTTGCCATTCAGCTCAGGCAGGGAGAAAGTTTTGTTATGTTGTAGAGTAAACAATAGTTCTCCAATTTGCATTAAAACAATGGGATTGTTGATCTCTAAAGTTGTTGTTTTCAGTTAATTAAATAGTCCAAAAATTAAGGGTTGCATATTCTAACACTGATACCATTGTATAGAAGACAAACTGAACTCTAATCATGGCAGTCAGTGTTCATTTTTACAGTTTTGTTGTAATTGTATTTTTTCTTTTCTGAATCAGTTTATAATGTTTCACACATAATTAAAATTTGAGCAAAATACTGATTTGAGAATCAGATATGCAGATATTATAAAATTCCTGCTTTTTTGTTGCATTTTGCTTGCTTTTTATACCAAATTTTGTTACTTCTGAATGGAATATTTTAGTATAATTTCTCCTAATATATGTTTTATGGGGTTGCCATATTCCATATTTACAATGAGATAATAATTTGTAACACTTTTAATTGCCAAAAAATGTTATTTTTTTGTTTAAAGTACGTACATTAATTTTTTTATTTATTTTTTTCAAAATAAATGTTTATCATTCTGGAAACAACATATTTTTCATGTTTTTAAATTTTTTATTTTTTAAACAATTTTTACATATTTAAAAAAAATGTTGGATGTCTTAGAATTTTGAAGTGTAATGCTGTGTAGCCCATTAAGTCTTTCATAGTAAGTTAAAGTTGTAATTTATCCTAGTATTTAACACTGAGGACAAAATTATACTTTTCTTAAAACCAGTGTAAAACTATGTAAATAAAATAAATTTAGAAAAAGAATAAATGATGTGTCAAGCTATCATCTGTGTGGCATAATAAATGAAATAGTTTTAAGCTAATTTTAGATTAGACCTTTACATGGATTTTTTAAAATTCTCCTACAGGTACATAAATTTATGCAGATGTAAGTTAAAACTAAGATAATTTAAAAATAAATTGCGAAAAAACATAACAGTCATAAATTTTGGAAATTTATATAATGTTGCAATATTGTATAATTTATGTAAAAAAATGGCAATAAAATAAATTATATATATATATTTATTATTTATTTTTTTTTTTTTGGTGTTTAACGTCCAACTGTTGTGCACACATTTCATCTCAATCAGTCTAGTAGTTCAAAACGTGATTAAATAACAAACTTTTTTTTTGTGTTTAACGTCCAACTATTGTGTACACTTGGGCTAATTCAGACGATGGGATGATTTATAGCGTATGAAAATGCCAAGCCCATGTCGGAAATCGAACCCGGGTCCTCGGGGTGAAAGCCTAGTATACAAGCAGCATTGCATAAGTAAGGCTAGACACATTAACTGAAAATCAACAAAAAACCTTTTTGTCTTTTTATAAGTAGTTGACTTATCAAAAGATTACGTCTGTCTAATAGCTTCATTTTGTACAAACCACAAGGTGTCCATGTTCCAATTGATTACAATTTCTCAGCTTAGTCAAGAAGAAGTTTGTCAGAATATTATCCTGTCAATATTCGTAATATGTACAGAGACTTCCACTGCAGCACAAATTTAATCCTGAAAAAAGTGTGAACCAATAATCTTTTTTGCATATGTGATAATTACTTTTGAATTATTAATTTGCCCTTTCATGGATGTGCTATGGATTTTCCAGAGCCCAGTAAAATTTTGCTTATTCTTCTCATTCAGGAAGTTTATAAGTGCTTCATGATAACTTCATGATAACACAATTGTTAAAGTCATTGTGATTGTTTAACAATTGCAATGTTTTACTAATAAGTAATTTGTAATTTTTATGGATGGAAATGCAAATACTTATTAAATTTTTTTGTCTAGTTCTGTTCAATAAATTTAGAAATTATAGTATGCCACCATGACATGTACTTTTTACTAAGGCAATTTATGATTCATATATACAGTAAAAGCCCGCTAATCTGGCACCTTTGCGACTTTGACAGTGCCAGCTTGTTGAGGGTTGTCAAAAAAAGCAGTGAATGGACAGCAAGGTGCAAGTTAAAGAACATTTTACTCAGAGAAAAAAAAACGCTTTATTGCTTACATTCTATAATAAAATTGTAAAATGTTTATTTAACTTTGAAATTTCTTAATTTTATTGCATTGGGTTAAAATATGACCTTTTTTGCTTTTTTGAGTCATGTTTTTTCTATAAACATGAAACGCGAACAGATAGCTCATTTTCACTAATAATGGTGCCTCAACTCTATCAATCACGCCCGATTTTCACATACTTTGCGGATCGCATCACAAGTGTACAGTACCATACACATAATAGTCTTTTATAATAGTCTTAATTTTTTTAAAAAAGCCTATGAGTGATGCCAGATTAGAGGGCTTTATGTATATATATATATATATATATATATATATATATATATATATATATATATATAGGCTATGTATATATATATATATATATATATATATATATATATATATATATATATATATATATATATATATATATATATATATGTCTCCTAAACAGTGTAATAATTTTTGTTATCAGATTTCAAGGAAGATGCACAGTGAATAGCAATGCTTGAAATGTACTGTTCTGCACAGGAAATGTATTGCATTGGTTTTAGTTCCATGACTAACTGTATCCAAGTTGATACTCTCAGAATGAATTGCCACAAAAAATGCACTCAATACTATCACTTGAAAATGATTAATGATTAATATATTTATTGAAGAACAACATAGAATTTGTTTTTAATATGTTAGTAATGTGTTATTTAACAGGTTCAGTCAAGTAACAGGTTCAAGTGTTTGTCATCTAAGCTTGTTGATCAGCAACAGTCACAACTTAATATAAAACCTCAAATATCTAATCAAGAATGTTCACAAAGCAGAGTCGAGTTCTATCAAGTTGTGTCACAGCTTATCAAATCAGGCAATGCAGAAAAGCAAGGAGATGCAGCTTGTACAAAACAGGTATATATATAAAATATCTATGTTTACTAATTCTATAATTATTTTGTTAAGAAATTATTAGTATTTTTAAGATTTATTTTTTTAAATAATGTGTGACCTCAATATTTTTAAGTAACTTGTTTTCTAATAAACTTTTATACTTTTTTATAATATTTTCAACACTTTATGCACATAAATATTAATTTACTCTACTGTAGTCCATTAAATGTTTGATGAAAATTAAAGTAATTAAAAATTTTTTAGTTTCAATGTTTCTTCACATGTTTATTTTGAGGGAAAGAAATTAAAACTACGTCTAATTTTTGAGATCACCAATGTATTTGTAAATAAGTATATGTTACACTTCAGAAATAAGTGCATTAATCTTCGTGCTGATGCAGGCTTTTTAATGTAGCTTGTATAATAACTGCTTATTTAGCTGGAGATAAATTCCATATAATTACAATTACTTTTACAAAACAATTGGACTATTTGAGGAAGTAATTATATTTCTAGCAATTTGTTTATCTTTAGATTAGTTTTCCTCAAATTATTTGGCTTCCTCAGAAACCAAGTTAACCAAATTTTGTGATAATTTATAATGTAAAAGAAATATTAACCTTAATATAAATCTACCAATTTTTTCTTAGGACTCTGAAAACGTTAATAGTTCCATATCTGTCACGTTGTCTGATATTTAGTCTGTTGACATTTCTTCAAATACCCTTATCTGTTGTTCTAATAATTTTCCAATTGTTATGAAATTTATACTATTATTGTATTTCGTAGTAGTTTCTTAAATTTGAGCTTAGTCAGGCTGAATAGAAAATGAAGGTTTAAATCAGGCTTAGTCTTACAGTAGGAATTGAAAAAGACCTGACACATTTTTTTTTCTAAAAATCATATCTAATCAAATAATTAATTTTACTGTGTAAGTAAAACTTGATCACCATTTGATTTTCTTTGTTTCATTGACTTATTCTGAAAGTAAAAATTTATTTTATTTTAAATTTGTTACACACGTTAGGATCATGTAATAAATGGACCAGTTTTGAGAAATTAATATGATTTTTGTCAATAGCTTTCAAACTAAATTTTTGGGAACGTAAGTGAATGTAAAACGTCCTAAAATTTACAATATACAGTGGAAAAAATAGTCCTCTTGGTGGCAAAAAGTAATTGTGTACCTTTTGATTGAAAAGTTGAACCAAGATTATGCTGATATATGAATAATTATTATAACAGCATCACTACTGTCGAAATTACTGAGTAATAACACATATTGTACAGGACAGGCTGACAGGAAGCATAATCCTGAAAAAATGAAGAAAACTAAATTGGCAAAAAGCAAAATGATTGCACAATATGTGGATGGAATCATGGTAGGGAAATGGAAGTTAAACATGTAGTAAATTATATTTCCACAGAATTTGTGAATAAAATGTTTACATTTATTCAAAAGAAAAAACTGTTTTTGCACCATTTAATAGTTATAAATTAATTCATTAATTTATTTTTAGTATTTCTTTTTTTTATTGAACAGTTATGAAAATGTAAATTTAAGTTGGATTTGACAAAGACTAAGTCTGGTGGAAAAGTAAAGTGGACGGAATGAGAGGGTATAACTTTGTGTTTGTATGATTTTCTGTCTGTAGTTGAGTAAGGAGGATTCTTTGTGGCAAAGTGAACTAAAAGAAGTAATATGGCTGGAACTTCAGGCCTGGCACGCTGGCAAGACGGTGAAAGAACAGGATGATTACCTGGTCGATGCACGGAAACAAACTGGTGGAATTTTAGCTGATATAATGAATTACAGGTTAAAACAAACTAAACGTATAGTTTATTGTTAACAAACTTATATTTAGGAATATAAATGATCAGTTGTTAATTACTTCTGCTTAAAAGTGATTATATTTAAATTCAATTTTTTGTTTATTGAACATTAAAATGGCCCTTACTAACAAAAAGGAAGTTTTAATGTAAAGGGCTATTTTTGTTCATACTGAATCTATTGTGCTGATGGTCCAAATCTAGCAAAAACTGCAAATAATTTTCAAGAACAATTTCATAAGTGTTAGCTGCAATTGAAAACTTTTATCATACAGGAAGTATTTTAACACTGGAAAGGGTTATCAATGTCACATCAAGGAAATGTCAATGCTTGTCATTTCATTGAACAAGAAATGAGAATCACTGTTGTTTCTTGAGCAAGTTTTACTGTTTTAAAAAAGCCTCCACTGGACATTTTTAAAATGGATATCAGTTTGTACACACCAGAAGAAGAATTTTTGGGTATAGTGGTGAATTTGTTATACAATTCAAACCAGTCAATGTTGTAAAGTAAAGAACAGGTGTTGTGGTGGTGACTTTTGGTACTATGCTAGTACATAAAAGGGAAGCAATGTAAGTACGGTATCAAATTTTATACTTTGTTTGAGCCAAATGGCTTGAACTTAAAATTTACAATATACAGTGGAAAAAATAATCCTCTTGGTGGTAAAGATCATACGCAAAAAGTAGTTCTGTACCTTTTGAATGAAAAGTTGAACCAAGTTCATTCTGTATGTATAGATAATTACTATAACAGTGTATCACTACTGTTAAAATTATTGGGTAATAACATATATTGTGGGCTGACAGGAAGCATAATCCTGATAAAATTAAGAAAACTAAATTCGCAAAACATGGAACGATTGCCAAATGTGGATGGGATCATGGTAGGAAAATGGAAAGAAAAACGTAAATTATATTTCCACAGAATTTGAAAATGAAATGGCTACATTTATTCAAAAGAAAAGTGGAAAAGTAATTCAGAATCCACTGCCTATTATCTAATATAAAGCTTTTAAGGAAGGTGTTAAACGATCTAACCAACTGCTATAGTATTATTCTTGTGAATGTCAAACAATGGAGTGGTATAAGAAAATATTCGTCCATGTAATACACATGTTGCTTGTAAAGAGCTTACATTTGAATAATACAAACTGTAATACAAGAAAAAATGAACCTTTACAACTTCAGACTGCAAGTTATTGAAGTACTGTTACCACCAATAGAGACACTAGATAGCAATCATAGTAATCCCCGTGCAAACCTCTTCGCACAAGCAAAAATCTAATCAACAGATTTTATAATGTTATCATGAAAGAGGCAGAATGATAACATGAAACCACATCAAAAGAAGAAGATGTCGTGTGTGCACTAAAAAGGGAAACAGGAACATACACACTATGTACTATTGCAACGATTGTTTGGACAAGCCTGGCCTATGTGTTGGAGAACATTTTACTGAATGCCACAAAAATAAAACAATAAGTATGTAAATGTATAATTCAATAAAACTCTAATATTTTGTTAGAAAGTGCAATGACTAAATGTAAATTGTAAATAGTATCAGTTCAAATGAATACAAAAATACTCAAAATATATGTAAGAAACAGTTTCATTAGAATGTTTTAAAACGTAATTATTTTAAATAAAGAAATAAAAGTGTTAAATTTAAAGTAAGATTCAATTCATGAAATATACAAATAGCTACAATGTAAATAAATTATAATCCAACCATTGAACGAAGAAAAACTTTCTCATGAAGCTGATGATGTGCTGGCACAAACACATATAAAAATATCATAATTAACTAAAAAAATCTATGATACAATTTGACATGACATATGAATATTTCAAAATGAATGGTAAGTTTTATCACATTTTTTAAAGAATTTTAAGGTATTTTTAGATATATAGGGCCAGCGTCAATGTATTAACCAAACTGCTGTCAATATACCTCATTGTTAATAACAACAGACAGTACAAAAGCAGTTCTGTGATTTTTAAGAGTCTTTGTCAACAGTGTTTATTCTTTGGCTGTACTTCTTACAATCTTCCAAATGAACATTTATAATTTTGATCTCTATTAGTGTGCAGTATCAGTAAAATGCTTATTAGTCCATTATTGTGTTAATGATGATAACAGGAATCCTGTTACTTTAATCCTGTACCTGTTAAACTTCAAAGGGAGAGAGAAAGTTTTTCAATTTTTTGGAAGAGATCTTACAAGATTTTGCCATGACAGAAATCTCATACTTCTTTGCCAGTAGTTCCAAAAGTGTAGCCCAGTCCCAAAAGTGCCAACAGTAGTAGCCAAAAGTGCCAACAGTCCCAAACAATTAGACCCTTTAAGTATGCTTTGAGTAGTTTTTGGAATTGTCCAATATCCACGGAACTAAATTTTCATACCATTTTCACTCATCTAACTTCCCATCACCCTATCAATTTTGTTTCTGAGGGGAAAGCATTTTTATGATTATTGTTGAATTACAAGAAAAGATAATTAAATGTAATTCTTTTTACATTCTTCTTCTTTTTTGCTAGGATTATTATCACTGTATTCAGTATAATGATCTGCCTTCCCTAGCTAGATTTGTATACTTCTTCATTTGTATACTTGACAATATCCACCATAATCACTATCAACTTTGTGAAGAACAAAGAGAAAATAGAATATGTTTTCATTGATATTAGATATCTATGTCACTTTTGTATTTTGTTAATAAATAGAGCACTGTAAAGTCATTATTTTAGTACTGTTTAGTTGGTACATACCAATATAATATACCTATGTATTAACTGTATAGCTAAAAGTATTAAATAATCTATATTTAATTTTAACTAGTGGTTTCTTTACTCACAATGAAGCAAAATATATTAATACAAGATTGATTTTAAAATTAATGATTTATTAATATTTTTAGGTACCAGCTTCACTCAGACCATATGTCTACAGACAGCAATGACAGTGGCATTGATCTAACTCCAGAAATACAGGAATCCAATGTAAATCCAATGAATCCAGGTATGTTACACAATGATCTTGTAGTGTGTTGAATGAATTGTTTTTTTTAATTCTTCCATAACTTTTTACTTTTTGTGCTATGTGTTTTTGAACTTCTTTAAAGTAATAATTTACAAAGAAAAGCATAACTCGTCTGTTATGATCATTTTTGTAATATTACAAAAATATTGTTCACATATTTAAAACATTCTTGCCTCTAATAGATTACAAATTAAATTTTCCCCTCATTGGACCATTGGATAAGATTGATTGATTTGGAAGTAAAAATACTAGGAAAAAACAGACAACTTTGAAATGACAATTATAAATCTGGATACTGTAACATATACCCAAATAAAAAAAAAACCAAGGAAAAATCAGTGAGCCACCACATCACTAATTGTGTTTTACATTCCCGGTATAATATGCCTTTCGTGTTTAATCCCCAGTTACAAAGAATTGTTTACCCTTCAGATCATAACAGCTAAAAAAACTGCTGAAAAGAATGATCTCAATTTGAATTTTGTTTTCTGATAATATTTTCAGTTACCACTATTTATTCAGTTTTTGAAAACTCAAATTTTGATTGTCATTTCACACAGAAAATTTGGATTGACTACTGGGTATATTTCATGAAGTATACAGTCAAATGGCCATCTTCATGTATCAGTAGTTTGCCAACAAATTTGTCAGTCAAAATTGTTCATATCCTTCTTATGTTCAACATGAAAATTTGAACACTGATATCATATTTGACAAGTATCACGTTATCACATATGAAGAGAATAGAATTTATTTTGTAGTATATGTTTATGAGCTTTTCATTTTTATTGATGTTGAGATAACTGCTTACACTTAACAATTTATGGAGTTGTTAATTGTTACAAATACAACAAACAATTATATTTTAGCAATAATTTAAGCAGTTAAATGTAATGATATATTGTTTACTTTACTCGCTAGGTATCAAGTGTAGCATTACTTGTCATGACTACTCTTGTTTGTCACTCTTCTGTCCATTTTGTTTGGAACGGCAGAATAATGCATTAAGAGAGATTGGAGACTTACTGGAAAGATTGGATGTGGCTGAAAGTTTGTTTCCTTCAACAAAAGTACTTGGTGAACAATACCCATTGTATAACACTCCAGAGTTTAAAGCCTGGGTAAAGGTAAGACTACCATCATAATAAACTGTATGTGTAATAAAGCCTCTACATATCAGTTTATCCAACTATCATCCCATCATACCTCTAGCTTATACTGCTCTCATTCTTTTACTCAAGACACAAACACACATTCACTACTCTACATGGCTTGGCTAACTCTAAAGTACAAAGCAACTTATGCTGATGGAGTGAATGACATTGGCACAATGGTGTAAGGATAGGAGCACTGGGAGATCTGGCGACCTTCTAATGAACCCTAACCTTATCCATGCATGCACAGCTCTGTATGGGTGGACCTAATATCCTTAGATACTTGTGGGTGTTCTCATAAGTAAGAAAGTCAAATAGAATAAGTGGGATCAACAAAAAGGTTGGCCAAAATAGAGTAAAACCTCTGTAATAAGGGTCAAGAGAATGAAAACTTGAAAGGGAATTATCAGAGCAAGCATCTGCAAACACCTTAATAAGGATCTAGAAAGTCATCAATTAGAAAAAGTAAAACTAACAATTTTGAATCCTTTCTACAAGTTCTAGACATTAACGTTAGGATTATTATTAGAAAACTATAGAGGATGGGAACATGCAACTCCGGACACTGAAGTAAATGAACCTACACTTATTATTCTATAGTGTAGGTAATACATTGTACAAGTTATCATAAATTTTAATCACAATGTGGGTTAACTTTCTTCAATAGTTGCAGAAATTATGCAACTAAACTTTTTAAGTAGTAGTTCAGTATATTGGTGCCCTTAGTAAGTTCTAACAATCTACTGACTAGCTCATCCTGCTGAACCTGTTCATATCCTCATGTGGGAAGTATGCAGAGGTCAGTACGACCCTTCTGTTCCTAGATCCCACATATAGCTCAGTACTACCTACTCTACAACCCTTCTGCTTACAGCCAGTCCTGTTATCCTGCCTTCCTTCAAACAAGGTTTTTTCACCAAAGTATCGTCGGCTTCTCCCTGCAGACTCCATAAGACAGCAATTGCTACCTTACTGAGATGGAGGTTGGCTTAAACTACTCTAATCCTTCTTAGGAATTTAAATCACTCTGAAGACAAATCTATAAGGGCTCAGACGCACCTTGTAGCTCACTTTATTCATTGTCTTCATTGATTCTTCCTTAACTACCAGCACCGGAGTCATGCTCAGTTCTGTTACCTTTTGGTAATCGACCCTCCTTTGCTGAGTCTAGCTCTATGTTTTGGCCTCTCTCATCCTCAGCAATTTGCCTGATGGAAGTTTGCTCAGGAAATTCAGAATCCAGACCATAACCTTCATCATCTGGAACACGAACCTGGCCAAAGCCTCCTTCAGCACTAGGCCCTTCATCAAAATTACAGTGGGGACCTTACTCGCAAGCCACTGTTTGAGTCTGTCATCTATCATCTGCACAGGTGATCCGGAAAGCCCCATCCTCATAAAAAGAACTAAGGAATCTGAGTGCAGAGCCCTTATCCTGAAAGGATAGTACCTCACCCAGGAGGATATACTGGATTAAATCTGCCTGTTCTTGATACATAACCACCTATAGGAAGTTAATCAATATAATGACCACCTTAACTGCTCCCAGAGAATCCCCAGCTGGTATCCCTGGAGGACTGATCACCTTTAGGTTTTATTCCAGATATCATGGGAAGCCTTCTGTCTTTTCAGTCATTACCTTTGCACTCCCAATAGACGTTTGACAGCCGTTTTGGTTAGAGTGAGGTATTCACTGTTCAACCCCATCTCTCACATCTTCAATAGCAGGGGGTCTAGCATCTTCACTATCATCTGAAATTCACTTCTGGTAGATTTCAGAGGAATGATTACACCCTGAGTTTTCTCTGTTTCCAAAATCTTGTTCCTCAGGTCCACTTTTATAGGCCCCCAAGGAATATTACAGCTCTCATTGGACTCAGGTAAAGTGGGTCTGCCCAGCATCTCTATGTTTTACTCCAATGCAAGACTGGTGGATTCCATGGGATTGAGTTCATCTCCAGTTTTCTTCTTGTCCAGATTCCCATACCCTAGGTCCACACCTGCAAGTCCCCCAGGGTATGTAGTTAATGATTTTTCTTTTTTCAGTGTCCACTTAGGTCCAATGAATAGCTAGGGAAAAGAAGTCCACAAATGAAGAGCACCATATGTGTACAACATTGGCAAGGCTACAATGAAACTGGAAGTCATCTGGTATCCAGAATTTGTGTACTAAAAGCTAAGGTCCTCCTTAGCGATGCAGCCCTTGGAGTATGTTGTTCTACCTTAGCTTGGTTATCCTAGATGTTTTGAAGAGACTAGAAATGGAGAAAGTGCTGTAACTGAGCATCTTAAGAATTTAGAAAGGGGGTACAATAGATTTGCAAAGGTCGCAGTGCAATAGTAACCCTACAAACGTATTCATTCATGTAATAATTTAATTTATAAACTGTAAAAAACTATTTTAAGGCATGTAACAGTAGAATCTCTTTGCAATCATTTGTGTATATGTAACAATACATGACATTTTGTGAATGTAAATCAACTCTTGTTCTCATGTGCTTAACCTTAAGCTGAAAACTTAAAAAGTACAACATAAGCCCAGATAAAATGTTCTAAAATAAATCAGAAACAAACATTCATGACTGATACTCCGTAAAATAAAATATATTATGACTGATACTCTGTCTGATTTACATGTGAATACATAATAGCTGCCAAATACTGTATTAAACAGAAGATGTGTCTAAGTCAGAAAAAAACTGATGTTGCATGATCAACACTGGGTGCAGTGGTCTAATTAGTTAGGGCAAGTAAACCTGTGACCTCTCAAATGAAACAGATTTGCTTACTCTAACCAGTTAAGGGCTCCATCCACCCATTGTTGGTCATGTTTTGTAACTAAATGTTTACAATCTAACTTGTGCTGCAACTGTCTGTAATGATATCAATTGTTAACATTTATTTTAGATTTCTTTTCTATTTGTACTGTCTTACAAACAAAATATAAGTAATTAGGATTACAATATATTTTTCTGTCTAGTGGTCTATTTACTCACCTCGTAAGGGCTACCACAGTTTTGAAATCTTACTGTTTCATCTTCATTCTGTAATACAAAATGTCAAATCCCTTTATAGAGATCGTCACAAAGTTCAACAAAACATCTTTATTTTGTTTTCTCAAACTCTTTTTTTTACTGATCTTGTTAAGTATTTATGAGAAGTACAAGCTTCAATGGAAAGAAAGTAAATTTATTGTTTACATCTCTTAGTTTTATTTTTATTTTCACCTAGCTAGTCCAGTCTCTCCTTTACTCTTTACTTTCATTTGTATGTTAGCTCATCAACAATACATATACTCACCGCATGATTGCCCTTCCTCCTTTCTGTCTGTTCTACATGCATGTTGCTGTCGTACATACATACATATTGCTAGAGACAACCAGCAGTATGTCAGTAATTTCACAAATTTTGTAGCCTTTGACAATAGTTTGTACATTTTGGCTACATTTTTTATAAAATCTTATGTATTAATAATTCAAACTTGTAATTTTAATTTCTAACAACAGTGAGAAAGTAAAAGTTTTTAAAACTATTTATTAATTTTATTAATTTAGAAAAGGAAAACCACTTATCAATATAACCTACTTTTTATTATTGTTTTCAGGCAATGCAATTATGGAGAAATATGATAGTGTGGCATCGATACAAGATCATAGCTTTAGGCAGAAGAATTTTGTTGTACATTAATTTAAAAAGTCAGAATTGGGGTAGACTTTCTTCAAGTAGTTCAAGGTACTATTAATATGTCATGCTCATTTTCTTAAATTCCTTTTTGTTACTGAAATTAATTTAAAGAACAACTAACAATTAGTTATCTTTTACTATTCAAATGGACAATTCACAGGTTAGTTCATTAGTGTCCCTGGCTGAGAATTAGTTAATGGATGTTTTGTAATGTGTTAAAGCAGATCCACTGTTTTAAATAAATTTAATAAATTTTCAAAAATATGTTCCTACAGAAATGTTGTTGTAGGGTCAAACACAATTATCAGCCTAATTAGTGCTAAATGTTTTTTGTTAATCAGAAAATACTTTACCCTCCGTCGTCAAAGTTGGTGCCACTATTGTAGGTATTATTATAATGTATTTGTGCAAATTACTTTTTTGTCATAAAAATGTTTAATTAATTATTTGACTAAAATATGTTAAACACTTCTAAAGTATGTGACAAAACTGCATTATTTATGTTGCTACATATCTATTATTCAAATCTACACTGTTGATAATGTCTGTGAATCATTAACTTCTACAATATTGTGGATATCCATATTTTCTTTTTTTCTTTTCTTTTACAAATGGGCAAGGATATCTTTTTGTGCAATAGTTACTTTTCATGCAAGGAGAATTTCTATTTAAACTTTCACAGGGTTTTTGAATCATATTGACAATACCAAAAAGATAATGATTATTTTCAACATTTGGAATTCCATTGTAGGCTACATTATTAATTTCATTAGTTGTAAAACACATATTTGAACCACAATAATATGACACAATAATAATATGACCACAATAATATAACATAAAATATGTTATTCCGTATAGTATGTGGCAACTTCAGTTCAGAGTGTTTTCAGCATTTGGGTTATAATGTTTCATATATCTATTTGATTTTTGTATGTGCTATTTCTCTCTATTCTTTTGTGTTTTAAAATGAAATGTCTAATTTTTTACTTCCTTATTTATTCTTTTTTTTGTAGTGCTTTTCAAAAGTTTCAACCCAACTTACTTGGTTAGGAACTTGAGAATTTCCCACTTACTACGTAGCCCAGGTTTCCAACTGCTTTGTGGCTTTAGTATTTCATTTCAAGTAATTAAATAATGCTGTAAAACTTATAACTACCATTGTGTAATCTACAAACTTATTAATTGAATTACAGTAATTAGCACTTTATTCTATTTTGTATTACTCGTTGTCAGGTACATACATTTTTCAATATTAAAAATTAATAATGTTTTTTTTTAATATTTATATTTATCATAAACAGTGACAAACATATACCTCAGATGAAATAGTTCTATAGTAAAAACATGCTGTGGTGTGAAATAAGATTTTTAGGTGAATGCCATCAACATATCTTAGAATTTTGTCATTGCATATTAAACTTTATGTATTTAGATTAATGAAATATTTTTTATTTCCTGAAAATATAAATCTCATATTAGAGGTATCTAA
Organism: Callitettix versicolor; assembly: GCA_022606455.1. Taxonomy (NCBI): domain Eukaryota; kingdom Metazoa; phylum Arthropoda; class Insecta; order Hemiptera; family Cercopidae; genus Callitettix; species Callitettix versicolor. The sequence goes on along the minus strand of CM040183.1, from coordinate 37,645,149 downwards.
CCAAGAATGTACAACTACATTTGATTTTTTCATTGGGTTATTAATTTAAAAAAGTGGTTTAAAAATGTTTATTATTTTATTTTATATAAAATATTTCTGTTTTTTACATTATAGAAAGTTACTAAATAAATTGTTTATAATCATTTTCAGCTAATAGTTCATTTGTTTTGATTTTTTAGTTCTACACCAACTGAATTATATGATATGGAATTAACGTGGGATGATTTACTGATGTTCCAAATACCAATTAAATCAGATTACCTTGACACAAAACCTCTTTTAAAATTTGGACATTTCTTAAACAGCATCAGGACTGGACAAAGTAGAGTTTACAGGTTAGTTTTCAGTGGTGTCTAGTTGAATTTACAGATTAGGTTTTAGTGATATCTGTACTACATCTATGTAAACTTTTAAATCTTTTAACATATTGAAAAAAACTAATGTAGTCTACCTTTTATAATAAATTAGGCACCAATAACATTTATTTTTTTAAATATTTTAATTTTTTTTAATAATATACAGTTTACAGTTTGGTAATTTTTGTTAGTCGACTATTAAAAATAAATATAATGTCTACATTATGGAGAACTAATGTTTAATGTTTTGCCCCGGGGCTTAGTGTTTGATGTGGTTAAAGCATCAGTTAGTAGAAATAGACTGCTATTATATTTCTGAACTACCTTAGTTTTTAGTTTGAACCTTGGAGTGAGCAATTATTCCAGCTGCTTTACCCTTACCATTAACACTGATTCCTTGTCCTCATTAGTCTAACTGGGATAAAGTGTAAACATTAAAATAATAATAATAATAATGATAACGATAACGATAACGATAACGATAATAATAATGATAATAATAATAATAATGATAACAATAACAACAACAACAATAATAATACTTTGTACTTTTTATCAGCTGCTTAAATATTAAACTAGTTGTTCAAATATAGTGCAAGGAGCATTATAGCATAAGGTATAAATTGGTACAATAAGGATATATGGGCTGTTCCGGAAAAATATTTGGCTCCTCTGGAAAATAGGCTTCTTGATTTTTTTAAGCTGTTCACAGTGTTTCACATACTTTTTACTTCCAAAAAAAGTAGTGCACAAGAACTTATACTTTTGTTCTAGAAAATAATATAAGTTTAATACCAAATGTTCATGAAAATCGATGTTGTCCATATAAATTTGAATGGTAAACACTCCATTTTATGATAATATTACTGGAGTAATAACCCAGCAATCAATGATAAAGCTGAATGATTTGCTCATATGTTAAAGATATGCTTAAAAGTCATGGAGGGAGAAAAGTCTTAATTAATTGTTAATGCAGCTAAGAACTGTGACCATTAAACTAGTGTTTAGATGTTCTAAAAGAACATGATTACATATCTAGTGGTCGAAAATTCACTGCCTTCATGTGAAATTACACAGCACAGTTTGAATATTAAAAGCCAGAAAAATGAATACTCTGAACAAATAATTAGATTTAGAAATAGTACAGTAATTACTAACAAAAATTAAACTCTCAAATCGATTTGAACAATCACAAACATACTTATTACATAATTTAAAAAAACTACCCCTGAATGATAATTATTTATAAAATATAATATTTTCAAAAATAAATTACTTATATTAAAGCCCATCTGTAAGGTCATGTTTGCTCAAGACATAATAAAATAAAAGTCTTGACCATTTAATAATCGCTCATTTTCTGACTTGGATAAAATCATCTCATTAAAACAAACATTCATAATTTGAAGAAATATTTGACATTCCTATATAACCCCAGTAGCATTTTCTGTTGGCCCATTGTTGGTATTTTGTTTTCACACACGGTTGGGTAATGGTTAAAATTGGCACAAATGCCTACTAATTAATAACAAACCAAATCCCAACATAGGGTCAACAATTAAACATCACCAAAAACCAACAAACAAATTGTTGGCCCAACTTACTCCCAACAGTTACCCAACTAACTTTCAATGATAACCCTACTAATTACAAACATGTTTAAAGTATTATATTTCTATTCAATTGATTAGTGAACTTAATAGTAATCATAACTTCTCTATACATTCGCGAACATATTTGAATACCTTTTATTATCAAATGTAGAATATTCTTACTCAAAGTAATATATAATATTAGCTTTTTAATTGTATGTTATAATGTACATATTATTTTGAGTAAGAATACATATTGAATTTGATAAGAAAAGGTATTCAAACGTGTTCGCGAATGTAGAGAAGTTATGATTATTATTAAGTTCACTAATCAATTAAATAAAATATAACACTTTAAACATATTGGTAATTAGTAGGGTTAGGCCTACTATTGAAAGTTAGTTGAGTAACCAACATGGCATATTTCCTTACTGAAACAAGGTTATTTTACAAAAAGAGACAAAATTCACACAAACAAAATTTATTTAAATGGCAATTGTGAAAAGCCAAATCAAAAAAAGAACTATAACACCACATTAAAACTATAACTGTATTGTATGTGTAGGATCTTGCAACTCTTGGTGAGTGACAACAAAGAAGTAAATCAGTAATGGACAAACTTTCACTTTTCCACAGTGCTGGCAATATTTCAAATAATAAGTACATTATAAAATCATCCACAGTAAATGATTGTAGTTAAGTAGAAATAAAATAAGATTTTTTAAAATTTTTAATCATTGTAACGCTATTGTTAGTATAGTAATTAAAGATATAATATTATTCTGTTCACAATTATGCTAAAAAAAAAATTTTCTGTTGTTTGCAATTCTGTGTAAGTCATCATGTGTGCTTGCACTTTTCAGTAAATTTTACAAACATCGATAAAATACTATTATACTAACAAATAAGACACTATTTTTAAACTTTTGGAATAATTATACCCTATTTAATTTATGAGATATTTATTTTAACAAAATATTTTTTATATTTTCTGCCAACTAAGAATTAATGCTGGGCCAACAGTAGTGGTTTTCATGAATGTAACAGTTGGCCTAGCAAACAAACAGCTCCTTGGCCCATTGAAGATAATTCCTTGGCATATTAACTAACCATTGCATAACTTTGCTGACAAAATTCGAACATTGGGCCAACAATGTGTGCTACTGGGGAAAAGTTTATGTATATCTTAATACGCTCCTATAATTTTTCATTATGTTTAGAATGAAATTTTGAAGTAAAATATACCTATTATGGTTGCAGAACGATTTATGATTTGATTAATTATACTTATGGGGAGCATGCAGCTATCAGGTCTTCAATGTTATTTAAATGAGGATACATGTTGGTAGTTAGGAACACTTATCTTATTAAACCTACAAAATTGAATTTTTACAAAGTTATGCACAGTAAATTCTTAAATTTTTGTTTATTTAGCATTAATATTTTTTAGAAAAAACTATAAACGTTTAAGTTTTCTTAATAGTTTTTATAACTAGCAATACAATTTTTTGTTATTACTTAAAATAAAGGTAATTTAGAAATTGGTGGCAAGATACAAGTGGAGGCATTAAATTGATCAACTTATATTTTCAAAATTTATGGGGGGAGATATGTGTTTTATTAGTCAACTAGTTCTCAGCTGGTTGGTTCTTTGTAAATGGGCATTGTAAATATGTTATTATTATTATTACTATTATTTTTTCCTAATGTCCATATTTTATGTCAGTTAAACTAATAACGACAAGGGATAAACATTAATGGTAAGGGTAAAGCAATGGGAGTAATTGTGGCTCGATCTAAGAACCTTGAGTTATGTAGTTTAGAGACGCATCACATTTACTGGCAATTTAGTCACATATCGATCAACAAGCCCTACTGTTTTACTGTTTTTGGATATATATATAACTGAATAAGATTATGTAAATTATGTTCTTTCTGTTTTAAGTATATATTTTTAATTAATAAACTAATAAAACAAACGTAATAGTTTCAGTTAATTTTTTTCAATAAAATTTAAAAAGCTAAAAAGCACTTCTCATATTACCATATTACAGTAGTGAAATAAGTTTTCAACAAGTTTAAGATTAATAAAAGATTAATATTTTTGTAATGATTTTATATGGCTGCTATTTTCAATAAGGTACTTGTTATCAATATATCCAGGCTGTTAACAAAGCAAATATTTGTGCCAAGTTTGAATAATACATTTTGTGTATAATGTGTGATATTTTATATACTATAAAGTTTGTGTAGGTTACGTGGAACATGTTATATAAAAACAATAATTTTTAAAAAGCTTATGTCCAAGGACCCAGTGTTAATGCATATTTTATGGTGTTGGGTATGGATTTCACTCAAATGACTACACTATACCTATTTTCCCTTTGAAATTTACTAATAATAAAAAAAAAACAAAGTATTTGCATAAGTACCTTGAGTTATGTAGTTCGGAGACGCATCAATTAATTAACTGACTGGCAATTAATTGACTGGCAATTTTTGTCACATTGATCAACAAGCCTTACTGTTTTACTGTTTTTGGATATATATAAGTAACTGAATAAGATTATGTCAATTATGTTCTTTCTGTTTTAAGTATATATTTTTAATTAATGAACTAATAAAACAAACGTAATAGCACAGTGAAATAGTATAAGATTAGCGAATTTCTATTAGAAGATAGAGCTATTGGAGTAAAAATCTGGGATCATGAAAGGAAAACCAACTGTGGCCTCCAGAACTCTTTTTAAGGTTTATATTTAAATTTTATAGTTGCAAGGGTTTATTCTTTTTGTGTGTGCAAAATGCACAAATATTTGCATATTAAAATGTGATGTGATATATGTCAATGTTCTCAGCAATGTGCCGTGATTCTGTAAGTACTTTTTAGTGCCAAATGTAATCCAATGTTCACCTAATCTCGAATGTAAGATAAAGAGATTTATGAACGTTAATTAATTATGTTATTTACACAATCACATTAATTAAGAAGACTAAATCTAACCTAATAAGATTCTTCTATTCTAAGGCTACTTTACCTCATAATCATAGTTCTGATAGTCAGTATTACTTTGATGTTTTAATGTAAATACAAATTGCTTTAAAAATACAATAGAAATAAGCTATATATAACAAAACTCATGAATATACACCATAGAGGTGATAAACACCTAGTGTAAATCAACAGGAGAAAAAGATAGTAAAGATAATACAGAATGGTTTGGTATTTATTTTTAGGCAGTTTATGGAGAATCTTTTGAAAATCCAAGGTCTCCGTAAAGCATTGCACTTTCTCGAAACAATTCAACTTGGTTGCCTACATAAAGGTAACAAATCATTACAGAATCCAACACTGGAAGAGGTAAACAATAACATATACATTCCATAATCGTTGAATTAAAATATATTATAATTAAGTAAATACTTTCTTCATTATAGCTGTATTTATATTAAATTAGTATTTGTTTCCTTTTTGTAACCTATTTTTCAACTAACAAAATATTAGCAATCATTAACTAATTGTAAAGATAATAAAAACAATAAAATATCGTAATAAGTAAGCCCAAACACAAAAAAGGATAGTGCAGTAACAATACACAATTTCTGTTTTATTAAATTGTTTCTCCCAAAAATATAGTTCAGAAGCTGTCAATTATTTCTTAAAAATGGTTCATAAGATTTTGCTGAAATTTTGTTTAAATTCATAACTAAAAATCATTGTACCAAATTTAAAATAAAATAATACTACTGTGCAAGATAAACTAGTTTTTCATTTTATCATAATTTTCTCTTGCTGTAAATTTAGAACACTGACTTGAGTTATGAATCTTTAGAAAAGTGCTGTTTTCTTTCACCCAACAATTGCACCTGTTAACCTTTTCCAGCCAGTGGAAATTTTTTTAAGTAAACATATTTTTTACTTTTTGACTCATTTTTAATTACGTCTGACCAACCTGTATGACATCTTGACACTTTAAAAAGTCTCACATGCCATTGGCTATTGCATTATTAATGTTTGATTATGGTAAACAAGTTATTCACTCACTTGAATATTAAAAAATCACTGGTAATAGGGACAAAATAGTACTGAAAAAAACCTTGCACTGAGGGTGAATGCATATCTGTACAACTATCACCACTGCCACTTTCAACATCATTACACCATTTTGAGTTGAGTTGCAAGCACATAAATGTGTACTACAATTGCCTCTCCCATCAAATGCGAGTTTCAAGGTGTAATTTGGTTTATTGAAGCATGAATAGTGTATGAGAGAATGAGCTAAGTATAAGATGGTGAGTGATGGTTGTGAGGGTGATAACCACCAGGGGGTGTTCTTGCACTATGCAAGAAATTTAAAGATTTCCAAATGGTTGTTTACAATGAAGCCACTTTGTCCACACAAAGATGTAAGTTTGTTGCAACTGAAGACTTTTTTTAACAAGTTGATCAAGTAATTAAAACTGGAGGTATACTATAAGTGTGTTGTGTGTAAAATTTCCTGAAGTTTTGAGATCATCAGTATGGAGTACCTGGGCTTAGGCCCATATTTTACAGGGTGGCAAAGTTTTTGAAATATTTCTTTAAGATTCGCAATAATATGACATTTAAAATGCAATTAAACAATTAATAGTGACAAATAACAGGCATTTATTTTTCTTATTACCAGTAATTGATTATAACACATAGTCAACTACTGGAGGAGTCAGAAATTAAAATAATTTCTAATGTAACTACAATGATTTATCAAATCAAGTTGAAAAACAAATCTTCTATTCTTTTATGTCACTTTGTTATGTGGGGTTTACACATTGCCAATTACTAACATGCCAGTTGAGGTATAACTAGCACTGCCAGTAGCTGTTCTCATGTTATCACTAACTGGCAGTAAATTCAAGTAACCGTAATTTTGTTGGTTGTTCATAATAAAAGTTGTTGAAAAGTTACCTTACTTGTACTTAACCTGTGGTGGAAAATTCATTTTTTCATTTAAACATGTTTTTAATGAACTGTTGGACACTGGAAAAAATAACTCTTGTATATCACAAAATTTTAATTACAGGTTTTGAGAAATCATGAACATTTTCCAGTTTTTGGTCTACAGATTATTTTGAAAATAAAACATGCTTGTAATTAAAACTTCAAAATACAGTGCATAAATTTATAGTAAATAGTTTCTAAAATGTATGGCTGATGATAATCTTTTTAGTTTTTCGCCAAAAAAAGATTATTAAATAATGATTTTGTTAAAGTGAAATTTATCTTCAACAATTAACAGTCTAAAATTATTTACACAGAATTTGAAAAACAGTGATAACCAATCAAACCGTACCAAGACTGAAGATGATGAACTGAAAAGATATGGATACTGGAGCCCACAAACTCAAACTATGGGATTGCCTTCATACCGAGGTAGTTATTTATTTTTAGCAAGGATACCTTTGGATATTGTGCATGAATTCCTTCGCATGAGATTAGAGACAAAACCTAAACAGCCTTCGAATCTGAGTATAATCCAGGTATGTTTTACAAAAAGTTATTAATATTTAGAGAGATATTATAACAATCGTCTAAAAATATGATGCATCAGTTTAATCATGTATATCATTCATCCCAGAGAAAAATTACTGCTCCAGTTTGGATTAGATTTTAAAACAATGTGTTTTTGTATCCTGTACTGAGATGTTCAGAGGATTACCAATGTACTGTACACAGTGTTTGTGATTCTTATAGAAAGAGTGATAAAAAAATTGTAATTTATTAAATGTAATTGATTATGAAATAGAAGCCAATAATGATAGAATAATTAAGTAAGGATCAGGTCAGTAAAATTCATACGTAAGAAGTTAGGTGTTGGACTAGCAACTACTGCTAATGACAAAATAATAAAGTAATTCAAGATTATTATGATTATTTCACAAAAAATAAAGTAAAAAGCTATTGGTATTCATTAAATGTTAGTTGCCATTTTTTAATGATAAACACTACTTTGTAACTTAGAATTTGTACTGATTTTACTGTGGTCTTTACTTTTGGTTTTACCAACTTTTTGTTAACTAACCACAAATTAGTTTCATGAGGGTTAGTTAAGAGGATTTCTTCTATTGTAAAGAATTAATCTAACTATATATATATATATATATATATATATATATATATATATATATATATATATATATATACACTATCTTTTATAAATAAATACGTAATATCTTCTATCTTTTCTACAAATATATAATATATAGATATAAATTATCTATTGTATATATATATATATATATATATATATATATATATATATATATATATATGCATATAATGTACACATGCAGAACAACGTTTGCTGGGTTTTGCTAGTAAATCTCCAAAATAGTTTTGAGAAATTATGTTTGCATCTTCAACACTATCAATTTTTACTTCTTCCCAAACACAATATTATTTATTCTTATTAAAAATTGTTTCACATTCATAATAATGTGCCTTACTTATCAATAAATTATTAATAATTAATGCTGTAGTTTTAGTGTTTATAAATAAATATACACATATATTGGCACAAACCATATAACTGTGTCTTTTACACATTAATTGTTTATTGTAACCTGTTTTAGTGTAGTTACTAGAATCTGCAAAGTAATTACATTTAAATTTAAAAAGTAAGTAATTAGTAAATTTATTTTAATTTTTACAATAATTTCAGCTTATCCGAGAACTGAAAGATGGTTTGAGCTTAGCAGTAGTAAGTCGAGAGAGGTACTTATCACATATAAAAGCAGCTTTATGGAATGTTGAATCTAACGTCTTTGATGGCTACAAATCTAGTATATCAGAATATGACACCAGCATGCAAAGTATTCTTGAGGTAATCATGGGCCCTTGTAATTGTTAAAATTATAATTTGTTGAGAAATTGCAATTTTATTAACCATCTTAGAAGTATAACAATAAGTTTTGAAAATTGTAGTAATCTGTTGTTGAAATGAGCCAACAAGTGTAAGATTATCAAAGTTAGGGAAGATGGAAGATTTTACTTAACATAATGGGTGAGTGATTTTTTTGTATTAAAAAAATTAGCCTTTTAAAGTATCTTCAGTCAACTTTCGGTTTCTAAGAAATATGAATTACTGAATAGAGTGAAGTTTACTTCAGGAAGAAAATGGAAAGAAGTCAGAGTGATAAAGGAAAAAACCTTCTGTGATACAATTAATCTGATAAAATTTAAAACAATCAAGAGATTTTGTTATTTACTTCACCAGTATTATGTATTATGTATATGTTAATGTATCCATAATTATCTACATTAAATTGTAATGTATCCATAATTATCTACATTAAATTGTGTATATTATGTTGCTAATTTACAGTAACTTTTGTCATTTTATATTTGTTTGTTTTTCCTTAATTAATTTAAATCGAACCAAATTGCAGATATTTCCTGTTTTCTCTTAAAAATGACATTCTGGAGTGTTTTTTTAGTAAATCATTGTGGAAACAAATCTTTGCTTGTTGTACATTCTTATTGTTGTTAGATAAGATTGTGTGAACTGTTATTGTACAGATAAAGTACTAAGTCCTGTGGCCAAAATATTGCTTTTGTATAATACTGTGTATCTTTGCATTAGTATTATATTTTATCTAGTATGGAAGACCAAATTTTATTCCTTTTTTGAAGTATTTGTTGCTTAAGGTTGTTGAAGTAGAAAACACAGATTTACTAGTTGGAAATATAGTACACATTTTTTACCACGAATATTCTAGAAAATAATACTCACATTTTATACAAAATCACTACTTAAAGTGTGATGAACAATTACTTAGGTGATCGTTATATAACCATACTGTGTGCCAATTATTGCTGTGCATATGAAAAAAATATTATGTATGTAAATATTGACCAATAATAAGGCTCTTCATTTTAAGGTAACAATTACCTCAACCATCCTTCTTGAAGTAGTGCTTCTTGAAAAATTTGCTTATTCTTTTTCAGTGATTTTAGGCCTTCTATTTATATAGTAAATAAATACTGCATGAAAAATAAATCATTAAAACAGCCTGATATTTTAAATTGTTAATATATTGTAGGTGTAAGTATGTAGAAATAAATGCATTTTCATGGGTACCTAAGCACAAAAATGATTTAATTTTCAATTAAATAGCCTTAAATAAAATAATTAAATGAATCCAGAATTAAAAAAGTATATGATTTTTAGTTTTATTAATTTTTTATTGCTTTACAACTTTTAAATTCTAAAGGTAATTGTCATGTTTAGGTATATTTAGATTACCTTCAACAGTGGGTTCAAATGATTCACCAAGAGCGTGTTCAGAAAAACATTTTAAAGGAAGAATGGACTTTCATAAATACAATCACCTCACATATTCCTGGAGGGCAAACTCTAGTAGGAAACAGCTTTTGGTAATTATGATATACTTTTTATCAATACTTAATTTTATTTCAATTTTTTTATTAACACATTCTTAATACTTTAATTATCTAAGAAAAAATGGAATGGAATACCACTGGTAAATAAAAAACACAGTTAAATCACAGGAAGTAAAAAAAAACTTTGATATATTAAAGATATGAAAGACATGGGGCATTGCTTAAATAAACCACAACAAAACTTATGGAATTGAGAAACATATTTACAAGCACTAATTGAATTGATTACCCTGAGGAAAACACATATCCTGTAATAACATATTGTTTAACAAAAAATCATTAACTTTTGAGGTATACAAAATGACAATGCAACATAATAAGGATTGTTGTGACAATGTGACAAATTAAGGCATTTGAATAATCCTACAAATTTTTAAACTGGAAAAACATATATTTTAAAAATTTGAATACATTTGAATCCAACAGATATAGATAAAATGAATCAGAAGACATATTGATCCTGATGTCACCTAAAATAAAACCATTATTATTATAAAATAATGATGTTTTATACAGATAAAGAGATTCAGTTATTCTTACTAATGAACTTTACTAGAACAATTAAATAATTTAAACTACTATATTTTATAACAAGTTCCCAAGATGAGTTTTTAGTTTTTCCTTTTAAAATCAACGTAAACTATAAATAAATTTACATAAAATTTCTGAATTTTTCTGATGAACAATCTCAAACTTCAGGGTTACAAACAATTGAACCAACATTTTTGTGAACAAATTGCTTTTATTTGTCCTCTCCTTGCTTGTAAAAGATTGTTCTAATTTACAAAACATACAAAATAAACTTCTAAAACAAGTAAAAGTATTTAAATCAGGCTTTGGCTTGCCCATAAAATAACTATTTATAATACTTTTTTTCCAGTGAAATGACAACGTTAATGCTGAGAGGCATCAGAAAGCAGTTTGAAAACTCTTTTAGTAAATACAGTGTGAAAATAAGACTTCCTTCCTGTACCAAGTATGTATCAGCTTATATTAATGGCATCATGAAAGGTTTTATGAGAACTTAACATATTAACAAATGTTTGAAACTTGCTTTTAACAAGAATGGGTATGGAAAAATGAAAGATTGAAAGCACCTGATTTAAGAAATAAACTGAATTGAAATAGTTTTGAAAACAAAGTGTTGATATTCAAAAATATAGTTGTTACCAGCACAAAATTATTACAACTACCTTTGTACTGAAATTTAAAACTTTGAAAAAACAATTACTTGAAAGTTTTATTTAATTTTATTACAATTTGGATCAGTTTGCTGTTGTGTTGTGGGGTTCTTGTTATTTTACTGTTACACAAGGTGTGTTCAGTAAGTAATGAGAATTTAAATTTTTTTGAACAAAATATTTATTCTTCTACATTGATGTTGTCACCTTCAAAATAGTCCCCATTGGAGATTATGCACTTGTGGCAGTGCTTCTTCCAATCCTCGAAACACTTCTCAAACTCGATCTTTGAGATAGCCTTTAGTTCTTTCAGCGATGTTCTTTTAATGTCATCTAAGGCTGTAAAACAATGACCCTTTAAGGTTCTCTTTATTTTTGGAAATAGGAAAAAGTCATATGGAACCATGTCTGGCGAATATGGAGGATGGGGCATCATTACAGTACTATACAGTAAATTCACGAATAAGCAATGAAGTGTGAGCTGGTGCATTATCGTGGTGCAAAAGCCATGAATTGTTTTTTCACAGATCCGGGCGTTTTTATCAGATTGCTTCACGCGAACGGCATTGAACTTGTAGGTAGTACTCCTTATTGACCATTTCACGTGGTGGCAGGAATTCATGATTCATTATGCCATTAATATCGAAGAACACAGTGAGCATAACCTTCACGTTCGACTGCACTTGTCGAGCCTTTTTCGGTCTTGGCGAGCTAGAATGCCTCCACTGGGATAATTGAGCCTTAGTTTTGACGTCATATCCATAAACTCATGTTTCGTCACCTGTTATAATACGGTTCAGTAATTCTGCATCGTTGTTGACTTCATTTAGTGACTCCTGATCAACTTCCATTCGCCGCTGTTTTTGTTCAAAATTCAACAATTTTGGAACGAATTTTGCTGCCACGCATTTCATACACAAAACATTGGAAACAATGTCATGACATGATCCAATCGATATACCAACATCACCAGCGACCTCTCTAATTGTGATTCGGCGATTGTTCATAACCATTTCTTTCACTTTTTCCATGTTTTTTTCGCTTGTTGACATGCTGCGTCCAGGGCGTTTGCCATCTTCAAGGTCTTCGTGGCCTTTTTGGAAACGCTTATACCACTCATAAACTTTTGCTTTACTCATAGCAGACTTACCATAGGCCTTTGTTAACATTTCACACACTTTGTTACACCTTATTTCATTTTTTACGCAAAATTTGACACAAATTCTTTAATCCATTTCTTTTAACAAACGAAAATAGCTGAGCTTATAAAAACACATCTAACCTTAGTGGCTGTCACAAACAAAGTCAACAATGAAAACAGCTGAAAGTTTTATCGTACTTCATGGGCATGTATACCACATAATAAAAAAATGTTTGACAATCAAACTCTCCAAGCCTGCAAAATTTAAAAATTTTTGTTATTTTCTGAACACACCTCGTATACTGAAAGAGTTGTTTAAGTTAAACAAAATTCCCTTGATGTGCAAAGTATTTAGTAAGTAAACTCAACCATATTGTATTGAGGGATTTCTTGTTATTATGCTGTTATATATTAAGGGAGTTACGTTACTTAAACAGAACTCATTCAGTGGACAAGGTATTTAGTAAATCACTTCGAATGTATTTCATTTATAGTATTAATCATACTTTATATACAGTAGTAAAACTTTGATCAAATTTTGCTAAATGCACTCCTTAGTAATACCTACATTCGTAGATACTGAAACAAATTGTCAAATAAAAATCTCACTATGTTACATTTCATAGCAATAAACTGCAAAATTGGTCTATATTTCAAAAATCAATTCATCAGACTTTTACTCAGTTATGGCTAACTCAAAATTCATAACTCAAAATAGTGTAGTGAATTTGAATAAAACAATGTGTGGTTCAGAATAAATGGAAAATACAAATACAAAAATTACCCTGACCATTAAGAACTGTTTACCAATAGATATATTTTATTCCATTCTAAATTCCATACACTAACTTCAAATATTTTTATATATGACCACAATTTGAGAAAAACCTGTTGAAAGCACTTTGTGAAAATTTTCTATGATTTCACTGTTAATAGTAAATGAATAAAAACAAATTGTTTTTTTTTTTGGGGGGGGAGTAGAAACACATACATTTTCTATATGTCTTAAATTCTTCTTTTAAAACTTGAGAAATTACATTAAATTTGAGAAAATTTGTGAAATGTGTAGCCACATTTATTAAATTACTTTGGTAGTTCAAACTGAATATATCTATCGGTTATTTGCAGATTGGAAAAACTGGAAATGTGCCGAGAACTTCAGTCTCTATGTACTGAAACAAGGCTTAATGCTTTTATCACTATCACTTTAGCAAAATCTTTGCAAAAAGACCTACAAAAATTTGGCAGTATCAAGGAAAACCCGAATGGTAAAAAAGTCTATGAAACATTATGTCAGTTGAAGGTACAAAAAAAATTTATTTTTACCAATTTAGATATCACCTATGTAATAATATATTGTTATGAATACAATAATACATTGTTACTCTTGTTGTAAACTTGCTTGTAGCTGACCAATTAATGTTTTGTTAAATTATTTAAAATAATTTTTAAAATTATTAGGAGTACTAATTTCTTACAAGAAGTGAGAGTTTAACTGCCTTTAAATTCTGCCTATTTTTAATAGCTATTAACCCTTTCAGTTCCAATGTCTGGTTTTATGAGACATCTATTTTATTATAAATCTAATCCCAACATTCTTTAGTTTGCAGAGTGGTTTCTTTCAAAAATAAATAAAAAAGTATCAAGCAGCAAATGTAACCAAACAATAACAGTACAGTAACCAATGACTTATGGGACTTGTCGAATGGATCAATTTTAGACTGGTCAAATGGTCAAGCAGAATAAGGTGCTTGGCCAATATAGAGTGTTAGGCATGAGCATGTTTGAACCCTGTATAAGTCATTGAGTTTTCTCTGCAACTCACTTAGAATTTTCCCATCTTTGGTAGAGGGAGAGATAAGGCCCATCTTAAATAAGCAGTTGATAGTTTGAATGGAAGTTGACAGACACAGGTGAATTATGTGACCTGCATAACTGACCAAGAGTTTTGCTGCTTTTTTCTTACTAAATACTGTGTGTATCTACCTGAAAAAATAATTTCCATAAAATATGTTTATTCAGCTTAAAATTTATCCAAAAATAAAAAGTAAATGTTAAATATTTGTTAATGTAAAAAGTCTAAGGCACTAAAACGGTTAATTGAGCAGTGAAATCTTGTGTTTATTTCCTCTAATATTCCTAATTTTTTGACTGACATTATGGAATTTTATCACAGTCAAAACAGATCCTTGGAGCGTGTGCGCACAGACACACACACACACACACCCACACCCACACACATACACACACACACATACACAAGAGACTAGTATTGTTTTTTTTGTTATTTTAAGGAGAAAAGCATATTGAGACTATTATCGCCTCCCTAAATGTAAGTCTGAGTGTTAAAGTCGTAAGTGTAGTGTTGTAAGTGTAAGTATGTGTTAGGCTTGGGTACCACGAGGGATGTCTACATCCTCTCAATAGGTGCAGCTAGTCTGCACCCTGCGGGGGACTAGTATTGATCTACACTTGAAATTCCAATATGAAAAATTGAAAAATTAGGATCATGATCCCTTGAGGGGTTGTAGAACAGGTTTTTAAAATTGTCAGGAGTGCTCACTGAAGGAACATAATCCAATTTTTTAAAATTTTCTGGGAATTTATTTGTTTTAACAGAAAACTTTCCATATTAAGGAATTTTAAATTGAATATTGAGGGTGTAACATACTAACCAACTCTGCATTAGATCTGAATCTAATGCATCGTCAGCATGTATAAGATATGAATTGTAGACTTTATAAATCAAATGTTGACTAAATGTGTGTTTAGTTGCATAATTATCTGACACTATGAAATTAACACTATCTGCTTTAAATTATACTCTTAAAAGATTTTATTTGATTTGTGTATACCATTTTTGATAAATGTATCCTGATTTGTTTCTTATAGTTATTAAATTAGTAGTTACAGTCTTGTATATTTAGGTTAGATCAATGCTAAAGGAAAGTACAACATAACTTCTTGGGTTCAAATTCAGTAGATTGGTGCCCTTAATAAATTTTAGCAGTCTACTGACTGCCTCATCTTGCTGGAGATTCCTAGAGTCCTGAAGATCAATACACTTGACATCCTGTTGGCAAAAGTCTCACAATTGTAGATTATGTAGCCTACAGTTTCCTTTTCTTTCCTACATAACCTTCACACAGTTTCTTTTTAGTGAAACCTCAGACCACAGTGCCCTGTAATGAGCCCCATAATTTTCCTGAATTTCTGCCGAAGATACAGCCCCTCCAAGTACTCCTTGAAGGATTTCATTTTTAAAGACGTTTACTGTGGTCATGCATTGCAAGGTGGTCATGCCATCATGCTTGGTGTTGCTAATTTACCAATCTGTTGACATCAATCTCTGACAGACACAGAGAGATCCCTACTACAGGATTGTTGAGATCTATGGACTGTAGCTTTGATTTGGGTGTAACATAAGCCACCCATATATTGTCACCTATGACAATTTAGCTTAAAAAAGGCATTAACAACAGTAATGTATTACTCAAAAAAAGTTCAAAATCACTACTTGATTTGGTGGACTTCAGTCAATATTTCTATATATGCCTAGCACAACTTATGATAATTTAGACCACAGTTTCATAATGATCACTTCTTGAAACTTGAAAAAATTCATTAGATAAAGCTGAAAGAGTAAGCGTCTGTTCTCTTGAACTTTTTCACACAGCTTTCTGTATCATGCCTTCAGCAATGACAGAAGGTTGCTCACTTTGTTCCTCCTCATGAAAATTTATGAGGCCATCTTTAAAAACTCTAGCCCATTTTCTTACCATTCTATCACTAATGATGTTTTCTCCATACATTCACTTCACTGATCTGCACTGCACTGATGTGAAATTCAGCTGCTTTCACATCTTTTGCACAATAAAAAGCAAACCACAGTTGGCAGGATGTTCAGTTGCCTGTGACATTTAAAATACTGATAAACAAATGTAAGCATGATCAAATGATTTTCTAATGGCTTCTGTAGCTAGTCAACAGATGCCTTAGTATGTAGTAGTGCATATATTTAGCATATATTCACAGAATAGCTCTGAAGCGGACAAAATTTCAAAACTTTATTTACTAAAAAAACACACTTCATATTTATAGTGAAACGAAAACTACTGTGCTGTTTGAATTGCACATGTTTATTTTATTTATTTTTTTTAATATTTATGTTACTGTTTTATAATTTATTTAATTTTGTTGCAGTTTTTGTAAAATTTCTTCAAATATTTTATATAATTTAAAAAAATCTAGGATGTGTATATAAACAATTTTTTACTAATTACAGTTTGAGACACTTAAAATGTGCGAATGTCTAGTAGATATTGTCATCAGTTTGGATCAGATGACGGACTTTCTCAAAGATTTGGAAGGCCGGATGCGTGAAGTTGTACATCAGTTTTTTAAATTTGCATTTGAGGTATTTATATTATAAAAAAATTAAATTAAAATGTTTCGTAAGAAGTTTACTAAGTGAACATTTTTTAAAACGAGTCTTTTCAATTGAAAAATTAGGTTTTTAATATCATTAAAGATTTATTTAATAAATGTCTATCTGAACACTTATAAAGTGAAGAAATTTTATAACACCCAGTAAGTTTAATTACCCAACAGGAAGTACTCCCTCTAAATTTATCCTTGGTTGATTCAGCTTCCAAATGGATTGGCTGGCTACCTAAATGTCACATGCTAACCTGACCATTATTGCTTATTTAATCATATGCTGTGCCACCAGCATATGTCAGCCAGCAATGATTTGCCATTTATATATTTCCACTCTAACACTTGTTTCTCACTTTCAGTTGTGTTATCAAAGGAAGAAATATTGTTACTGTGTGGCTATGCAATTATTTGTGTGTCCTTCTATGTGTGTATCATTGTTTGTTATAATACACAACAAGAATGAGTTATCACTCATTTTAGAAAATGATTGTTAAACAAAAATGTCCATTTGTGTAACAAGATTACAAGATTATAACAAAAATTACAAGTTCCAGTTAAAGCTGTATTGGTCCACAGTCTTTGTAACAACTTTGACAACTTGTTAAAAAGTTGTTAAAATCAGCAAATGATATGTTAAGAAAAAAGTAGGTTTTTTGTACAATGCTCTAAACAAACATAGAGCACAATGAACACATAAAAGTGTTGTATACAGTCTTGTAACTACTTAAATAATCATAACTACTTCCATGTGCAAAGATAATTGTTCTCATTTGATATTCATTCTCTTATTTTAGTTATTTTTTTAGTTTTACCTAAGATCGGGCCCTGAACTAAGCTCTATTGTAATGGAACATATGTCAACTTTTGATTATTTGGGGTAGATTACCCATTTGAAATTTTTGAAGAAATTACCACAAATATAGTTTATATTATTTGTATTTCTAAAGGGTAACTTAAATCGGTTTAAATCTACAGGCAACTACCCTTAATTTAGGGGCTACAAATCTAATTTCAAAAATCTGTAGTGAAGATGTAAATGTTGTATAGTTTGAACTAAATAAAAGTAGTAGTTTTTCTGCAGGATGAATAACTTACACTCACAGAAATACATCCACATAGGTTTGCTTGGTACAGTGTATTTTTGTTGTTGTTTTATTAAAAAAAACAAAATAATGAGAACTTACTGGTAAAGTTATATAAATCAAATTTGAAAATTCTGCAAGGAATTATGTACTAAATAGGTCTGTTTTCATTGGCAACAAAGAACCAGAAATGGTAATGTTTGTCTTATGACTTCAATATTACTAAAGGTATATTCTGTAAAATTAAAAAAAAAGTTGAGCTGGAAAATAAAGTATTAAAACAATTCAACATTTCCTCCCCCCCTCTCTCTCATTGCATTAAATTTGTGTTTAATTTAAAACATGATGATTTTGTTATTACCAGAAATTATATTAGTAGTATGAACTGATCTCTATTCATATTCATAAGGCAGGTTTATTTGTATGTTTTATTAACTTATTGTATGAGTGTAAGAGTGGGTGTTTTTATTAAACTGCATATTTTTAGTTCTAAGTGATCAGTTGTAATTTGTTTTATTTAAACTGTGTTGCTTTATTTTAAAAACAATTATTAATTATTTCTTTTCTTTTCTCTGTTTTTTTCATTTATTTTTATTTTTATAATATTCAAATTATAAATTTAATTTTGATAAATCATTTTTTTTAATGTATGTTTTCTTTAACAAATGTTATTGCAAGGTTAAGTGGAAAAGAGGACATAGTGGTCCTAATTTTGCCTCATATAAATGAAAGGTAGTTAATCAATTAATCTCTCTCTCTCTCTCTCTCTCTCTCTCACACACACACACACACACACACACACACACACACACACACACACACACACACACACACACACACACACACACACACACACACACACACACACACACACACACACACACACACACACACACACACACACACACACACACTTGCAAATATTTAAAACATGTAGTCCCACGTATTAGAAATTTAAACATTATCATATTCACTTTGTAAGTTTTTTACTTTTTTTTCTATCCAATTAATAAATAATTACTGTTCCTAGTTTCACAGAGAAGTCTGTTGGATTGTGACTGGGCATTGTTACCCACAACTTTGTAGATTCCTTATATCCTTAGCACAACATTGGATGAATTTTGCCAAAACACGCTGTGAAAGAGGAAGAGGTCTTAGACCAAGATGGGCTCATCATGGTTTTGATTTCTTGTCAACAGTCTGTGAACCACATATCACAAACGTCTTGACTAATGATGAATTTGAGGTGACTAAAATATTACATACACTGAATTTCTCTATTACATTTTTTTAGTTTCATTTAATATTTACTTTTTAACTTTTAATTTTCCAATTTCTTTAAGGAATTCAAAAAAAACATAGATGAATGCATTGCCCATGTTATTGGGACATCTGTGCCAAATTCTCTGGCCAAGTCCAAATCACCTACTTCTTATTATAGCAGATCCAGAGAACTTACATCATCAGGATCTACACCATTCAGGTAGTTTACAGCCATTTTTAAGTTTTATCAGTGATTTGAATTTAAATTGAAGATAAAAGAACTACTTTTTTTTTAATTAGTACAACGTTATTTTAACACATACATTTTTTCTACAACACTATTAAAATTGTATCTTTTTTTGTGACAGTAAATGATGATTGTATATCTGAAAGGGGATTAGAACGCTCAGCAAATTTGTTTTTTTCTAATTTTTGACAAAAGTTTTAAAAAATGAATAAAATTATGAATGTGGATGAGGTGAAAAACAAGTAGTAATGTATAGCAGTGACACAAGTTTCATTCCCTTGTACTGAGTATGTTCAGATATTCACTTAACACCCCTTCAGTGCTCCTTGACAGTTGTTTGAGAAACATGTTCCTTGTGTTCATAGAATTCCCTTTGTATTTCATAATGACAGAGTGTGTTGAACAGAGTATCATCTACAGTAATAATTGTTAAACAATTTAACAGACTGTAACTAGTAGTTCAAAGAATAGCAAACCTTGCATTTTATTATTAATTAATTGCCTGGCTACCACTCCATGACAATTCTCTGATATGCTTGTTAATGTTTCTGCCAATTTATTTCTTAACCATAATATTTATTAGAATGGTAACTGAATCAACTTTATTTGAAATTTTATACTCCCCCATGAAGGAGTCAAAATTATGATAGGTCTTGCCATTTAGCCAGTATTACAGGAAATAGCCAGCAACAATATTTGCTCATCTTGAAGTGGAAGTAATTGGGAAAAAATCCTGAAAAAAAGCGTGAAGCATATGTCATTCAAGCTTTATACAAGATACCTTTGTACCAAATTTCAAAATCTATGATCAATGCATTCGACTAAAACTGTGTATTCTGTCATTATTAAATCAGAGGTTGCCATCTTCAAATGGAAGTCAATGGGGAAAATGTTACAAATATGTCATTTGGGCTTTATGTGAAGTATCTTCATACCAAATTTCAAAACAATCAGTCATTCTGTTTGGCTAAAACTGTGTACATTCATCATCATTAAATCGTAGGTCACCATCTTGAAATGGAAGTAAATGGTAAAAATCTCACATATAGTTTGTTCAGACTTTATACATGGCACTTTTGAACCAAATTTGAACAAACGAAATTGGCACAATTGATCAATGGGTTTAACTAAAACTGTGTACACTCACCATTGTTAAATCAGAGGCCGCCATCTTGAAACAAAACTGAACGGGAAAAAATCTTACATAAGCATTGATCAGGTTTTATATAAGATATCTTCTTAGCAAATTTGAAAACATTTGGTCAATGTGTTTGGCCAAAACTGTGTAACAAACATACCAAATGCCTAACAAATTCGAAACAGACAAAGCTTTGCTCATTCAAAATAGGCTTTTGGTAATGAAGCTATAGTTGTTTGATATGTTTTGACTGCTGGGGTTTTGGGCTACAACTGTACTTTGAGGTTTAGAAATGTCCT
This sequence comes from Callitettix versicolor, assembly GCA_022606455.1. Taxonomy (NCBI): domain Eukaryota; kingdom Metazoa; phylum Arthropoda; class Insecta; order Hemiptera; family Cercopidae; genus Callitettix; species Callitettix versicolor. The sequence goes on along the minus strand of CM040183.1, from coordinate 37,623,970 downwards.
ACTCATTAAACGTAAAATTGGGAAATGTCTAATAGCTCCTAACTCTATCCTCACTGACTTCATAACAATAATGACTACACAATAAATACAAAGTAAAACAATCTTAAGTACAAACAAAATAAAACCTCAAGGAAAAAAAAGATTCTCTATGTTGTGTAATATCATATATATATATATATATATATATATATATATATATATATATATATATATATATATATATATATATATATGTGTGTGTGTGTGTGTGTGTGTGTGTGTGTGTGTGTGTGTGTGTGTGTGTGTGTGTGTGTGTGTGTGTGTGTGTGTGTGTGTGTGTGTGTGTGTGTGTGTGTGTGTGTGTGTGTGTGTGTGTGTGTGTGTGTGTGTGTGTGTGTGTGTGTGTGTGTGTGTGTGTGTGTGTGTGTGTGTGTGTGTGTGTGTGTGTGTGTGTGTGTGTGTGTGTGTGTGTGTGTGTGTGTGTGTGTGTGTGTGTGTGTGTGTGTGTGTGTGTGTGTGTAAAACATCACCATTGTTTGAGTTTGAATGTACAATACATTGTGATACAATACATAAGCATTGTGATTATACTAAATACTCTGTTGAAAGACCTATATCACATTTAGGAATAAGGAAAATAACTTCAACAATATTTTTATATAAAAGTAAGTTATTTATTGATGGTGAACCCTTACAGTGATAATATATCAACTGTCATAATGGTAAGTTTATAGCCAGCCACCTGAAATTGTCATAGTTCTATTGAGAAGGATGTGGATGGCAGTAAAAAACATTTTAGTCACAGTAATACTTTAAATGTCTACTAGAGTGTAGCACTGAATGTAATTGTCAATGCTGACAGAAAACAAGATTTTTCAGGAGTAAAGGTGGGAGCAATATGGCTGGAAAAGAGATTTTTGGGAGCGATAACATACTAACAGTCATTTAACCAGCACACATCAGGAAAAAAGTTTTGAAGTTCATGGAATAGTGATGGCAGATTGTAGTAACAAACAAAAGATTTTGAAAGTATGTGGATTTTGTTGTTTCTATGCATTAAATTTAACAAAAGATCTTGTAGTGAAAGAAATTATGGATGGAACACTCCTTGCTAGTGAAAGAAGGGACAGCTGTCTGTAGGTTATTCAAGACATATTGGAAAGAACTAATATTGACTAAACTTTTATGAAACCATAATAACCAGTAACAAAACTTGGGATTTTTGTTTTGATATTGATTCTGAAGCTCAATAAGCTGCATGGAAAATACCACAATATCAAAAACAATGTTGACACTTTTTTAAAATGTATTTCAAAGATATCATCCCCCCCAAGTGTACTTTATGAGGTCAAATTGTCGGCAAGAAGTTCATAACTGTTCTTTGTCTGTAATTATATATATTATTTGGTACAAGGTATCACAACTCTGGGCAGGTGGTGATTGAAAAATTCATCTTAACAGTACTCCCTCTTCAGAGCTCCATGTAAACCTTTTCCTGTGGATTGTGTGGTTCTTTCCTAAGATTGAAATTTCACTAAAGAGATATATCATAGAAATTCCATGACAGATAAAAATCAAAACTAATATGTCAACAGAACTAATGGAGATAAGTGAAAGTGACTTTAAAAAAGGATTCCAGCAGTGGCAGCACCACTGGGAGAAATGAGTACAGTCAAAAGGAGCCTACTGTGAGGTGAACCCTTGGTTAGCTGTTTTTTTGTATAATGATTTATTGATTGTTCACTCTTTGTATAATAGTATTCATTTTTTTTACAGACGTATGTCCTCTCTTAGTGACAAAGATTCTATGTCACCAAATTCTGAACCTGAATCGCCTAACTACAGAAGTAAGTTTTACATAAAAAACATAAATTTAGGCTTTATTGTACCTTTTGTAGATATTATATTTATTTCTACAATAACATAATTTATTATAACATTTGTTATTATTTTTCACAAACTAATGTTGAAAACATGAGTTTTGAGAATTTTTAAAAAACAAATGTACACGATTTCTAGTATACTTTAAAAATAAATTAATATTTTTAGCAAATTTTTATTATTAATTCTAAGCATTGAAGTTTTTAAATTTCAGCTTATCTGAAACTCTGATACTCTCAGAGAAGCTCTAGTTTTACCGTTGTAAAACATTCTTTTAAAATGTTACTAATATTTATAAGATTTCAATACATTAAAATTATAGAATATCAGTTATATTTAAAATTGAATTTACGCTAGATTTATTTTAGTTATAGAAATTAAATATATTTTTTAAGTTGAAAATGATGTACCTTTTTAACGTACATCGATTTTAAACAAATGTTATTCTGTTATCTTTGATAAATTTATTTTTTTGATTACTTTTTGCATTTACTGTTATACAGATCTTAGTAAGAGGGAGAGATTGTTAGAAGCCATTTACAAATTGGATGAAACCTTTGAAACAAAACTAAAAGAACAAGAACTCATTGGTAAAGTTGTATCTGTTGAATCTGATGATTCTGCAAAGAATTACGTGCGACCTAGGTCTGTTAAATTTCATTGGCAACGAGGAATCAAAATTGGTAAAGAATTCTAATCAGTTCAATAATTAAGTTTCTTTTATTTATTAATTTTTAGGGTAATTTTTTTAGCATGTTTGTGATACTCCCTTTTACCTTTGCGTGGCTCATATGTAACCATAGCATACACAGTAAAACATCTAAACAACTGGTTGTATTAGACACCTGGTTTTATTCCATCCTAAAGGAATAAATGTGTTTTTATTAAATTTATTTCTCTTGCTTGTTTTCCTTTTGCTCTATTGTAGTTTTAAAGAACAGAGCAGCAACAATCCCTTTCTACGTCTTTGATTTTTGATCTTTAAATTTATAGATTAATAAAAAGTATTATAAATACTTTTTATCATAAAATTGGGGAAATCATAAAATTGGAAATTGTATAAATAATTAATTGAATAAATATTTGTAACAATATTATTTACTATAGTACTATTTTTAGTAAGTGGAGAGACTTAAATTTTTTAATTAAAAAAACTTTGTTTTTTAGGCCAAGGAAGGTTTGGCAAAGTGTATACAGCTGTTAACAATGAAACTGGAGAACTTATGGCGATGAAAGAAATTTCTCTCCAACCTAATGATCATCGTACCATCCGCAGTGTAGCGCTTGAATTAAAAATATTTGAAGGAATTCATCATGAAAATTTGGTTAAGTACTATGGAGTTGAAATTCATAGGGTGAGTTAAATTAAAAAAACATTTAATTATGTCTGCTGAATGTTCACTACATTATTTATCTCAATAACCCTTCGAAATTCATCTGATGTTTGTCTTTATAGTGGTTGGAAAGTCTCTTCCAGATGCTCTGAAAGGTGTCAGCTTTTCTTTAGGAATTTTTGTCCAAAAGTATTTACAATATCTTATTGGAGGTAATCACATCTTGGATTTCTTTAACTCTTTCAGACACAGAGTCTAGAATTTGGACTCCTTTTTCCTCACACAACTTGCATGGTGGTTCAAATTTTATACCACCTAGAAAATATCTTATCCTTTGTGACTCAGAAGCACAAAATGTGAACCACCTCCTTTGTTAGTTCTATTAGTGTATTAGAGACAGCATAGAGTGCAGACATGTCAACATCTTACAAAATGATTAGTCAGTTAATGATAACAACTTGGTCTTCTTAGTTTGTTGTTGAAAGATTTTGTTTAAAGTGTTTGTGCTAATCTTACATTTTTTACAATGACATTGTATATGTAATGGATTTATTTGTTTCTTTTCTTTCTATATAAGTACTAATCTTTTTATATTTTATTATCTACTATTAATTTTATGTAGAATTCTCCTGGTTTATAAAGTAGACCACCATGCAACATAACCATTTTTTGAGGTTAGGTTAACACTGTTATCCTGAGTTATTTAGGTTTTAATTTAATTTTAATTTTAAGTGAAAATTGGTTCAGTTATCAAGCCCTAGCTCATCTAAAAGAGAAGTAATAACTAAAAAACCAAAATTATCTCATGAAATACGGCTGCAGATGCAAGTCATCAGCCTCAAAGAACTACTAAAAGGCTATGTAGTATAGCCTATTGTGTGGACTATGTAGCACAAAGAAAAAGCCAGTTCGATGTGACTGGGAGTGCAGTGTCTGTAAAATTGCACTTTGTTTAACAAAATCAAAAGACTGTTTTCAAAAATTTCATTCATTAAAAAAAATATGATTTTTTATTTGTGTGAACTCGTCTAGTATTGTAATTTTAAAATAATATGATTTTCTTATGTATATGTTTAATATTTTTTTAAATATTACCTTATTTCTGATTAATAATATTTTAAATTTGAATTAAGTTATAATTAAAAACAATTCAGTAATAATGTGTTATTTTTATAATTATGCCTATTAATTTGTAATTTTTATTAAAAAACTGTATTTAATTAATAATTAAATTTAGATATAATTTAATGCTTGGTGGTATAAAAAATGAACCTCCCCATACTTATAAAAATAAAAAACAAAAAACAAAAATTAATATTTTTTCATGTTATTTAAACATATTCAAATCTAATTTAAATATTTTTGTAGAAAAACAAGAATAAAAATTACACTGTGCAAGTAGAGCAATTTAAGAACACAGATTCATGTGCTGGAAAGAGTTAAAAGTCCATTTACAGTGAAAAGTTTGTGTCCTTTTGTGCAGTGAGGTTTTTGTAGGTAGTTAGAGATACTTTCATTTTTAACTTTTTTAATCATTTGCTTAAAGTCACTAGCTAATTTACTGAAAATAGTTTTGTCTTATAAGACTGGTGTTCTGCCAAAATTGTTTTGCTCTGCGTTTCCTTGTGACCAGCTTTCTTCGGGTGGAACTTCCAACAGGTGGATCATTTAATGTTTATTTATCACTGTTTTAGGTTGGTGTATTATTCCAAGCTGTATGATGAAAGAAAAGATTAATTTCTTCTTCAAACCTTCTTTAAGTGTTTAATCAATTGAATGTCAGTTTGAAATGTACATAATTTTATTAAAAAAAATTCCCTTTTGCTAAAGGTATAATGCAATTAATTAACATTTTGTTTAGGAAGAGATGTTAATATTCATGGAACTTTGTACGGAAGGAATGTTAGAGTCTTTAGTAGCTGCTACAGAAGCAGGTCTTCCTGAAGCTTTAATGCGTCGTTACACTTACCAACTGGTAACAGCTGTAAACACATTGCATCAGCATTCTATTGTACACAGAGATATTAAAAGTAAGATTTTTCTTATTCTTTTTATTGATATTTTAATCATAATTGTTAAAAAATTAATCTAGTTTTACTGTCAATCAAAATGAAAATTTTATTGTTTTATTGTCAAATCTTGAGAGTTCTTCACTTTTAGGTTTTCATTATTTACTTATCTAATTTAATTAATATCTTACAATAAATTCTTTACAATACAATAATTTTTACTTCTTAAATTCATTTAACAGAAACTGGCAGAGTAACAAATTATAAATAGGCTACGCTATATTCTTGTTTTTACCAGTTTTGTTTTGTTTTTAATTCAGTGGATAAACCTGTTTTGAAAATCCCATGTTTTAAAGAAAATGTGGTTTTGAATGTATGTATTTGCATAATGCTAAATTAATTGACTGATTTTAATGAAATTTTGAATGTGCTGCCCCTTACACCCAACACTTTTTTAAATTAAAAAAATATTTACAAGCCCTCTTTTTCGAAAACTTAACAATTAACAAAAATCGGACTTTCTTAAAATTGGCCTAAGAGTCTTATGAAATTTTATTCTTGTAGGTAGTCTTCAAGTCCCAAACAAAACTTATAAGAGTTTCCATTCGAAAAACCTACACCCTCCAAAAAATGCAGTTTAGAATCAGTTGACAAAAAACAGGGAAATCGGCATATTTTTTTCAAAATTGTTTCATCATATTTTACTTACATTTTAGACATTTATAAAAATTCGTAACTCAAAGTCAGCGGATCAAATTTGAAAAAAAACAAATTGTCAATTCGAAAGTAAAGTTAAAAAAAAAAGTAAACACTGACTATTGTCAGTTTTTTAATTAATGTTGAACTGTAAATTTCTTTTATTTCAAATGTAGTTATGGCTGAGTTATGGATATTTTCATGTTACCGAACTTTGTGCAAAAACTGATTTTGAAATTTTTATCAATAGTTTTTCGACAAGGTATTTTAGGGATTTAATCAAATCTGAGAAAGTTCATCTATTGTTGAATTAAATGTGATTTAATTTTTCCCCTTTATTTATTAAATGTTCCCATGACTTTAATATTTGTTTTATGAAATAGGTGCAAATATATTTTTAACTGAAGGAGGAAACTGTTTGAAACTTGGAGATTTTGGTTCAGCTGTAAAAATTAGAGCACACACAACGGTGCCTGGAGAACTACAAGGTTTTGTTGGAACTCAAGGTTTGTTTGGAATTCAAGTAATCAATCACAATAATTTAGTAGTTATGGACAATATTACATTTTGTTCTAGATTTATCAAGTACAAGTTAAAGAAAGTTTTTCAGTAAAATACAGTTTTGGAATTAATTTTGTTCATGAATAATACAGTAACTACAAAATTAATAGTAATGCCTACAAAAATTCAACTTTAAATTAGTAAAAATATGCACATTTCTGTCATTTTGTTATAGTATAAAGTTATAAGTGGGTTTTAATAGGCTAGTAACAAGGTGTTTTACATTAAAACTTTTCATTAATCAGTCTCCCAAAAATTAAAAAAAAATTCATTATGCTTATAAAATATACTACAAATTATTTATTTAGATTTTCATTTTTTCACAATATTTATATATATAAATATTGTGAAAAAATGTAAATATTGTGATTGATAAATAATCAATTCTTGAGTTTTTCACTATATCCATTTTCAGATTCACTGAATTCAAAAAACACCATCACTCATTTAGTTTAACTCGTTCTGTGATGATTATTCTTTCAAATTTGCCTGAAAACAAATGATACTAAGTGATTCATGGGAGAATCATTAGATGTAGCCATGTTTATGTGGCTGCAGCTCAACTCAAAATGGTGTTATGTAGATGAAAGTAGCATTGTTTACAGTAGAAGAGGTGTGCTACTACCCTGAGTGCAACTCCGCATCCTACTCTTTGATTAGGGTAGGATGGGCTACTTCATGGTAGATTAGGAGGTTGAAAGAAAAAAATAGTTCTTGTATAGTTCAGTTATAATAATAGTTTATTGTTTCAATGATGACAAATGATGTATATAACATATATATTTTCAGCTTACATGGCACCAGAAGTATTTATGAAAATAAATCAAGAAGGCCATGGTCGAGCTGTAGATGTCTGGTCCTTAGGATGTGTTCTTGTTGAAATGGGATCTGGAAAGGTAGTAGTTTTAATTTATAATCTTATATTGTATGTTTAACTTTTAATATTTATTTTCAGTATTATAAAAAGTTATTTTAAAATGAAGTAAATATTTGATTTAACAATAAGAAACTGAATTTTTTTATAGAGACCCTGGGCAGATTTTGACTCAAACTACCAGATTATGTTTAAAGTTGGAATGGGAGAGATTCCAGCAATCCCTGAAACTCTCAGTGAAGAGGGACAGAATTTTGCAACACTGTGTTTTGTTCATAATCCCAAAGAACGAGCCACTACTATTGAGCTTTTAAATCATCCTTTCCTTGTGGTAATTTATGTATTATTTTAATTAGATTTATTTTAACATTAACTTTTAAATTTAAATTTACTACTTTAGTTTATAATCAATGAAATGGGTTTTAGCCACTTATGCCTCGTCCCACCAAAAATGAAATATGCTCATAATAAACTTTATTTTCTTAGAAATAAAGTTTCTTGTACTTTATATAAAAGTTTAAAATGTACTTTGCACATACATGTAAAGTTTTATTTTCAAGAAAAAAGTAGCAGAGGAGAGATTTTTAATAGTTTCAAAAATAAGGTACTACATATTATTTGATGTTCAATATATGTTTTACAAGACTGAAAACTGCATTTGACATCACTTAAAAAAAATAATGCAACTTAATTGCTGTACACATTCAGTAGATTTTGTATAGCGATGCACATTGTATTAATTCAGATTTTAGTGATTTCCTTTTTTTTCTGTATCTTGACATGAACAATAATTTGTGTTCTACTCTGGTATACAACACTCTTCAGATGTCCCTTTCAAAAAAAATTACAAACTGAAAGATCTAGGTGACTGCTGCGGCCAAGTGAAGTTAGCATTCCTTACATTATGTGGTTGTAAAACGTTTCACTATTGGGCACTGTGTTAAATGGCTCTATCATGCTAAATGTCATAATATAGGATTCTGAAGGCTAAAAACATCTCTAGCATATTAACATAATGATGAGATGTCACGTTGAGAGTACAGCCCTGTTAATCTTCAAAAAAGAAACGGCCTATCATCCCTTGTTTTGCCACAGTCACACTGTAACTACATTGGCAAAAAGCCCTTACAGTGACTACATGCTCCAATGCTCTATGGTGAACTACTTATCCATTACACAATGAGGCACCTTGAGGTGCACCACAATGAGGTGATACACAATGAGGCACCTTGAGGTGCACCACAATGAGGTGATACACAATGAGGCACCTTGAGGTGCACCACAATGAGGTGATACACAATGAGGTGCACCACAATGAGGTGATACACAATGAGGCACCTTGAGGTACACCACAATGAGGTGATACACAATGAGGCACCTTGAGGTGCACCACAATGAGGTGATACACAATGAGGCACCTTGAGGTGCATCACAATGAGGTGATACACAATGAGGCATTTTTCCTCCACTTAAGTTACCATTTATATCAATTTCAAAATTTATCTCTGCCAGCCTATACTTATTAATTTAAACAACAATACTTAAACTCTAAGCAAAAAAAATTATATCAACCCCTGAAATTTTAAATTGTAAGGGTTGTCCAGTAAAATAACATAATTTTTGAGATTACATATATTATTTACCTGTAAAAATATTTCACTTTTTTAAAATTAACACTAATTAAGTAACTGTTGATTTATTTAAGTTCAAATTGATGATATCCTACTTTCATGCGTTATGACTTTCCCAAAAATATTGTATCATATTTAAAAAAAATTTATCTGATACAGTGTCTTTTGGCCTTACCTAAACACAATAAGTACCAGCAGTAACCACTTTGTATTGATGCTGAGACTTAGCTGCACACTTACACAGTGCTACGATTGTCTTAAAAATATCCTATAAACATTACATTGTCTTTAAAAAAATTACTGTAAACATTAGCCATTGTATTTGATTTTCAATTTTTTCTGTAATATACACCATACACAAAGTTGACCATTATTGCCAAGTAGCACAGTATCATGTCAGAAATTAGTGTTTTTAGAAGTAACAGAAATTGCCACCACACCCTTCTCCTTGTGTCAGCATCAATAACTTTTAAAAAAAAATATTCTCTATACATTTTCTGTAGATGGTTTAGTTAGAAAACTCTACATTTACAGTTTGATATTCTGTCTGGAACCTGTGATGAAAGATTTTTGTTCTTAATAAATGTCTTGACAATGTTTTTCCAACTAATTTAAAAACAAATGTTTATATTTCATTTTGCAGGTTGATAACGAGAAAGAATACACATCATTTGCATTGCCTAAAATATTGGAAAATTTCTTGAAACTAGGTGTGAAGAATTGAAGCTGAAGGTGACTTAGGAAAAGTAATAGCTTTTCCTCTCAGCTGGTCATTACTTTAAAATAGTTGTCCATAATATTAATTAAACTTTAAAAGATAAAAAATGTTATTACTTTTAAATAATTGCTAAAGTAATACCTTTTCTGTCAATTTGTTATTCTTAAGTTCCATCTTTGTTGTTTTGAGAAAACCCATGATTTGAAAATCTTAATACATATTTATTTTAAAAAGATTTATGCCACTAATGATGACAACAAGCAAAGAACAAAAATTGGTTCAGTGTTACACAATATTTGTTCATTTAAATCAATTTCCAAAAATACAATGAGAAGGTTTTCTTCTGAGAAAAAAATGTTCAGATTAGAACTACAATAGTTCTATAACAGTCAAAACAAAAGATCTATTGGTTAGAATTAGATTAAAAGAATTAGGTTAAAAAAAGATTTACGCCCTATGGTATTTCTCTGCAAAGACCTTGGCTAGCTGTCTAAAATCATGTTTTTGGTGGCAAAAAACATATCTAAATTATAAAGAAATCTATGTGACAGTTCACACTCAAACCTGAAATTTTCCTGGGAAAAATCGACAAGCTTCTTGTTTAGACATCAATGAGACTTCCATTGTTAAAGCATTTTTGACACATAAAAGACAGGAAAAGTACAAATTTTTGGGGAAATAAAGTTTATGTTTATTATGTGGGTGTTAATTAAATTTTTTAAAAGGGTTGTATAGACAGTATATGTGTCTGTCTCAGAAAGTGATTGACCTGAGCTGTAATGGTGGGATTTGGCATTTTCGTCTGGAAAGAAAATTCATGATCATTGCAGACACTGCCCATTATCAGGTTTAGTGCATTCATCCTTTATATTCTCACTAATTGAGAATATAAACTCGATAACTGAGGTGGCTAAGACATAATAATAATAATTATTAAATATTCAAACTTTATCAAAGATGCAGTAGACTGCTCGGTGTCTTATTTATTATTATATTTGGCATATATAATTTGCTCATTATTTGAGCTCATTTTCTATTTTTTTTTATTAAAGCCCTGTTTTGATCGAAAAACTTGACAATCTGACTTTTTCAGAAATAGCTCTATCAGTTTTTATCAAATATTGATCACAAGTACTGAATCAAAACATAAAGATCATTCAGGGGGCTATCAAAAAAAGTAGGAAATGGGCCTAATTTATCAAAATTGGTTTACCAGATTTTGGTCACTAATATGTACAAAATTGAACTTAATGTGTAAAATTTGAAATACAATTTTAAGATTCTACAGTACATTGAAAAAAAAACACCTTTTATCAATTTACTCACAAACTGTATTTTACTTCTATTCAAAATTAAGTACACTGGCTCAGGTATCTTTACTATTGACTAGAATTAAGCTATACTCCAGTTAATGTTAGCTTTTGAACTAATTTTTTTTAAAGGAAATGTTAAATAATTAGATTATGACCTATTTTCTTCCATCTAGTGGTCTTTTTTACTCACCTCGTAAAGGCTAACACGGTTTCATATTTAGGCCATAATGCAAAATGTCAAATCCCTCTGTCAATGTCGTCACAGAGCGATTTGTGAAGTGTGTTTTCAATGTTTTGTTAAATTTGTGATAACTTCAACAGAGGGATTTGACATTTTGTATTATGACTTGAAGATGAAACAGTGAGGTTATGAATCTGTGATAGGCTTTAAGACATGAGTAAAAAACGTTCAATACACCAAAGTAAATAGGTAATATCCTAATTACTTAAACATGTGGTGCAGTGGCTATGTTGTAATAATTGAAACTTAAAGTTTGTGTAATGTTTTAGCACAACTTATTTTATTTCTATTCAAGTAAGTATGAATTAAGTTTCTTTTTTTATTAATGGAATGATAATAACAGGGAAACGGTTTCAATAAAAATTCAAAAAATTTTAAAACAACTATTATTTCTTTATCAATAACATCACTGGACACTGGACAGTACAGAGTATTAGAGATATTGAGTAAAAAAAATAATTTTATATTAAAATTATCTTATTTTATCATACTTGCATATTTAAATTCATCATGTTTAATATTCCTAAACTTTCTTATAGCCTGTTATAACAAAATATTTCTTTTAATAATTCTGCTAACAAAACAAATCTTTAAAAAAATTAAAAATAACTATAATCAACTACCACAAAATTTACGATTATGTAGTAATGGTATTTAAAGCTTCATTTTAGTTTTTTGCCTTCCATATTTTTTCTTTGTGAACCACAACTTTCACTCCCTGATTTAGATTAACATTTTTTCTAAAATATGAGATATTGATTTTACCATACATATGAGATATCGATTTTAACCAAACAGGCCTGCCTTGGGATTATTTTTTTAACAACTATTGGGACAAAAATGCCTTAAAAAATTATAAGTGAAAGTAAACCACAGTCAAGGTTTGTTTTGTTTTTCTATTTAGTTTCAAATATTAATTCTTTTTTCAAATTTGGTACACTGTTTTGGATTATGGATTTACATATATATGACTTAAGTTTGTGCCAACTTCTAACTAACTGATTTATAGAAATCAGGCCGTTTAGATTGTTTAGACCAATTTCTAAATACATTTTTTTAAATTACATATTTAGTTGAATATTACTTTTGTCAATTTTGCTCAAATGTCAATTTTGTCATTCTTATATCAAGGTGTAGTTGTTCTCAACACTAAGTTGTATGTTTAGTCCATCCCACTACATTTAGGTTCAGAGATGACAGCAACTGCACAATATTATCTTTTCTTATTTTCTATAGACAAATTGTTACTGCTTTAATTTGTGAAATATGTAATGAGAACTGTATCAATCACGACGAATAAAGATTTAAATTTCATGGCTATCTTTTGATACTAAAAATATTTACTACATTTTCATCAATTCAATGTAATCACAATTTTTTTTTTTTATACCTTACTTATTGTTAAAATTTATTTATAACACAATTTTCATAACATCACTTGTATTTGACAGAATTTTTTATTGTTCTCTTCAGTGATGTTATATCCAAGTCCCACATAATAAATTAAAGTATAGGCATATTTTATCTGGCTGCGCAAATTACTTACAATGAGCAAAAAAAAATATGAGGCACTTTACTTATAAAGCAAAAACATTTTTGATATTCTCTTGTACATAAATAAATGTGTAAACAATATCAAAGGTAATCTTAATATTGTTAAAAAAAACATATAACTTCTTGTAGAATAAGGCACTAACATTTATGTAATATTATAAATAAGGCATGGAGTAATCTAAGAAAACTGAAGCATCCATGATATTATTGTAATCTAATTATGGATCTGCAGGGAAAGTTCTAGATGATTGTTATTTACTTTATAAGTGATTACACATGACCATGTATAAACACTTTTTGAGTAATATTACCATGTATATTACTTTTTGAGTAATATAGTAATTTGTCAAAATGTTCATCAACTTTATAGTATTTATGATTTTATATACATAAATATAAATGTTACCACTGTTAACACTAATTTAAAAAAGACCAACCAGAGCAATATAATTGTTAGAACACACTTTACACGCTAAGACTTAGTCTTGGTAGATCAAGACTACACATATAGTTGCACAGCTTGTCTGCATCTAGAAGGTACACACATTTAAAACTTTATGGCACCATGCTTACACATACTAATGTTTTAAAATAAATTTGCAATATTAATTAAATCAGATCACACGATAATTCTTTTATCAAGTGCTATTACTCCAAAAAAAAAAAAAAAAAAAAATATGAAAGGACAGATGATTAAAGTAGATTAAAGATAGCTTCTTAAATATCACAAGAGTTTTCTTTGCTTTTTATTTTATAAACTGATTAGTTTATAGAGATGCAGGAAGGTCATAAGAAGAAAAAAATATAAACTTGTTTTACAGGAAACAAATACAAACACATTATGAATTTAGCCATTTTTTGTTTCAATGTAAACTTCTGAATTTTTTTTTCATGGAATATAAAGTACAATAAATATATCATTAGGTATTTTATATTCATTTCAAAATAACAACAAAAAATATAATTTTAAGTAACTATATTTATTTAACACATATTAGTAAACAAAATATAAAATAATATTTATTTGTCAATTAGAATTTACTGCCAGCAGACCTTTAATAATAAACATAAAATATTATTGTTTTACAAAAAGACAAAATTAAAACATTATGCAATTTATATAAAATGAGTATACAAAGTAAATTCATTTATAAAATAAAACAGTTTCATATAATTTCTACATTCATTTAAAATTGCTACTTTTTGTCAACATGATTTGAAATTAAATATAAAGAAGGAATATTAAATTCTAGTGTAAGTTGTACAGTACACAATGTTACTTGAAATAAAAACTAACATTTCCAGAAAACAAAGTTGATTAAATAAATATATGTTGTAGTAATGAATTTGTATTCTTAGTTGATCATTTTTAAAATAGAATATTAAAAATTAAACATTATAAAATCACTATAAATAGAAAAATCTTTTTTTAAATTAATAAGGTATTAATTTCCTTTGTCCACATTTTAAGTATGTTCATTTCTATCCAAAATACATTTATCACTTTTGAGATTTAAAATATTTTCATTTCAGACAGTTTTATCATTAATTATAATCATATAATCTTGATAATTATGTTATAAATGTATTAAATTTTTAATTTACAAGCATTTAAATTTAATTTTATAGTTTTATTGAATTATAATTATTAGTTTCACATGTATGACTTTCCTAAGTAGAGGATAACAGTTCGTCAACTTATACAAAAAACTAAATGTATATTATGGTACAGTTTTATTTATGTATGTAATATATATATATATATATATATATATATATATATATATATATATATATATATATTGGCACTTATGAAACCTACATAAATGTCTCAAATTTTACTCTAAAAAATGCTAAAATATCCATACAGTAACTACCCTGCGTTAAAATTAATGATCACAATTCAGCATAACATGTACACAAGCTCAGTAAGATGAGAAATGTTTTAGACTATTAATTAATCACAAATCACAGCTTATTGTCATTGGTGTCCTTAACCGCATTGTCCAAGACAGGGGTGGAGTTACTGTGCAAGGGTGTGACAGAAGGCCTGTGCTCCCTTCGCCATTTCACTACTGCTTTCCACACCTTCAATTCTACACCACCTCTATTGACAAACACTTCATTATTAACTGACTTAAATTGGAAATCTTCAAACTGTTCATGATCAAATATACCTTAATAATTGTAAAAATGCATGTTCAAGAATATCTGATTTAATGGGAAAAGATCCAATTTCTGTATTTCAGCAATAAATGGTGATTGATTTAAATGTTCAAGTTTAAAAAGTTTCATTTGCAAAATCTAGGCCTAAACTAAATGTAAAGGAAAATAGTTTAAAATCTTTATAAGGAGAAAAAAAGACATTAGAAGATAAAGTGCTGAAAGATAACTCTGGGATTTGAATATTACTATTTAGCATGAAAGAGAGTTTTTAGAACTAGTTTTTGATTTCCTTGAATCAAATTTTCATATTTTCAAGTTGTCAATTCGAGCATATGTTTGGATTTTGAATTATCAGTGACACAATTTACCATTTTATTCGTTGTCCATTACATGTTACTTTCAAATTATATAAATTAAAGTGTGATTATCAAAAAGGATTATACTAAAATTTATCTGTATTTTAAAAAAAGGGAAAACAAGGTAACCCCATCCTTAAAGCAGATATAAATGCAATGTAGTCTTACATTACAAGATGAATTATTTAGTTTGTATGGTATTGAAAAGAAACTTTAAAAAAACATTTTTTAATGATTTGACACAATATTTTTCTAACTTATAACCTAAAAACAATTACAGAAAATCCAACATACATGAACATTCGATTTATGGCTACATTGCTTGCAAATTAACTGCACTCAACAACATATCTGCAACAATCAATACAAACATGCAATCTGTTCGATTCAACGACGGATTGCATTGAATCATAGTACATCTGGTAATCCTTTTAACAAAGTATTCTAAGATTTGTCAACAAACTAGTTAAAACATCAGTATCAAGTTCTTACTGATATATTCACTTACCTAAAACCAAGCCTTCGGATATCATCTCTGCCAACATAATATAGGATATCCTCTAAACAATATTCTTCTATTAAAAACTGAAAATAAAACATTTAAGTAAGGGCAAGCAAGTAAATGATTTCCATAAAATAACTATATCAAATTATATGTGTAATAAAACAAACTATTTATATTGTTTGCATTGAATACACTTGTTATGCATGATTTGAAAAGCTCCCAGACTCTAACAACTTTTTTTAATCAACAGAAAATTCAAACCTTTATTAAATTTATAATTTCGGTACAATTTATAAGTGTTGCTGTAACAACTTTTCTGTAGTTATTTTGAATATTTTTTTGTTATTAGCATCTTAACAATTCTGTTTTCATAATTACGTAATGATACAATATTCATGTTATTAGATTTTACTTGGATATTTCCATTATTTATGTATATAGAACAATATATATTTTTCTAAGAAACATTTACATGTAGATCAACTGTCGTTCTCAAATGCTAAATATAAAACAAAAAACTTTAAAAACTACAAGGGCAATTCAAAAGTAAAAGAAAATTTTAATTTCCCTTTGAACCACATGTATGTCAGCACTGATTGTCCTGCTATGACTCATAATATCTACCAGCTGTTCACTGAAAGTATTGTTTCATTGTTAGCTAATTGTGATTATGTTTAAAAGACTGCATCAAATGAGACCTCCTTTTTCTGACTGCACCAAGGAAAAAATGTGAACAGTGATACGTTTTCTCAATTCAGAAGGTGTGAAACCAGCAAAGGTTATTTGTTTAATGAAGCAGCAATATGGAGAGAGTTGTTTGAGTGGAAGCAAAATATACACATGGATTCATTGCTTTAAAAGTGGTAGGATTTCTCTGTGTGATGAACAGTGGCTTGGTAGGCCTTCCACTTCAGACTAAAGACAATATTGAAGTGGTTAAGCAAATGATTCTTGACAATCGACAAATTACAATTGATAATATTGCAAGTGATTTGAATGTAAACCATAGCTCAATTTATTCAATCACCCACAGCCCTTCAAACTTTCGAAAAGTCTGTGCTCGTTGGATACTACATCAATTGACCTGCAGCCAAAAAGACAATTGTTTCAAAATTTTCCAGAAGCATTTGGAATATTATGAAGAATGAGACTAATTTCTTAAGCTAATAATAACTGTTGATGAGGCACGGGTCCATAATTTTGAACCAGAGAGTAAGCGACAAAGTTTGGTGTGGAAACATCCTTCATGACTCCAAGCAAAAAAGTCCACAACTCAGCTGTTTGCAGGAAAGGTTATGGAATATGGAAGGTCCAATTTTGGTTGACTTCAAAACTAAAGGTTAAACAATAAATAGTGACAGCTACTATTGAAATAAAAAATCAAATCCAAAAGACATGGTAACCTTTCAAAAGGCCTGATTTTGCTTCAGGATAACGCTCGATCTCATATGGCTATAAACACAGTCCTATGCCTTCAAAATCTCAGTTTTCAGCTGCCGTACCACCCTCCACATAGTCCAGATCTGGCTCCAAGTGATTTTCATCTTTTCAGCCCATTGAAAGAACAGTCGCTAGGAAATCATTATTGATCTGATGAAGAGGCGATACAAGCGGTGCAAACATTTCTGAACACCAGGCCGAAAACCTTCTTCCAGGAAAGAATTCAAACTCTAGTTAAAAGATGACCTAAGTGCATAGAAGTATGAGGGAATTATATTGAAAAGTAATGCTAGTATCATTTATGTACGAAGTACAACAAATATATAGATTTTTTTTTCAACAATTTCACTTTACTTATTAATTTACCGTTGTAGAATATAAACCTAGGTGCCTAGACCTAAGTTAAAATACAGTAGAACCTCATTATAAACTAATCAGGGCCAGAGACAATCTGGGTTAAACAGGAAAACATGGAGAAAATCAATAAACGTTATTATAACACAGTACTAAATGAAAATTTCCTATATTTCAAACAAAACATATGAGAAACATGAACAAGTTGTACAGATTTTTAAAACATATCATACACACGCTCTTTAAAAAAACTCAAATGTTATTTCCTAACAAACATTTTGTGCATATAGATGTCCACTTCTTAAAAAAATAGCTCTTAATCTGTAGCTGTATCAGTATGGTGTAAAACTTGTATATAGTCACACAACATCCATTCTTTTTAGCACAAGAAGCTTTACCAGTGTCATCTTTGTTTGCAACTCAACTATTCCATTAGAACCTTTAACTGAGACACTGCTGCTGCATGACTCAAGACTACCAATTGTTCGTCACTGTTCTCCTTATCTGTCTCCTTAATATTTGCCAGTGTATGTAGATGTACAGAATGCAATAATTTTGTGTTGTAACTGTAGATGTCAGCAATTGTGCCGTAACTTCTGTCACTGTCTTACCATTACCATTACCATTGTGTTAAGTGTTGCTATTATAGTGTTAATTATTACCATTGCTGTCAGTGTTAACATTACCATTACCAATGTGATCTCCAAACAATTTTTGATATCACTGACATCAACACCTGAGTATCCGTACGTCTTCTGAAACATGTCCATCAATTCTTGAGGCTGATCTTCGTTGAAGTTTTTGTCTTTAGAATTGATTTTTTCAACTGGTTCAAAAAGTGCTTTATGTTTGAAACTTTAGTACTAGAGTTGATTTACACTCAGAAAGTTGAATATTGTTCTATATACATAAATAACTGTAAAAGTATGATTGATAATAATAACAATAGCTTAACAATGCTTTTGGATTACCTATGGTTTCATTTCCCCTCATACCTGAGATTCTTAACTATTATCACTGTTCCATTACCTTGTCGATAGAACGCTGGTCTAGGTTGAGTGCCTTCAACCAATCAATCAGTCTTGTATCAGCAGAACTGTCTGTAACACTAATCTGAGGGAGGAGCCGAGCATTGGCTTCAGGGGAACACCTCGATCCGCATGATTCTCCAACACTACAATATAAAAGTAAACATTACTGCAAAAAAAACTGTCCTAAAAAAATATAAAATCCATGGCTTTATGAAAAAAAAATCAATGACAATTTTTAACTCTGAACAAATAAATTTCTTTTAAGTAATTTAAAGAAACTTTTTTCGTAAGAGTTAAATGAGCTGTTTTAGAAGTACTGTTTTGGGTGACCAAAAATACTTTTGTTTACTTTGGCCCTGCAGTAAATGAAATAAATTTAAATTAAATAATTTAAAATTAATAATTAAATAATAATAATAATAATTAACAATATTAAATAATTTAATATATTAAATTAAATAATTTATTAACTGCAACTTATTAAACATATACTAAACACAACTTCAACATTACAACGACAAAAACAAAAACACAGCTAATTCTTGGTCATTTTCAGTTATGTAGTGAAGAACATTTGCAAATACTCTGTTAAAAAACTAAGTTGTTTTTTAAATGCTTTTTTACTTTTTAAAACTAAATGCAATAATACTTTATTTAGAAAGCTCTTAATCGCTTGAATTGTATACAGATGGCTCCAAAACAAAGAAAGGCATTAGTACTGGGGTGTATGGCTAGAGACTGGGGTTGGGGGCGGTGAAAACAGTTGTTACCCTGCACAGTACTGCTCAAGCAATGGCAAAGGTAATGGCCATCAATGAGGTTCAGGAGAATTCTGTGACAGGCCTTTATGATGACTCAAATTCACATTTATACCGACAGTCTGGCAGCAATTAAAGCACTTTTGGTTTCTGTAATTTGATCTAAGCTGGTCTGGAAGTGTCAACAGAACCTCAACACTCTGTCCTTGGAAAATTTAGTTACTGTTCACCGACTTCCGGGGCATAAAGAGGTTGATGGCAACGATGAGTTGGACAGATTGGCTGGACTGGGATCTGAATTGGACCTAAGCTGGTAGTAGGAATCTCTCTGTCTGACCAGGTATGCTATCATCAGGTGAATAAATAAGAAATATTAGGCAAGATGGGACAACCTCCATCTTCTCATAAAAAACATTCTCATAGACATTCTCATAAAAAACATCTATTAAAAAAGGTCCCCTAAAAAAGGGCAGTAGACATCTTCGGCAGAGCACAATTCAGGAAAACCATGGGGTTTATAACACAGTATTGTGTTATACTGAGTATTGTGCAGTACTGTGGTCTGAGGGTGCACAAGAATAGGATAGGAATGTACCATAGAGAAACTGTGTGTAGGTTATGCAGGAAAGAAGAGGAAACTGCAGGCCACATAATCTATCATTCTGAGGCTCTTACCAGCAGGAGGCTATAAAGGTAATTGGTCTTCAGACCCTGAGGACCTCCAGCAGAACCTCCAGTCTGCTGAACTAGAATCTCAGCCATGGTTGCACAATATCTAATTTAATCCTTTCTTTTCTATTACAAATGACTATTACAATTACATAATTATTACATGGATTACCTGGATTCTCTGTCACTAACACAGTTTGAAACAAAAGATAATTGATCAATCATTTGTTTAAGTAAAGTTATATGTCCTTTCTGATCATCTAACGCCTGTCTCAGAAGGGTGTGATACATTCTCTGACCATCAAGAAGTTCTTGTAACAACCTAAAATAAAATTATATATTATTTAAAGCTAGCAAATATTAACTATGATACACTAAAACAAAGTAAATAATTTTAATTTATTTACCTTGACAATATAAGAAGGTGAATTGAAAGGCCTGTAACGTAAGAATTACAAAACGTAGCAGTTAAAATAATAAACAAAAATAACTACTAAAATAGATCATATACAAGGGTGAAAAATACCAACAGAAATTTGTATACAATCTACTGTTGCTTACTGGCTACTATACATTTTTTGATGCTTGCTGGGTTCAATTTACATATCTCGATTAATTACAGTCATTTAATACACATACAAGACAAACACGCACGCACACACACACACACACACACACACACACACACACACACACACACACACACACACACACACACACACACACACACACACACACAATAATAATAATAATAGTAATAACATCTAAATATTTCATGAGCACAATTAAGAACAAATTTTCTGTAATTTAAATTGAAACAAAATTTTTAAGTCAACTTTCAAATTAATCAACTGTAATTTTTATTCCTGTAAAATATATGTACAAAACTAGTAATATAATCATGTAAATGTTTTAAATTGTGTATCAAAACACCATGTTAAAAAATGTACTCAAATCAAAAATTTTAGCAAAACACTTGATCTGAGATCAAAATTATGATAATTGTGGAGATAATGATAATTGTGAGAAATGATAAAAAAGTTGGAGATTGTCATTTTTCTTCTACTCTGTATACAGTAAATACAGTACGATCAAAGTAAAATTATGAATATTATACCAGTTAGTGTTAATCTACATGTTGCTATTTGGAAATTCACTTTCACAGACAGCTGATTGTCTTGATGAACAACCAGCTTCAAAAATATGTAAAGTTATGGTATGTTCACATATAGTAAAACTATGATTAAATTATAAATATTAGTACATTACCTATTGTTTTCTGCCTTAAGAATAGAAAGCTGATCCCTGAAGTCATTCCTCAATTTAACAGAACTAGCAAAGCTATCCACACTGGTTTTGTGAGACTTTATAGAGTTTACAGTAGAGGAGACTGAAGGTGCGTCGCCCCTCTCTCTACCTCCATCTCGTGTATCTTGACCAGCAAGGTTAGCTCCTAATTCTAAAAAATTCAAAACAACATTTTTAGACAAGATTTTGAACGGAAAATTTATTTGTATGTAGGAAATGAGTTATTCACATTAATTTATTAGCCCAAGCAATGAGCTACCTAAAATAAATAAATAAAAAAAAATTCTTTCTATACATATAAATGTTTGAAAGGGCAGTTCTGAAACTCCACAACTTTAAAATTTGTTCATCAAGTGATTCACCATATCAAAGATGTGGAAGTTATTTTAAAATTCACTCTTAATAACGGGGGGGGGGGGGGTTGCAGCTGTAGGGCTTAGCAGTAAGTACCTTTATCTCATACTACTCTCACTCATCTACTGCACAAGAACTGTAAAACATTGCTGAAGAAGACTAGCCAACTTCATCAACTGTACATTCCCTATAGCTAGACAAGTCAGACTTCTTCATCAGAACTGTTGAGGAGAGTTGCCCAGAGGGTTTTACTTTGGCTCAAGTATACACGAGGTGCTCAACAGTCTCATTCCTACTTCTGCTTCTGAAGAAAAGGCGGATTTATAGGACTGCATAACAGATTTATTTAAAGTGTATGAGAATGTATGAAGAAAGGTGTTTACTGGAGCTCTACAGTACATGATTTTTTAGATCGGTATGGTTTTCCCCTTTGTACCTCGGTTCTTGATACGATTTGTACTGTTCTACTAGTTGAAATCACTATTTTTTTTTAAAAAAAGTTCAAAAAATTTTAAAACTCAAGCATCTAGATGGTAAGAAAAGACCACACCTTTGTAAAAATATTAGCAAGAGAATAATATTAACATTAACTCACTGTATGCATACAATAAAATACACCTTTTTACTGATATTCAACAATGCAAAAAATATATTATTACCGTTAAAAACTAGGGGTCTGCAAGCTGAATTTTTAGAGTTTGGGTCGGGCTGGTTGGGGTTTTTTTTCGGCACTCGGACTTTCCAAGTCGGGTCGGGCCAAACGGTTAAATGGGGAACCCATCACATTTTTTGCTAGACCTGAGTTAAAACAAAAATCAGAATTAAAATGTTCTTCATTTCATATTTAATTGACTGACTGCCACTAGTCAATATAATCGGCTTTTAAATGATATTTGAATACCACCATGGGCCGATTACATAGGCACACAAAAGTTGTGTTAATACTGCCACGTGCCGATGTAATACTGACTCTGTTGGTCTGACTGAATACAGCCACGTGCCGGTTACATCGGCATGCAAAAGTTGTGTGAATACCGTTACAGGTCGATGCAAAACGAGCTCTGTTGGACTGAATTAATACCGCCAATCTGTGAGTTAGTTAAAACCAAGATTGTAAATGTGGATAAATAAATTGTCTCCAGCGCCCAAATAATATCCAAATATAAATATGATGGTAAAACCAAATTTCTCATTTACAATCATAGTGTTGAGTATTTTCATTTGATTTTTGTCTAAAAAAAATATAACTTTTTTAATTTAGTGACATAATTATTAAACAATACCATTCTGAAAAAAGGACACCTGCAGATTCTCTGAACTGATTGTGTACTGATTTCAATCACAGACATATTTATTTGACAAGATCATACAAGGATCTTGATCGGGCCATACAAGGAAACTATATTTGTAAACATGCACAGTCCATTTGGTCCCTTCTCATTGTAACAATACAATAATAAATAAAACTAACCCATAATATTGCGCTCACTGACAGGTCAACAATAGGTAGCTTTATGGATTAATATTAATAGAATATGATTGTAAGTGGTTAGACACTTGACATTTGATAATTATTTTTCCCACAGGAGGTGCAGACTAGCTTCACCTATTGAGAGGATTTAGACATCCCTCGAGGTACCCGTATCTAACACACACTTACACTTATAACACTGCTTTGATGACTTTAACAATTTACTTACACTTAAATTTAGGGAGGCGATAATAGCCTCAATGTGCTTTTCACATTAAAATAGAAAACAAAATTTTTGTATATATTATTTGTCTATTACATATTTTAATATGAAAATATATATGCATATTGCATAAAATATTGTCTAAAAATAAAAGTTAATATTTACTTGGCCCGAACCGTCTTTGACCCAAATTGTAAACTTGGCCCAAAACAAAGTCGGGCTTTTTAATTTGGCCCTACTTGACCTGCAAAATTCAGGGCCAAATAAAGACCCCTATTAAAACATGATAGAACGAGTGTAAACACAAAGCAATTACTTCTGCAGTCCTGGAAAGTTAATAAAGACTTTAGTATTGTTGACATTGCAATCCTACATACAATTTTATATATACATACACACACACTTGGGCTCAGAAACCCAACAGTTTTATTATTATTGCCTTTTAATGTCGAGATGCAATAAGTTTTGTTAGGGTTGGAAGTGAAAAATAGAGCTGTTAGGTATTATTACATGTTTTATCATTACAGTAATAAAAATATGATTTATAATTTTACAACAAAAGGATGAACTGTGAAACTATTGCATTTTGTACCGTAACGACACATACTCTGGTTTATATTTGTACTGTACCGGAACTGTCATTTTGGTGCACCAGAGATCATTAGTGTTTATACTCAGATACAGTGACACTTTGGCATCAACAGAGATGGCTGTTGTTTTCTATTTTTACTCAAAGGATGAATTTACGAAGGAATTGATCTAGTAGTGAGCTTATCAAAGTTTGTTCGAGATAGAAATAAACCTATTTTCTAGTATTCGAGTGAGGCAAACCAACAGACATTGTAGGATCTATATACAAGTTGGTCAGAGATATATAAACGGCAATGTCTGTTGCCAGTAGCTTGACCTTAGGTGGCACAGGCTCAGATAGATTCCACCAACTCTAGTTGTAATCCGCAATAAGTCCACTTTATCTGATATCAAACGTAATATACACTGGTAATGATTTCTCCAACCTTCCCCTTCTACCTTTTTAATACTCTATTTTTAAAATAGAAATGTATTTATAACCACTAAAGTTCCCTGAAATTATACAAAATCTCATAATTTACAGTGTGTTTTGACATTCAGGTGTGTTACCTACAAAAACTAAACAGAGTTGTTGGTACTATTGTCAGTATAATAACCTGCCTTTCCTAGCTTCGTCAATTCTACTTTTGTTAACGCGTTTCAGAGAACCTCCATCTTCAAAAACTATTTCTATACTGGTCACCAATATTATGGCTCATACTATTTATAATTTTCTAGCTCCACCTCATACCCCTCCTCTATTTACATGCCTGCTAGGGAAGGCAGATTATTATACTGAACATAGTGACAATAATCCTAGCAGAAAAGAAGAGTTGTTGGTACCTAAAAATAAAAAAAAAAAATAATAACATACCTGGAGATAAGACAGTAATGGCTGCTTGTACAGCAGTACGAACCAGATTGTCAAGCGCAAACATCCAGTGAGGCTTGATACTATGGAGACGTAGCACTACATTCACCTACACACAATGTTTATTTGACACACTCTTAACGACATTCTGACTTGAAATATTTAAAGTTACATCTCAACCAACAATGTTTTAAATAAAAAATATTTAATATCACTAAACTAAGTAAATTCACATAGTATTTATGGCATTTAAGTAGTGTTAAACTTCAGCCTCTTTAGATAAAAACAATACCAAGGGATTGTTGAACACTAGGGACTCAATTATCTGAACTGATGAGATTATGGCTTTTTCAGATAAACAAAATTTTGGATACGCAGAAATGCTATAAACATAATTTTTATAAGACCTGAGACATCAAATAACATTTTCATGAGGTAGCACACATTATAGTCAATGTCTGATACCATGAGTGTGATTTATAGGCCAAAATAAGTAGTGTTTTATCCCTGGAAAGAGTTACATATAGTAGGGGTTTTTTGTGTCTAATAACATGTAAATACAATGGTAAAATTTACCTAACCTAAGATTAAAAAAAAAGAGAAAATAAACAAGATGTACATTACAGTATATGTACTTTAAAATATGATAGACCACAAACATACATAACATGACAGTCCAAAATACTGTTTTAAAACTGTTTATATTACAGAAAAAAAAAACAACATTAATAAACAAGCACATCAAATCGCTGAAAAACATAATAGGAAAGGTCGGCTTACAGATATCCTTCAAACAGACGGAAATTATGCCGACTAAAAAGTCGGAACAAAAGTCTATAAAAATAGAAGGCGAACGAATAAAGATAGTGGATACTTTTAAATATTTGGGAGAAAATATCACTAGAAACATAGCCGAAAAACTGGCAATAAAAAAATAGAATGCACAAATTAAAGAAGGCCCTAAAGTTAACTTGGGGAACGTATAAGAAAAAGTCGCTTTCCATAAAGTCGAAAATCAGACATAATACGGTCACAAGACCGGAAGTGACTTATGCCGCGGAAACTTTATTTTCCTGGCATAATAAACTATTTTCCTGATAGACTGCTGCCAAGTTCATCCATCTATCAGGTAATGAACATCTGTTAGATAATATTAGAAAGAGGAGACTGGCTTTCTATGGACACCTAATAAGGCTATCAGAAGAAAGACTGATGAAGAAACTCCTAAATTACCAACTCAAGATGAAAGTAAAGAATGAGTGGCTTAAGGAAGTGGAACAGGACCTAAAAGAATTAGGGATAACGGAGGAACATCTGAAAGAAGGAAGAGAAAACCAATCCTTAGGAATAAAAACATTAGATTAAAATTTAAAGAAGGAACAAAAAGAGTTGCCTTTCACTCAGAGGAAGTTAGACTACAGAGATCTATAAGACTAAAAAAGTGTTGGGAGAATCTCAAAAACCTAAAAGAACCAAAGCCCAAAAGAACTAAAATTGACTAAATGTGCTCCATTGAGGGCGCACATATTATCCATGTGATGATATAAAAAAAAGTCAGATAACACTAGTGTCCGTCCAGCTGTCAAGGTCATACTTTACTTATTATAAAACCTACTATCACTATGTTGCTGTTCTGTTTTCACATTATATAAGTTGGTGAGATATACATACATGATATCAGTCACTGATACTTGTTAAATGAAGCAGTACAATAAACCAAATTTTGCCACCAGGAAATAAGAAGTACTTTTCGTCAATTAAAAAAAAAAGAAGATAAACTTGAACTTTGAAAAACATGATCCAGATAATCGTATCCCTAGTATAACTACACAATTTCAGCTTCAAGAAAGTTCTTCGATTGTACAAGACTGTAATTAAGCGCCCAAAGAAAACTACATCAACAGCATTATACATTTCATACTTTCAGAAAAATTGTGTTTTAAATAATTCTACTAAACTCACAGCATCTTGGAAGAGATAAATTGCCAAATAAAGATGGTTTATGGCAGCAGAATCAAATTCCAAATCTTCCTTCAATGTTTGTATTTCAGATTCCAGAACTTCCTTGGTCTGGTCGGCAATATACTCCCTCATGCCTCTCATTAGCTTCTCTAAATGTGTCTGAAAATACAACAGATTAAATGTTAGTTATTCATCAAGAGACGATACTCTCTGACATACAAATATTTCAGTGAAATTACTCACCATATTAATAGCTGTTTCACCGACGTCTTGTATTATATTTTTTAGCCAAACTTGACAAATGTTATTCTGGTCTTGATTCAGAACTCTAGATAAAGTCATGCGTCTCTGAGAATCTTTCTTCAACAAATAAAATCCATCTTGTTCAGTAGGGGTTCCTACAGGTCCACGTGTTCCATTATCTACTTCAGGCGACAGTAAGCCCCCGGACGAGCTACGCCTGGTTAAGCTCATGTCGCACTGCTCTGTTTCACTTAGCATTGATAAACTGAAAAAAGTTATTTAATAGAGTTAAAAAAAGTTCTGAACTAGAGGGGTGTGTGTGTGTGTGTGTGTGTGTGTGTGTGTATGTGCACGCAAGGTGTATATATATTGTTTCAGGCAATGATAACCCTAAAGGTTTTTTGCCGAAAAAAAATATAGTTTCAACATATAGGGTCACATGTCACATGTAATGCTTAAGAATCCAAATTTGTATGTTGCTATATTTAAAAAAAAAAATATATTTTGGAAGAAATTTGACAAAATATTTAAAAAATTAGGAAAAATTCGTAAAAATCAGACTGCATATTTCAAAATTAACTTGTTTTGACCAATTTTTGGTTTTTAACTGTAATTTTGTTATTTATATTTTTTACAATGACTTCATGTGATTCAATGTGATTCTTTATGTAAAATGTAAAACATTTTTTTAAGTGGAATTTGTAGAATTTTTTAAATGGAATGAGCAAATAATTCATATTACAAATGGCAGTGGATTTCGATAGGTTGTTAGTGTAGTTTATTGTACAATTTAATTTAGGTGTTTTTATTAGTTTTGCTACCAAAGTTTTACTGAAAAAGTTTATGTCACTTGTTGTGATTTCTCCATCTTTTCAGAGAGTTCTTCATTATCAAATGACCTGATCATTATGGACAGAAGAATCTCAGAAGTTCTCTAATGCTCTATTATAAATGAGTAAACTACTTTACAAAAGAAATATGTATGTATGTAAAGGAGATAATACAAGACTGCGCCTCTCGGCACGGGAAGACACTACATCAACGTTCGAAGCCATCCAAATCTTAGATGTGGAATTGGACAAGAGACGACTTAAGCGTCATAAGCCGCATGATTTAGTCTGACTAAGTCTAATACATGTTATAGAGCAATTATATGTATTACTCATTTAATCTGTAAGATTAAGATTGTAATAAATAAATAAAAAAGAAATGTTATTTGAAAGGCACAAAAAGTTAGTAGTGATCTTTTTCACTTATTTTAAAAACACCTTACAGAAAGTCGATAGTAGTTTGACAGGTATGCATGAGGCTACATGCATCTACACATTATGTAAAATTACCTCTATATTTTAATTCATTTATTACAAATATTTCTCAATAAAAAAAATTACAGTTATAAAAATTTAAAAAAATGTTTTAAAAAAGCTAATGCAAATGTTAACACTGTTACAGAGACACAGTATTTCTAAGTACAAATACGGAAGTATATTACAAGTGAAACATTTAAGCGCTACAGTTTTAAACTGATAATTTGTTTCGATTAGTTCATCAGTCGAAAAGATACAAGCATCGTTTTTCAAATAAGGTTCATTTAATTACATTTTTAAGTCGCATGCAATAAGGTTTTAATGCAAATAGTGACAAGTAAGTATGAAATAGATCAGTTTGTTTGCAACTAGTGACAAGTAAGTGTGAAATGGATCAGTTTGTTTGCAACTAGTGACAAGTAAGTGTGAAATGGATCAGTTTGTTTGCAACAAGTGACAAGTAAGTATGAAATGGATCAGTTTGTTTGCAACTAGTGACACGTAAGTGTGAAATAGATAAGTTTGTTGAAGCACTAGTGCAAGAATGTCTGTGATAAACCACATTTTGATATTCAGTTGATAAAAAAAATTTAAGGGAACAAAATTGTGTATTAACAATTTTCCATGTTGTTTATAGAATTTTTACAAATTCATGGTTAGTTTATTATAAAAAATTGTGTTTCAGTTTAAATTCAAATCCATAGGGACAAAAATTTCAGCAGTGAAGAAAAAGCAAAATGAAAAATTACTTCTACAATGAATGTAAACACTTATTGTGTATTACAATCTGTAAATAAAAGAGTTAAAACAGACTTACTTAAAACAACAACTCTTGTAAATCTACCTTGTAGTCTACCACATTCAGCTAAACATTAAAATTACAGTAGGTTATTTAAACAAGCAACAAATTATAATTGTATGCATACCTGTTACATGATATGGCAGAAGGCATATGGATTGGTGGAAGCAGTGACGCAGCTCCCTTGTTCTTGACAGGATGTGATTTAGTCTTCAAACTGTACAAATACACACACCACACAAACACCAGGCCATGTTAAAATCACATCCTAATATTGTGCTATTTTATGTAATGCATGCAAAACAGAATCAATGTTATCAACCGCTACATGCACTGTTTAAAATCCTAATCTAATCTATCCTATGCGTAAAGAGACTGTACAACAGAGTTCGTTCGTTTATCTTTGTTCTATTACTTGACTAGTGTCACATTTTCGTGTTTTCAAAATAAAGTGGTTATTTAAATTTTTAAGTTAAAACTAGATATTGTCTCAATAATTAATTTCTATTTGAAAATGAGCTATTGCATCAGCCATCATGATAACCAGAACATATTTTTAAGGACTGTATACAAAGTGAGGCTAAAAAAAAAAATTCAAACTGGTATTACTTCAGCGACTGAAGGGAGACGAGGCTGAAGGTTGTGTGGCTGGTCACATGATCTCTCTCCATCTTCAACTTAAATTTTACCTGATTGTCTCACCCAGTCTGCAAATAGTCAAAGAGGTTTTGATGCTGCGTTGGAAAAATGTTGAATATTTAGAAATAACAACAGGTTTTTAAATGGTTCAAACGGTTTTAAGATGACCACAAAGACAACAGTAATGACTCAGGCTCTGGCAAGCCATAAAGCAGTGTCTGAGTTTATGGGAAGTGATAAAGAAAGTTCTGTAGACAATAAAAAACCTATCAATAAAGATAAGTCTGATACACAAATTCTTCAAAAAAGTGAACAAAATGTGTTTAAAATTGATTTCAAAAGGTCTCACTCTTGAACAGGAGTGTTGAGAAATGACATCCTGGAAAACACTGAAAGTGATTTTAGCTTCATAATTACTTGTGACAAATTGTGGGTTTTTTTACTTACGATTCAGAAACAAAATACAAATTGATACATTGTAAATCTCCTCACTAACCACAATGAAAAAAGCATGGATAACAAAATCAAAATTCAAGGTCATGTTAATTCTTTGTTTTTTACATCAAAAGGATTGTGCACATTAATTTGGTACCCGAGGGA